>CAUYUJ010017259.1:62560-145060 GCA_963575745.1 Prorocentrum cordatum | reverse complement strand
CTCTGCCTCTGCCACGGCAGAGGCAGCAACTGACAACTTAGAATGTCGGGCCTGACCTCCCTTGCTTGCTCAGAATGCCTCTCACTACCGTCAAGCATATCAGGCGGCACATGCCCCCCATCAGGTTGACTTGCAAGCCTGGTAGTACAGGCTAACAGATGTCTGCTGCTGATGCTCCCTCGTGTTCATCCTCCTCGCGAGGAGGAAAAGGGGGAGAAGGAGGAGGACGAGGAGGATGAAGAAGAATGAGGAATAGGACGACGACGAGAATGACCACGACGACAACGACGACGACAACGACGAAGACGACGACGACGACGATGACGACGACAACGACGACGACGCCGACGAGACCAGGCAGGGCTGAGGTGTATCTGCACATCTTGCGCGGTCCCTCCTGCTCCCCATCTCCCTGAATTGGCTCGGTCTATCGTTGCGTGAGCCCCCGGTGGAGCAAAGACGTCTCCCACCAGCGGCTGCGGCGGCCACTGGGTGGAGAAGAACCCGATGTCCTCCATGGTCCGCGGCGGCCCACCTGGGCGCAATCAGAACTGGGCGCGCAGGATCCGCTGCGCGAGCGGGAAACAGGCACCCGCAGACATCACTCGGAAGGCGAAGTTGAAGGCTGGCAAGGTCCTGCGCCTCGTCCTGGCGGCGCGCCTCCTCGTGGCGCGCGGTCCAATGGAGGCTCGCCGAAGGGCGATGGAAGAGGCGTCGCGGGCAACGGCAAGCTGGCCAAGCAACTCCTCGCCCCCGTGCAGAAGCAGGACCAACTCAGCGGCCAGCCACAATCCAGTCAGCCGCGCGGCCTCGCGGGAGGTTCTGGCAACAGAGGTGGCACCACGAGTTCGAGCCAAGCATATGACGATCGTGATGGCGCTTAGATTGCCAAGCTCCACAGCCGTGCCGAGGCTTGGATGAGGCACTTGCAGTCATCAGAACATCTCCTGACGCTACATCGGCAGCGCAGAAGGACGTCGGAAACGAGCTCGCGTCAGCGCGCAAGAATATCAACAAGTCCACGCCTGTGCTCACGCGCCATGATAGCATTGAGCAGCAAAGGCTTACCAGCAAGCTTGAGGAGGAGGTCACGGAGCGCGCCAACGCTTTTAAGGAGGACCAGGAGGCGCTGGCGGCCACCCACGACAAGATTCAGGCCGCCAAGATATCCATCCAGGCCATGCAGGTCGAGATGCGCACCACAATTCAGCAGACCACGCCTGACCCGCTCATGGCTTTCACGATTCCAGAGATTTCAGTAGGGGTCTTGGCTAGGGCGGGTGAGGATGCACGGGCGTTGGTCCAGTCCGAAGCTTGCACGAAGTTCAAGAAATTGCTTGGGAACCTACCTCCACCTCCCGCCTCTTCGAGTAGCGCCGGCTCTCAGGAATGCGCTGGAGGTCTACGGCAGCATTTCCAGGAGGCGAGCATCAGCCAGTACCTGAGGATATGTAATTGGGTGAAGCGCAGGAACCCCAGGTCGAGAAGCTCATCGAAGTTCCCCGCGAAGACTCACCCGATCACAAGGTGGGCTCCGCCAAGCCGCTGTTAAACATGGGCGACAAGGCCAAGCGTATCAAGCCGAGTGGGTAATAATTCGCGCGATTCACCACCACTGTTGTCTGGGCTCCCTTTGTCATCCAATGGCTGTCCTGTTCCTCTGCTCTGAGGTGCACACAGTCTTGTGATGCCGAGTGATACTCATGTCGGTGAAACGCTCAACGGTTCTTCATGGAATGTCCTTCGCAGATGCTCGGCCGAGACGGACGCGATGGTGGTGCACGCGCAGGAGGTCGGTGTCTCGGAGCATGTCGTTGGCCAGATGACCGCGTCAGCGCGCAGTCTTGGATGCCGCTCACGTTTAAACCTGTCTCGCATCAATCCCGACACGGGCAAACTTTCGTCTGGCGTTGCCGTCTTCGCCAGCTGGCTATCGATATGAGATGGCCACAGGAGGGGCAAGGTGGGATCGTACGCATCGCCTCATCAAGGTTTTACTTAGACTTGCAGGCTGGCCCACCATCATTGTTTTCTCCGTTTGTTTACTCACGTTCTGTAGAGGGCCCCAGCGAGGCCAACCTACAGATTCTAAGTTCCCTAGGACGCTCTGTATCGGACCCGACCCGCACGTTTATAGCAGGTGGCTGGAACTTGAGTCACGAAGTTTTGAAGGAGCTGGCTTCCCCAGAAAGAGGGGCATGATTGTCATGGATCCGCTCGCGCACACGTGCAGCCCCCCATCGTCGAACAATGGCATCGACTATTTTGTTGTGGGCCCTGGACTCGCTCGCATGATCGCTGATGTTCGCGTCGACCTCGTTTGGGAAATGAAGCCGCGTCGCCCTACTCGGCTTGATGTTAGCAAATCTGCTCTTCATATCAAGCAGCTCGTGCACAGGGCCCACCAGCGCTGGCCAACCGACCCCCACTTTGGACCTGAACCCGCATCCCCTGTTCAGTGGCAAAGCGCGCTTGCTCATGCAGCGCAAGCTACTTCACGTGCTGAGTTTAATCCAGCTAGATTAGCGTGGCAGTTTCCCTCACGACGAAAGCGTGGGGGTCACTCTGTCGATTGTGCGGAGGCTGAGCTTGGCGAGTTGCTTGGGGGTCGAACCGAAAGAGTTTGGAGAGCGGAGCCGCGCGGTTAAAGCATCACGGGTTTCAATGTTTTACTGCCCCAAGTTCCCAAATGATAAGATCCAGATCATCAGCGGTGGAAGTATCTCTTTGACAAGCTCAAAGGGTTGCTCGTGTCGATCACCAGCACAACGAACTTCGACGTGCCCGCGAGGCAGCAATGTCAAGCATCCCTGCAACACTTCTGCCCTGGGGAAAATCTGAGCCCCAAACTACGTGCATCTCTCAGCGGCATGCGAGAGATAGCAACAAACTGGCGCGCGGACCGCCCGAATGATGAGGAATGGTGTGAGCGTGCCAAGCAGCTTCTAGAGGGCATCCATGCCGACTTAAAACGAGGCTATTTCCAAAGGGGATGAGGCGTCTAGAGGATCCTGGAATTATTGGCAACACGCGGCTCTGGCAGACCCCGCGAGGCTCATTCATAAAGTCACTAAGCTCCAGAAGAAATGGCAGCCCACGGTCGTTCAGCATTATCCGGGGATGTCCTCTTCGGGCCATGTTTACTTGTTACAGTCAGAAGCACAGCAGCTGGGGGAATTCTGGGGTACCACGTCGAAGCAACCACCAGCCTGGATCCCAGGTCGCGAATGTTTTACCCGTGCGACGCCATCAGACATCGGGCTAGCGGCACGCTCTTTCAGCAAGCACACCTCGCAGTCGCTGGATGTATTCCACCCAAGGCAATGGGCCTGTCTCAGCGACCAGTGGCTGGAGGTCCTGGCCTTGCTCTACGAGTTACTTGAACGACTCGGCCTTTTTTCTGCACAGCTACTGTGAATGCTGATGCCGCTGCTGGAGAAACCCAGAGGAGGGTAGAGGCCCATTCTTCTTCTGGGATCCCCCGCTCGTGTCTGGGAACGGCTTCGACGAGGCCAAGCTGATAATTTCCTGGAGCGGGCCCATCCATCGGCCCTACTGGTCTTTCGCTTGTGGGCAGAGCTCGGGGTGGCATCAGAGTCTACGGGCAGAGCAGGCAGCTTACAATGGCCGTGGCGCCGCTGGCTTCATTTGGGACGGCAGGAAGTACTATGAGTCTGTCGTCTTGATTTGGCTAATGGACAGAGCCATGTACTGGGGGATCCCGAAGGTGATCATCAAGGTATTGTATAGCCTCTGGAGCAGCCCTCGTGCCCTTCCTTTACGAGCTTCTCACTCCCTCCCGCCCAGTTTACACTCGTTCAGGACTTCCTGCAAAGGGCATCTCTAACGATGCGTTCGTCACGGTTCACGCTATGTTTGGGTTCGACGCTTTCACACTTAGGCACCCACAAGTCTCCCTGGGCTCCTACCTAGACGACGAAACAGTCGCTGCATATGGCGAGGCGGACGGGATTGCCGCGGCTCTCATGAGGGCAGTCGACCTCAAGCAACTGTTCGCTCGTCACCTCAACGTTGGCCCTGCTGAAGACAAGGCCGTCAGCTTCGCATCTTCGCGGCGCTTGGCGAATAGGCTCTCCTGTAGGCTTCGTGCATCCTGCCACTCGGTGGCCGCGAACCCGTCGGTGTCCCTGGGGGTCGACGTAGCGCCGGGACAAAGGAGAGGATGCAAGTGGGGACGGGCGAAGAGGAAGGCGCGATCCAAAGCGATGCATCGTCGTCATGAGCTGCTTTCTCACTGCCGACGTGAACTTCCCCGTGATCGGTCACGAATGTGTGCAATCTATATTGCTGAAATTCGGCCTGCGGTAGGCTACGGAAGCATAATTTTAGGATCGTCAGGTTCCGAAGTCAGATCTTTGCAAAGTACAGGGCTGGCTGGTTGGAGCCCTGCGCAACGCGGGGCGTCTCTCACGGCGAAGTTCGTGCTGCAAGGAAATCCTGTGTGGAAGCAGGCCGTGGCTCCCGCTCACCAATAGGCCACTACTAGCCTATGGCGGGCAACGATACGTCCCGAGTCTAGCCGCATCTCGCTCCGTGAGCACATTAAGATTTGAATGATATCACGTCTCATCCCATGGTTCTGAACGTTCTGGTCGAAAGTACTGCCGAGGACCCCTACGTCGTATGCAATTTAGACTTCGGAAGATTGGGTGGAGTGCTGAGGGGGCCTCTGTCAGGAAAAATGGAAAAGGGTACGTCATCGATTCATCGACCTGCTATACACATCACCAGCGATGCTCAACAGCCTGCTGCAGGAGGGAGCGCATCGATCCCATGGGCGCCGCCTTGTGAGCTCCCTGTCAGATTTCTGAGCCACCAGAGTGGCACCCAGACCCCTGCGTAGGCTCCTTCGCTCGAAGACGGCTTCGGGCCGCGAGAAATACGGGACGTGTGCTGTCTTCTCTTGAGTCGCCTGCACGGGGGATCGGCTGAGAGAGTCGGAGCACGTTCACGATAGGATGTGTCATTTAGGGTGTGGGATGCCAGATAACCTCGTCCATAGGCAACGGTTTTGTGAGGCGCCCGAGGCTCAACAGGCCCGCAGCGAACACGTCAGCGATGAACTCATGGGTGAGGCTCGGACCGCTGACGCGGCCGGCATACTATTTCGGTCGAGGCTGATTGCGCCTCGGCCATGTCCGCCGCCCCCATGTCTGCACCTCGAACCCATCCTCCAGGGCCCCGGGGGTGAGCTCCTTGATTTGCGGCGCGCACAAGGGGGTGGAGGGAGGGGGGAGGGCTTCTCAGAAGGAGGCTGCTTCTTAAAGGCGCCGGCCCTACATCTGTAGATAAGGCCCGCGCCTTCTAAGAAGCAGGGGTGCTTCTAAGAAGCCCTCCCCCCTCCCCCCACCCCCCTCTGCGCGTGGCTGATTGACGTTGACGACGCTTGCGCCCAGACCGCCGACGCCCACACTGTGGCCGACAGCTCGGCGGCGCAGATGGCTTCTCGCGAGGTCAACTGAAGTTCGTATGGTTTTGGGGGAACGAAAGGGGGGATAACAAAGGGTAGGGTGGAGAATCAGCTCACGCAGCTGATTTCCCCAGCGCCTCCCGGCGCCGGGAGGCACCCATGCATCGACGAATGGGCCCGGCGGCGGGGCCGAAACCAGCTGCATGCAGCAGATGTCGTAACCCCCCCTTTCCCTATCCCGCCCTTTCGTTCGGCCCGAATGTTGCTGTGGTCCTGGCCCCTGGCGAACCATACGAAATCCGAGCCCGGATTCTTGGCACTGTGTGGCAAGGCCCTCCCCAAACGCCCCCATCGGGAGAGCAGTTGGCCGGGAGCGAGCGAGGGGGGAGGGGAGTGAGAAGGAGCAGGCCTTTTCAGAAGATGGCGAGGATTCTCCGAAGGCCCGAGACCTTCCGAGCCATCTGAGGAGGCTCGCTCCTTTTCAAATTCCCCGCGGGCCCGCCGCCGAGTTTGGACTGGCCACTCTCGATTGCCTTGCGTCTGGACCCTGCCACGTGTGCAGCGACTGTCTGGGAGCGGTCGGCCTGCGCAACGAGCGGGAGCGTGCGCGGGTGGACCCCCCCTACCAAGCGGTTGCGGGACTTCGGAGACGCGCCCTGGCTGAGGGAGGGCGGCGGTTTATGAAGTGGCGTTCTGGGGGTGGGGCTTCGCGCTGCGCTTCCCGCCTCCTTCTCCTCCTCCTCCTCCTCCTCATCATCATCATCCTCATCATCCTCATCATCCTCATCATCCTCATCCTCATCCTCATCCTCATCCTCATCCTCATCCTCATCATCATCATCATCATCATCATCAGCAGCAGCAGCAGCATCATCATCCCCTTTCGGAGCTCGTCGGGTCCTGAGTGACTACTTTCGTGGTCGGCATCGTTGGCCTCCTCATTGTATTATCACCGCCTCTGCTGACGAGGGTGAGGCCTCCCTGATCTTCTGCGTTCCACACCCCAGCTCATCTGTCTGGCGAAGTTACAGCCGTCCCTCCGCCCAGAGAACGCAAGATCGCTCTTAGGAGCAAGAATGCGGACCGTCTGGCGAAGCACGCGCGAATCATACTCCCTGCAGTGGCCACGTCGGAGCTCGAAGAGCTAGACGAGATAGTGGGCACTGTGCGCAAGTTGATTTCGCTGTTCTCGGCTGTCCTCTCAGTTTTCCCGAAAATAATTGTTGTTCGGGACCCCAAGGGACCGCGTCAGAAGATCTTGCGGGCCCACCAGTGACACGACTGGATCACCCTGGAGCCGAACGACCCCTCGGCCGAAACGGTTTCCAGGTGTGTTCGACGTTTCAAGGTTGCCTTCGGCGAGGATCGCCCTATGCTCAAATGCAAAGGTCTTCCTACCGCCATCAGGCGTTTGCATGGTGCAAAGAGCGAGCGAGGACATTTCCTGCGCGTCACAGTGCTGCAAGAAGCCGACTGTATGCCGCTCGTGTTCTGTTTCAGGTGCGACGCATCTGGAGGTCGAAACGCTCAAGCTGGAGCCCGCGAGGTGGTTGCGGGAGTGGAATGTCGGATGCTAGATGCTGGAGTCTGGAACGCTGAGGTGGTGGAAGCTGGAGGCCCATAGGTGGAAGTGCTAGTGGAAAGTCGGATGCTGGATGCTGGAGGTCGGAGCGATGAGGTGGTGGGAGCTGGAAGCTCGGCGGTGTCCCGGCTTTCGCCGGCGCTGGTGCCACAGCCTCCTCTGGCACGGGCGGCATGTGCATCATGCAGTCGACGGAGTGTCCTCCCGACGCGGGCGAAATTCTGTTCAATGGCCCCGGGCTTGTCCCGTGGAGTTGCTGCTGGCGGAGGCTGGTGGTGGAAATATGGGTGCTGGCCACGGTGACGGCGATGTTGCCGTCGACGTCGCCGGGATGGCTGGTCTCGACGACGTGATCGTCGTGGACGTTGTGCTCTTGGTCCCATTCCAAGGCGTCCGTGTCGAGCTGCATCTCGCCGTGGCCCGGCGGAGGCCTGGCCGCAGTAGCAGACAAATCTCCCAACGTCCCAGCGGCTGCTGCAATTGCTGTTGCTGCTGCTGCCGCAGCGACTCTCGGAATCCGGTCAGGCTTGGGTTGTTGGGCGAAGGCTGGAGGTCGATAGGTGGAGGTGGAAGTGGAAAGTCAGATGCTGGGTGCTGGAGGTCGGAGCGCTGAGGTGGCGGAAGCTGGAGGTCGATAGGTGGAGGTGGAAGTGGAAAGTCGGATGGTGGAAGCTGCAGGTCGGAGCGCTGAGGTGGTGGAAGCTGGAGGCCAATAGGTGGAAGCTGGAGGTCGATAGGTGGAGGTGGAAGAGGAAAGTCGGATGGTGGAAGCTGCAGGTCGGAGCGCTGAGGTGGTGGAAGCTGGAGGCCAATAGGTGGAAGCTGGAGGTCGATAGGTGGAGGTGGAAGTGGAAAGTCTGAAGCTGGATGCTGGAGGCCGGAGCGGTGAGGTTGGAGGTCGATTTGTGGAGTGCAAGTGGATAGTCGGATGCTGGGTGCTGGAGGTCGTGCTGGGTGATGTTCGTGCTGCTGGTTGACTGCGGGCGCCGCGCGGCTGGGACCTCGTGGGGCGGCGAGGGTGGGTGGGGCGCCCGGGACGGTCTGGCAGCGTGAGTAGGGCCGTCGCGTGGGCGCGGAGTCGGGTGCAAAGGAGGGAAGGATGGAGAAGAAGCAGGGTGGACGACATGCCAACGCTGGGAAAGGTCAGATGGATCGATGCCAGTCCGAAAGCGAGGTGGGGCGTCTTCGTTGGGGGCCATCATCGCCGATGTGGCTCCGGGCCCGGGGGGCGTAGCAGATAGAGAAGAGGAGTCGCTGTCTGAGGAGCAGCTGAGATTGCTGCTGCTTTGCGGTGCGACAGCCGAATGCCGCCAGGGCCGCCAGGAGGAGGAGGAGGAGGAGGAGAGGGAGGAGGAGTAGGAGGAGGAAGAGGCGGAGGAGGAGGAGGAGGAGGAGGAGGAGGAGGAGGAGGACGACGACGATGACGACGACAAGGTTGTCACTTGCCGCCCCCCTCCCTTGCCCCCCGCCGGCCCAGCCGAGAGAGGCCGCGCCCGGACTGGGCCCCCCGCCTTCGAAGGCCACGCGCGCGTGGACTGCGGCTTCGCCGGGCCTGCCCCGCGCCTGCTCCCGGGGGCGGGGGGGGGGGGAGGCGGCGGCAGCCGCCCCAGGGGGTGTGTCGGGGGACGGGCGCCCAGCTTCGGTCCGCTTCCCTCCCTCCCTGCCCTCCCTCCCCTCCCTCCGCAGTTATTCAATATGCATACTACTCTCCCTCTTCTCCTGATGGCGTCCTGGGAATATTCGACCCCCCCCCCCCCGCGTATTGTTTTCTTACACGCAGGATTCCCGGGAGTTGGGTTTTCGCCTGATTAAACAAAAAATGCTGCTCTCGCTGAGGCGCCGGCCTCATTTCTGCTCGCGAATCGTTCTGGATCGTGCTCCCGCTGCAGCGTGGGCCTCATTTTCGGATCGGTGTTTTGCCTCCGTCGTTCAGGATGGCGTTCTCGCCCCAGCGCGGGCCTCTTTCTCGCGCGCCCATCCGCCCGCCACCACCGCGCCGCACCACGCCCCGCCCCGCCGCACGAACACCCACCGCCACTTCCACCCACCTACGCACGCACGCACGCACGCGCACCACCACCGCGCACCGCCACCACCACCGCACTACCCCACCCACCACCACCACGTTACACCGCGTCACACCACATCACACGCGCGCACACACAGACACACGCACGCACGCACGCACGCACGCACGCACGCACGCACGCACGCACGCACGCACGCACGCACGCACGCACACACACACACACACACACACACACACACACACACACACATACACACGCACACACACACACACACCACCACCGCCACCACCACCACCGCCATCACGCACGTACGCACCTGGCCCACCACCAAACCACCAAGACGCCACACCACGTCACACCACACGCGCACACACGCACACACACACACACACACACATACACACCACCACCACCACCACCACCACCACCACCACAACAACCACAACCACGCACACACGCACGCACGCACGCGCACCACCACCCACTACGCACACGCGCGCGGAGCCACAGGTCCGCTACGACACGCGTCCGCGGATAGAGAAAATCAGCGCCATGGTAAGGGATGGGAGGGAGGGGTAGGATGTCAGATGTTGACGCGAGCGCACCTAACTTGCCTCCCTCCCTTCGCCTCCCTCCCTCCCCTCCCTCCCCTCCCTTGCTCCCTCCCCTCCCTTGCTCCCTCCCCTCCCTCCATCCCCCTCCCTCCATCCACAATTACACAATATGAATACTGCCCTCCTCTCTCTCCCGAAGACGCCGGTGAGGTGTCCTGGCCTCCTCCGCGTTTTGTTGTTACAAGAAGAATGCCGCCGAGTTGAGAATCAACTTGTGTTTTTCGAATCCGGAGGTTTCAATTCTTTCAGAATGGCCCCCCCGCTACAGCATTCTCTACATTTCCCCGTTCCCAGCCATTCCAAAATCATGTGCCCGCTTCAGCGCTGACCTCATTTCATTGATTCGGCTCTTTCAAATCGTGCTCCTGCTGCAGCGTTGGCTTCGGTTCCGCGCTTCCAGTCCTTCTAAATTGTGCTCCCACTGCAGCGCTGGTTTCATTTCCGCGGTTTCCGTCCTTCGAAGTCGTGCTCCCGATGCAGCGCTGATCTCATTTTGCGCTGCCCGCTGTTCAAACCGTCCATTTGCATTTCCCGTCCTGTGCCATCGTTGGTTTCCCTCTGACATTGTTGTCGAAATGGGTCGCATTCTCGACGCGGCGACGTCGGCTGTGGCAGTGCTCTTCTATGCCATGGTGTGCCGTGCTATACCATACATCGCGTACTCTTTCGGGATCATTGCCCTGTTCGACGTCCGACTGTGCGGAGAGAGAGAGAGAGAGAGAGAGAAAAGAGAGACCTACGCAATGGTCAGGGATGGGAGGGAGGGGTAGGACGTCAGATCGACGTTTGCGCACCTAGCTTGCCTCCTCCCATCTCCCCTCCCCTCCCTCCCTCCACTCTCTTCCCTCACCTCCTCCGTCGCGCGCCCACAACAACACCACCACCACCACCAACAACAACAATAACACTCATGTTAACTTATCTGCTCGAGTGTCATTTACTGCGTATTTCCCAAACCCTCGACACCCCCCCTCTTCGTTTTCTATCGTACCCCCTTTGTGTGGTATATCGTTTTTCCCTGCAGGCAAGCAGCGAAGCGGCCGCGGACCATCGGCCTGGCCAGCGGCAGCGCTGACCGGCGGCAACCTGATCTCAAGAGGGACGGACAGGGGACCGACCACTACGACGACGACGACGACGACGACGACGAGCGAAAGCGAGAGCGAGAGCGAGAGCGACAGTGGGGCCACGAAGGGCAGCGAGGGGGCCGCGAAGGGCAGCAAGGGGGCCACGAAGGGCGACAGCGGGGCCACGAAGGGCATGCGTATGGGGCGAACGAGCGGGGGCCACGAAAGGCAGATAATGCGGGGCCACACAGGGCAACGACGGGGCAACTGAGGGTAGCAACGGGGCCAAGTAGGGCAGCGAAGGGAACACAAAAGGCGACAGCGGGGCCACGAAGGGCATGCATATGGGGCCCCGACGGGCGCCAACGAACGGGGGCCACGATGAGCATACGCATATTGGGCCGCAGAGGGCAAGGACGGGGCAGCAACGGGGCCACGAAGGGCAGCGAGGGGACCACGAAGGGCGCGGACGAGCGGGGGCCACGAAGAGCATACATAGATGAGGCCATGAAGGGCAGCGAGGGGGCCACGAAGGGCTGTGACGGGGCCACGAAGGGCAGCGAGGGCAGCGAGGGGGCCACTGAGGGCGGCAACGGGGCCACGAAGGGCAGCGAGGGGGCCACGCAGGACTGCAACCGGGCCACGAAGGGCAGCGAGGGGGCCACGAAGGGCTGCAACGGGGCCACGAAGGGCAGCGAGGGGGCCACGCAGGACTGCAACCGGGCCACGAAGGGCAGCGAGGGGGCCACGAAGGGCTGCAGCGGGGCCACGAAAGGCAGCGAGGGGGCCACGAAGGGCTGCGAGATCCCGATTCCTAAATAAGCTGTGAGGGAGTCCTGGGCGCGAGCGTGACCCCTGGGCGCCTGAGCGTCGGGAGCGCGGCGCTATGTAGAGCAAATCGCGGGAAATTCCAACGCAATATTGCGATTCTTGAATAAGTTGCAAGCAAGTCCCCTGCGAGAGCGCAACTCCAGAGCGCCGAGAAAGCGATTCCTAAATAAATTGCCAGGAGGTCCCAAGCGAGAGCGTGATTCCTGAGCAAAATGCGATGGAGTCTCGGGCGGGAGCGGGGGGCCTGGCTAACTTGCGAGGAAATCTCGGGCGGGACAGTTTGAGCTTAGCTACTTCCCCTGATGAAAAACGGGGTGCGAGCCCCGGGGGAAGCACTTCAATGGAAAAAAATCCAATTGTCACCGGAGGGGGGTCAACAATCGTTATTCTTCACAAGTGGGAGTTCAACACCAACAACAACAGTAACAACAACAAGCATGTTACCCTCATGCGCGATGTTTCCACACGAAGCATGCGACCATCATGATCAACATCCACATTCTGGGGGACCCTTGTTCTATAGCGGGGTCCGTTAGTCCCATTCCCAGATCTCCCGCCCAATGAGGTCTTGCAAACACCTTCTCCGAGAAATTTCAACATATCCCGCCTCGATAACACATGCCCGCGCCTTGCTGCGCCGATGCGAGACCGCCAGTGGAACCCCAGCGAAGGGTAAAGCACAAGGAAGTATCGAACGACAGGGTTGCCTTGGTGGGGATGGGGGCTGTCGGCTGTGAGGCAAGGATCTGGACCTGAATAGAAAGGGAAGAAATCTCGAGCAAGGCTGCTGTTTGCTGGGAGCGGCGCCAATGCTGAAGAGAGTAGGGCGCTAGTCCTGCGAAAAACAAAACGAAGTCTCGAGCGGGAACGCTGATTTTGTTGGGACGGCGGCTTTCGGCGGCGAGGAGGAACACCGCCTTGAATAAGAAAGGAGGACGCATCGAGCGGGAGCCGGGGTTTTGTCGGGACGGGGGCTGTCGGCGGCGAGGAACAGCACCGTCCCGAGGAAAAAGAGAGGACATCTCGAGCGGGAGCGCTGTTCTTGCTGGGAGCGGCGCCGATTCAAAAGAGAGTAGGGCGCCAGTCCAGCGTAAAACCGAAGGATGTCTCGGGCGGGAGCGCTGGTTTTGTCGGGGCGGCGGCTTTCGGCGGCGAGGAGGAACACCGCCTTGAATAAGAAGGGAGGAAGCATCGAGCGGGAGCCGTGGTTTTGTCGGGACGGGTGTTGTCGGCGGCGAGGAACAGCATCGTCCTCAGGTAAAAAAGAAGAAGCCTCGAGCGGGAGCGTTGTTCTTGATGGGAGCGGCGCCAAATCAAAAGAGAGTAGGGCGCCAATCCAGCGTAAAACCGAAGGAGGTCTCTGGCGGCAGCGCTGGTTTTGTCGGGGCGGCGGCTTTCGGCGGCGAGGAGGAACACCGCCTTGAGTAAAAAGGGAGGAAGCCTCGAGCGGGAGCGTTGTTTTTGCTGGGGGCGGCGCCAATGAGAGAAAGACTAGCGCGCCAGTCCAAGGTAAAACGGGAGGAAGTCTCGAGCGGGAGCGCTGTGTTAGGACGGCGGTTTTCGGCGGCGAGCAAGAACACCAGCCCTGAGTAAAAAAAAGAGGTCTCGAGCGGGAGCGTTGTTGTTGTTCGGGGGCCGGTTTGGGCGGTTCCCCAAACCGCTCGAGCGTGAGCCTCATTTTCACTGAAAATGTAGCCGGCGCCTCGGCGAGAGCGCCAGGGCGTCCGTAACGGGTCCAACAATAATAATTGCTCAGTGATTCACATTCAACAACAACAACGGCAACGACGACAACAACAACAACAACAACAACAACAATCATTTTACCCGAACGCGTGGTGTTCTCCCCAGTGCCAGGGTTTTCATACGACACCAGGCAATACCCCCACTTCGTGGGGGGGCATTACAAGCTCTACCAAATATCCAAACGACTCTTCGCGACCACCCAAACCCAGCTTCCCGCCCTATGACGTTGGGACACTTCACTTCGTGGCGTGCGTGGCTACTACACTGGCGTGGGGTACACACCCACAGAACCCAATGGTTTTTGGAGATTTCGGCGTGCGCGCGCGAAGAAAAAACGAATGTGTCCCGCATGGTATTATTTGACAGGGATGATGGCCCTGGCAGGTGCGCAACCGTTGTCGCAGAAGTTCGAAAAAGTTGCTCGCAAAAGCCCGTTTGACAGAAATGTTTAAAAAGTGTTGGGTTTCCTACGAATCCGCAAGAGCGCGCGGGATGAGATTTTGACATTTTTTTGTTGAAAAACCATTGGTTTTTTGATGTTTTTATGTTAAAATCGCTCCGAACACTAAGCTTTTGGAAGGATTTCGTCTTGCGCGCGCGAATGTCCACTTTACCTTATTTTTTGCAAGGGATTCTTGAAATTTGATTATATTAGAACAAGAAATGTCATTTTATAGTGTTTTTTGCAAGGGAAAACGGATTACAACAAAACAACCGGATCTTGATCAACTCGAATTACCTGAGGCTTCCTCACGAAAATGATGAAAACGTGGCTGCGGCCTAGGCGCGGCGGGGGGGGCGCGCACCAGGGGGCCCAACAATAATTATTCTTTAGAATTAATAATGTTCAACGACGACGACGACGACGACGACGACGACGACGACGACGACATTCATTTTAAGATTCTTCGCTCCTACCTGCTCACGTGCCAACCAAGACGTATATCCCAAACCCTCGGTACTCGTCCTCGTCGTCTTCGATCGTACCCCTTTGGGGGGATATCTACCTTATCTGCCACGTGCATCTAGTGCAACCCCTAAAACAAGGGAAAAGAAGATAGGTGGACGGGGGAGGGAGAAGAATGGAGCACGTGAGAAATTAGCAGGAGGGGGGCAAGGAGCAGAAAACAAGTTGTTGAACTAGACGGGCGGCAGACCCATAGCGGGCAGGTCGGGAAGGCGGGCCCAGGCGACCAGGTCGAGCAGGCGGGTTGCTGAAGCGTGGGTCCTGCATGAATCGCGGAGAAGTCTCGAACGATAGCGCGATTCCCAAGTAAATCGTGAGAAAAGCCAAAGCGAGAGCGTGATTCCTGAGCGCCGAGGGCGCATCGCCTGAAAAAACTGCGAGAAGTCCCACTCGAGAGCGCGGTTCGTAAGTATACAAATTGCGAGGAAGTCCCGTGCGAGAGCGCGATGTGGGAATAAATTGTGAGGGAATCTCAGGTGGGAGCCGTTGCTGAACGTTAATTACGAAACGACTATTATTGTTGGACCCCCCAGGCGCTTTGGCGCTCACGCTCGAGCGTTTGGGGGGGCGCCAAAACAGGTCTCCCAACAACAACAACAACAAAAACAACAGCAGCAGCAACAACAACAACAACACCAACAACAACAACACTAACACTAACACTGACAGCAACAACAACAACAACAACAACCACAACAACAGCAACAACAAAAACACCAACAGCAGCAGCAGCAACACAACAACAACAACAACAACAACAACAACAACAACAACAACAACAACAACAACAACAACAACAAACACAAATAGCAACAACAACAACAACAACAACACCAACACCAACACCAACAACAACAACAACAACAACAACCACAACGTTGCAACCACCGTCCCGGCCCCGGGCCGGGGCCGGGACGGTCGCACGCACACCGGGGTGAAAGCGTTCGCGCTCTCGGTGTGCCACTCTCCTGGCCCCGGGTCGCTTCAAATGGTGCAAACGTTCGCGCGCCTCGTGTGCCAACGACTCTCCCGGACCCGGCAGATGCGCCCTTGCAGTACGGCGGCGGCGCGCCCTGGTGTGCTAACGCCTCTCCCGGCCCCGCCAAACGTTGAGCAATACCTGAGAAATCCCTGGAGAATCCCCTAGGAATCCCTAGGGAATTCTTTGGAATCCCGAGGGAATCCTTCAGAATCCCTACGAATTCCCTCGGAATCCCGAGGGAATCCTTCGGAATCCCTAAGGAATTTTTAGGAATCCCTTGGGCGTCCTTCAGAATCCTTGGGGGTCCCTAAGGAATCCTAGGAATCTTTCGGGATTCCCTAAGGAATCCTTAGGAATCCTTAGGAATCCCTCAGGAATCCAGAGGGCATCCTTGCGATTCCCTCAGGAATCCTTCGGGAATCCTCCGGAATCCCTAGGGAATCCTTAAGAAATCCTTCGGGATTCCTTAAGAATCCTTCGGGATTCCTTAAGAATTCTTCGGGGATCCTTGAAGATTCCATCAGATTCCTCAAGAATTAATTCCCTAAGCGCTCCCACGGATTCCCCAGGGATTCTTAACATTCCCTCAGGATTGCGAAGGATTCCCAATGGATTCTTAGGGATTCCCCAATGGTTTCCTGAGGACTCCCAAGGGTTTCCTAAGGACCCACCCGGGTTGTTTCAGATTCCCTATGGTTCCTTTGGGTTACCAAGGATCCCCTACGGATCCCTAAGGAATGATTCACACCCCAAGGGACCTCTCAGGATTCCTCCGGGATTCTTAAGATTCCCAAGAGGATCCTCGGGATTCCGAAAATTCCCGAGGGATTCCTAAGGAATCCCGAGGGTCAAAGATTCCCTACCTAAGGATTCCTAAGATTCCCAATGGATTAAGATTCCAAAAGGATTCCTAAGGATTCCCGGAGGATCCCTAAGGATTCCTAATATTCCCGTGGAATTGTTCATAATTTCCTAAGGATTCCTTGCAAATTCCTTGGGCTCCTCAGGGATCCCTACGGTTTTCCTGGGTGTCCGACGATTCCCTATGGAATCCTAAGGGAGTCCTGCGATTCCCCAAGGAATCCTACGATTCCTTAAGGGATCTTGCGATTCCCTTGGATTGGTGGTCGCACTTCCCGTGTGCCAGCGACCGTCCCGGCCCCGGTGGCCTGCTCGGGGGCCACCGACTCTCCCGGCCCCCGGTCGCTTCAAATGGTGCAAACGTTCGTGCGCCTCGTGTGCCAACGACTCTCCCGGCCCCGGCAGGTGCGCCCTTGCAGTACGGCGGCGGCGCGCCCTGGTGTGCTAACGCCTCTCCCGGCCCCGACAAACGTCACTCCCCTTTATTGTGATCCAACCCATCCGCTCACAAAAACCGTTGAATATAATTCAATTCCTGCACACTTACCGAGTGTCACCGTGAAGCGGCGACGCGACTCGCCCCACGCAAACCCACCCCGACAAAAAAAACGGCGAGCAAAACGCAAACCTTCAGCTAACCTCTTCGAACAAAACAACGACGACGCGCCAAAACACCTACTGGGACGCATGCGAACCCTTCCACGAGGGCCTTCGGTGAAACTCCCTGAATCTCCATATGAAGCCACGTACCGTGTGAGGGGCGTGCCAAAACTGGACTTGGGAGAGCCCTGCTATTGAGGCTTCGGCGAAGCTCCCTATGAGGCCACGAACTGTGTGCGTGTGCGCGTGCCCAAATTTGCCAGGGGACAGATGTGAACCCTGACACTGGGGCCTTCGGCGGCGCCCCCCATGAGGCCACGCGCCCCAAGGAGGCCCGCGAACAAGCCGCGGTCCGCATCACGCGCCCCCAAGAACGCCGAGGAACCCCGGAAAAAAAACGGCGACGAAAGATCCTGCGAAGACTTAGCGCACTCCCCGGGACAACGGGAAACGGCGACGCCCGACCTCGGGGGGGTACCCACTGGAGGCTCCGTCGAGGGGGGTGATCGACAAAGCACGCTGGGAATCCTTAGGGCCTTCGGAATTCCGAAGGAATCCTTCGGAATCCCGAGGGAACCCTTCAGAATCCCGAGGGGAGCCTTCGGAATCTCAAGGAATTCTTAGGAATCCCTTGGGCGTCCTTCACAATCCTTGGGGATCCCTAAGGAATCCTTAGGAATCTGTCGGGATTCCTAAGGATTCCCTAAAGAATCCTTAGGGAATCCTTAGGAATCCCTCAGGAATCCTTAGGGAATCCTCAGGATTCCCTAAGGAATTCTCAGGGAATCCTTCGGAACCCCTTCGGGAATCCTGAAGAAATCCTTAGGGAATCCTTAAGAATCCTTCGGGATTCCTTAAGAATCCTTCGGGACTCCCTTAAGATTCCTGCAGATTCCGCACGGTTCCTCCAGGATTCGTTCCCTGAGCGCTCCCACGGATTCCCTAGGGATTCTTAACATTCCCTGGGGACTCCGAAGGATTCCCATTGGATTCGTAGGGATTACCCAGTGGGTTCCCAAGGACCCCCAATGGTTTCCTAAGAATCCACAAGGGTTTTTAAGATTCCCAATGTTTCCTGTGGGTTTCCAAAGAATCCCTACGGATTCGTAAGGAACGATTCACCCCCAAGGAACCTCTAAGGATTCCTTTGGGATTTCCTCAGATTCCCTCCCGAAGGATTCCCTCAGGATCCCGAAGATCCCCGAAGGACTCCTAAGGAATCCCGAGGGGGCAGTAATGATCCCCTTGTGATTCTCAAGGATTCCCTAAGGATTCTTAAGATTCCCACTGGATTCTTAAGATTCCCAAAAAGGATTCCTAAGGATTCCCGGAGGATCCCTAAGGATTCCTAGAATGCCCGTGGAATTATTCAGAATGTCCTAAGGATTCCTTAGGAATTCCTAGGGCTCCTTAGGGATCCCTCAGGTTTTCCAGGGGACACCTAAAGATTCCCTAGGGTGTCCTACGATTCCCTAGGGAATCCTAAGGGAGTCCTACGATTGCCGAGGGAATCCTCGCATTCCTGAAGGAATCTTGCGATTCCCTTGGATTGGCGGTCGCATTCCCCGTGTGCCAACGAACAACCCTCGGAATCCTGTAGGGTTGTTGGTCGCACTCTCCGTGTGCCAACGCCCTTCCCGGCCCCGGTCATACGCCCCTCCCCTCCCCGGGGGGACTAAGCTCCACCAACTCCTTCTCATGCCTTATAAAGCTACCAATTTCATGTTCCAAGAAGAAAAAGATCTCAACAACAAACCGGGGCCAGGACGGAGGTTGCAACGAACAACAACAACAACAACAACAACAACAACAACAACCATTTTAAGGCTGTGCGCTCTTACTTGCCCGCGAGTCATTCAACACGTATACCCTACACCCTCGATGCCCGCCCTCTTCGTCTTCGATCACACCCCTTTCGGGGGGATTATTTCTCTTTGCTGGGGCCGGCGGGCTTAGACGTACGGGCAAACCGGAACGGGCGGACAATCCTTCGGGGGCGTACATCTCTCTGCCCGCCATTGGAATTGGCGCGGGCCCTGCAAGAGGAGGAGGGGAAGAACGAGGGAGAGTGGGAGGAAGGGGAGGGGGAAAGACGAAGGAAGAGGGAAGATACCACGTTGTGAAGGCGTCCTTGGCGCGCGCGTGGTTCCTGAGCGCCGAAACGCAATTCCAGAATAATGTGTGAGGACGTCGCACGCGAGAGCGCAGTCCTGAGTACATTGCGAGGAAATCTCAAGCGGAAGCGGGGGCCCTGACTAAGTTGCGAGGAAATCCGCCGACCCCTTGGGGATCATCGGCGTGTGAGATGCTTCCCCCTCCCCAAACCCCTCCCCCGGGAGCCTGGTCCGGTCGATTTGGAGGGGGGGGGGGGGTCCGGGACGAGCGATCCACGGGGCTTTTCCTGGCCCAAGAGGGCCTCAAGACGGGCCACGAAGCCCCCAAGAGGCTTCCAAGACGGCCCACGAAGGCTCCGAGACGCCAAACGACCGCTCCAAGACGCCCACGATGGCCCCAAGACGGGCCAAGAGGTCTCCAAGACGGCTTGAGGTCCCAAATGAGCTTCCCAAGAGGGCCCAAAGAGTCTAAAATTGCTGATTTTCCAGAGTGTTTTTCGATGTTTTTTCCTGTTCCGCCTTTCCGGCTTCCCGACGCTCCAAGACGCGCGACGAGGCCCCAAAGATAGCCCCAAGATGGCCCAAGAGTCCCCCAAGATGGCCTCCAGACGGCCCAAGACGGCCCCAAGACGGCCCAAGAGGTCCCCAAGACGGCCCAAGAGGGCCGATTTGAAGGGGGGGGGGGTCCGGGACGAGCGATCCACGGGGCTTTTCCTGGCCCAAGAGGGCCTCAAGACGGGCCACGAAGCCCCCAAGAGGCTTCCAAGACGGCCCACGAAGGCTCCGAGACGCCAAACGACCGCTCCAAGACGCCCACGATGGCCCCAAGACGGTCCAAGAGGTCTCCAAGACGGCCTTGAGGTCCCAAATGAGCTTCCCAAGAAGGCCCAAAGAGTCTAAAATTGCTGATTTTCCAAAGTGTTTTTCGATGTTTTTTGCTTTTCCGCCTTTCCGGCTTCCCGACGCTCCAAAACAGGCAAAGAGGCCCCAAAGATACCCCCAAGATGGCCCAAGACTCCCCCAAGACGGCCTCCAGACGGCCCAAGACGGCCCCAAGACGGCCCAAGAGGTCCCCAAGACGGCCCAAGAGGGCCGATTTGGAGGGGGGGGGGTCCGGGACGAGCGATCCACGAGGCTTTTCCTGGCCCAAGAGGGCCTCAAGACGGGCCACGAAGCCCCCAAGAGGCTTCCAAGACGGCCCACGAAGGCTCCGAGACGCCAAACGACCGCTCCAAGACGCCCACGATGGCCCCAAGACGGGCCAAGAGGTCTCCAAGACGGCCTTGAGGTCCCAAATGAGCTTCCCAAGAAGGCCCAAAGAGTCTAAAATTGCTGATTTTCCAGAGTGTTTTTTTATGTTTTTTGCTTTTCCGCCTTTCCGGCTTCCCGACGCTCCAAGACGCGCGAAGAGGCCCCAAAGATAGCCCCAAGATGGCCCAAGAGTCCCCCAAGACGGCCTCCAGACAGCCCAAGACGGCCCCAAGACGGCCCAAGAGGTCCCCAAGACGGCCCAAGAGGGCCGATTTGGAGGTGGGGAGGGGTCCGGGACGAGCGATCCACGGGCTTTTCCTGGCCCAAGAGGGCCTCAAGACGGGCCACGAAGCCCCCAAGAGGCCTCCAAGACGGCCCACGAAGGCTCCGAGACGCCAAACGACCGCTCCAAGACGCCCACGATGGCCCCAAGACGGGCCAAGAGGTCTCCAAGACAGCCTTGAGGTCCCAAATGAGCTTCCCAAGAGGGCCCAAAGAGTCTAAAATTGCTGATTTTCCAAAGTGTTTTTCGATGTTTTTGCTTTTCCGCCTTTCCGGCTTCCCGACGCTCCAAAACAGGCAAAGAGGCCCCAAAGATAGCCCCAAGATGGCCCAAGAGTCCCCCAAGACGGCCTCCAGACGGCCCAAGACGGCCCCAAGACGGCCCAAGAGGTCACCAAAACGGCCCAAGAGGGCCGATTTGGAGGGGGGGAGGGGGCCGGGACGAGCGATCCACGGGGCTTTTCCTGGCCCAAGAGGGCCTCAAGACGGGCCACGAAGCCCCCAAGAGGCTTCCAAGACGGCTCACGAAGGCTCCGAGACGCCAAACGACCGCTCCAAGACGCCCACGATGGCCCCAAGACGGGCCAAGAGGTCTCCAAGACGGCCTTGAGGTCCCAAATGAGCTTCCCAAGAAGGCCCAAAGAGTCTAAAATTGCTGATTTTCCAGAGTGTTTTTTTGATGTTTTTTGCTTTTCCGCCTTTCCGGCTTCCCGACGCTCCAAGACGCGCGAAGAGGCCCCAAAGATAGCCCCAAGATGGCCCAAGAGTCCCCCAAGACGGCCTCCAGACGGCCCAAGACGGCCCCAAGACGGCCCAAGAGGTCCCCAAGACGGCCCAAGAGGGCCGATTTGGAGGTGGGGAGGGGTCCGGGACGAGCGATCCACGGTGCTTTTCCTGGCCCAAGAGGGCCTCAAGACGGGCCACGAAGCCCCCAAGAGGCCTCCAAGACGGCCCACGAAGGCTCCGAGACGCCAAACGACCGCTCCAAGACGCCCACGATGGCCCCAAGACGGGCCAAGAGGTCTCCAAGACAGCCTTGAGTTCCCAAATGTGCCAAGAGGGCCCAAAGAGTCTAACATTGCTGATTTTCCAAAGTGTTTTTCGATGTTTTTTGCTTTTCCGCCTTTCCGGCTTCCCGACGCTCCAAAACAGGCAAAGAGGCCCCAAAGATACCCCCAAGATGGCCCAAGAGTCTCCCAAGACGGCCTCCAGACGGCCCAAGACGGCCCCAAGACGGCCCAAGAGGTCACCAAGACGGCCCAAGAGGGCCGATTTGGGGGGGGGGAGGGGGCCGGGACGAGCGCAGCACGGCCGGGACGAGCGGTTCCAGGGCTTTTCCGGGCCCACGAGGGCCTCAAGACGGGCCAAGAAGGCTCCAAGAGGCCTCCAAGACGGCCCACGCAGGCTCCGAGACGCCAAACGACCCCTCCAAGACGCCCAAGATGGCCCCAAGACGGGCCAAGAGGTCTCCAAGGCGGCCCCCGAGGTCCCAAACAAGTCTCCCAAAAGGGCCCCAAGAGTCTAATTTTTTTGATTTTCCATAGTGTTCTTCGATGTTTTTTGCTTTTCCGCCTTTCCCGCTTCCCAACGCTCCAAGACGCGCGAAGAGGCCCCAAAGATAGCCCCAAGATGGCCCAAGAGGCCCCCAAGACGACCTCCAGACGGCCCAGGACGGCCCCAAGACGGCCCAAGAGGTCCTCAAGACGGCCCAAGAGGGCCGATTTGGAGGGGGGGAGGGGGCCAGGACGAGCGCAGCACGGCCGGGACGAGCGGTTCCAGAGCTTTTCCGGGCCCAAGAGGGCCTCAAGACGGGCCAAAAAGCCCCCAAAAGACCTCCAAGACGGCCCACGAAGGCCGCGAGACGCCAAACGACCGCTCCAAGACGCCCAAGATGGCCCCAAGACGAGCCAAGAGGACTCCAAGACGGCCCCCGAGGTCCCAAACAACCCTCCCAAGAGGGCCCCAAGAGTCTACAATTGTTAATTTTCCATGGTGTTTCTCGATGTTTTTTGCTTTTCCGCCTTTTCGGCTTCCCGACGCTCCAAGACGGCCAAAGAGGCCCCATAGACAGCCCCAAGATGGCCCAAGAGGCCCCCAAGACGGCCTCCAGACGGCCCACGACGGCCCCAACACGGCCCAAGAGGTCCCCAAGACGGCCCAAGAAGGCTCCAAGACGGCACCAATAGGGGCCCAAGAGGGCGACCAAACATGTTGAAACTCTAGTGTTCTGCCCCCAGGAGCCCCAGGGGGCCACAAGAGTGCCCCAAGAGGCCCCCAGAGGCCCTCACGAGGCCGCCCAGACGCCCCAAGGAACCCCAAGAAGCACCCCAAAGGCTCCGAAACGGCCCCCGAGTGGCTCCAAAACTCGCGGTGTCGCCGTCCGCTCGGACCTCCCCGCGGAACTGCCCGAGACCCTCTGGCGGTGGCGGCGAACAGACACCAAACAAATATCACTCGCCTTTTCACCCCTTCGCAGCTTCTACTACCCCCAGATTGGCATAAACAAGGGGTCGGCGGTGTGGCGTAAGCCTAAGAATCTCAAGCGGGAGCGCCGTTCCTGAGCAAATTGCACGGAAGTCTCAAGCGGGAGCGGGGGTCCTCACTAAATTGCGAGGAAGTCTCAGGCGGGAGCGCCGTTCCTGAGTCAATTGCGCGGAAATGTCAAGCAGGAGCGGGGGTCCTGAGTAAAATTCGAAGAAGTCTCAAGCGGGAGCGCCGTTCCCGCGTAAATTGCACGGAAGTCTCAGGCGGGAGCGGGGTCTTGATTACATTGCGAGGAAGTCTCAGACGGGAGCGCCTTTCCTGAGTAAAAATCGAGGAAGTCTCAGGCGGGAGCCGTTGTTGTTGTAGCCCGGGGGGCAGGGGCACAGTTTGAGCAGGAAGACTTTCCTGGAGAAAAAACAAGGTGCGAGCCCCGGGGGTGGCACTTCAATCGAAGAAAATGAATGTGCACCGGTGGGGGATCACCAATAATTATTCTTCAAGAATGAGAGTTCAACAACAACAACAACAACAACAATTACTAGCACGTGGGGACACTCCGTTCTCACCAGTGCCAGGGTTTTCATAGGAGGCGGGCAATACCCCCACTTTGTGGGGGGGCCGGTTCAAGCTCTACCAAATTTCCAAACGACTCTTCGCCACCACCCACACCCAGCTTCCCGCCCTATGACGTTCGGACACTTCACTTCGTGGCATGCGGACGACCGTGGCTACTATTCAGGGCCCCGCGGCCGACGACGACGGCGTGCGCGCGCGAAGAAAAAACGAATGTGTCCCGCATGGTATTATTTGACAGGGATGATGGCCCTGGCAGGTGCGCAACCGTTGTCGCAGAAGTTCGAAAAAGTTGCTCGCAAAAGCCCGTTTGACAGAAATGTTTAAAAAGTGTTGGGTTTCCTACGAATCCGCAAGAGCGCGCGGGATGAGATTTTGACATTTTTTTGTTGAAAAACCATTGGTTTTTTGATGTTTTTATGTTAAAATCGCTCCGAACACTAAGCTTTTGGAAGGATTTCGTCTTGCGCGCGCGAATGTCCACTTTACCTTATTTTTTGCAAGGGATTCTTGAAATTTGATTATATTAGAACAAGAAATGTCATTTTATAGTGTTTTTTGCAAGGGAAAACGGATTACAACAAAACAACCGGATCTGGATCACATCGTTTTACCTGAGGCTTCCTCACGAAAATGATGAAAATGCAGCTGCGGCCTAGGCGGCGCAGGGGGGGCGTGCACCAGGGGGCCCAACAATAATTATTCTTTAGAATAAATAATGTTCAACAACAACAAACAACAACAACAACAACAACAACAACAACAACAACAACAACAACAACAACAACAACAATTACTAGCACGTGGGGACACTCCGTTCTCACCAGTGCCAGGGTTTTCATAGGAGGCGGGCAATACCCCCACTTTGTGGGGGGGCCGGTTCAAGCTCTACCAAATTTCCAAACGACTCTTCGCCACCACCCACACCCAGCTTCCCGCCCTATGACGTTCGGACACTTCACTTCGTGGCATGCGGACGACCGTGGCTACTATTCAGGGCCCCGCGGCCGACGACGACGGCGTGCGCGCGCGAAGAAAAAACGAATGTGTCCCGCATGGTATTATTTGACAGGGATGATGGCCCTGGCAGGTGCGCAACCGTTGTTGCAGAAGTTCGAAAAAGTTGCTCGCAAAAGCCCGTTTGACAGAAATGTTTAAAAAGTGTTGGGTTTCCTACGAATCCGCAAGAGCGCGCGGGATGAGATTTTGACATTTTTTTGTTGAAAAACCATTGGTTTTTTGATGTTTTTATGTTAAAATCGCTCCGAACACTAAGCTTTTGGAAGGATTTCGTCTTGCGCGCGCGAATGTCCACTTTACCTTATTTTTTGCAAGGGATTCTTGAAATTTGATTATATTAGAACAAGAAATGTCATTTTATAGTGTTTTTTGCAAGGGAAAACGGATTACAACAAAACAGCCGGATCTGGATCACATCGTTTTACCTGAGGCTTCCTCACGAAAATGATGAAAATGTAGCTGCGGCCTAGGCGGCGCGAGGGGGGGCGTGCACCAGGGGGCCCAACAATAATTATTCTTTAGAAGTAATAATATTCAACAACAACAACAACAACAACAACAACGACAACAGCAACAATCATTTCAAGACTGTTCACCCTTATCTGCTCGAATGCCCAATAACGCGTATTTCCCAAAACCTCGATACTGGCCCTCTTCGTCTTCGATCGAACCCCTTTTGGCGGGTATACCTTTCTTCCCTGCAGGCGGGGCCCCGGCAAGCGGCGGGGCGGCCGCGGACCGTCGGCCTGGCCAGCGGCAGCGCTGATCGGCGGGGCGGCCGCGGACCGTCGACCCGACCCCAAGAGGGACGGACAGGGGACCGACCACGACGACGACGTCGACGACGACGGCGACGACGACGACGGCGACGACGTTGACGAGCGAAAGCGAGAGCGAGAGAGAACGACAGCAGGGCCACAAGGACATGACGTAGGCCACGAAGGGCGACAGCGGGGCCACGAAGGGAATGCGTATGGGGCCACGAAGAGCGCGACCGAGCGGGGGCCACGAAGGGCATACGTATACTGGGCCGCGGAGGGCAAGGACGGGGCCACTGAGGGCAGTAACGGGGCCACGAAGGGCAGCGAGGGGGCCACGAAGGGCGACAGCGGGGCCACGAAGGGCAGGAAGGGGGCCACGAAGGGCGACAATGGGGCCACGAAGGGCATGCGCATGGGGCCACGACGAGCGCGAACGATCGGGGGCCACGAAGAGCAGATCATGCGGGGCCACAGAAGGTAACGACGGGGCCACTGAAGGTAGCAACTGGGCCACGTAGGACAGTGAGGGGGCCACAGACGGCGACAGCGGGGCCACGAAGGGCATGCACATGGGACCACAACGGGCGCGAACGAACGGGGGCCACGAAGGGCATACGTATACTGGGCCGCGGAGGGCAAGGACGGGGCCACCGAGGCAGCAACGGGGCCACGAAGGGCAGCGAGGGGGCCACGAAGGGCGACAGCGGGGCCACGACGGGCATGCGTATGGGGCCACCACGGGCGCGAACGAGCGGGGGCCACGAAGGGCATACATATCTGGGGCCACGAAAAGCAGCGAGGGGGCCACGAAGGGCAGCGAGGGGGCCGCGAAGGGCTGCAACGGGGCAACGAAGGGCATACATATACTGGGTGTGTGTGTGCATGTGTATGTGTATGTGTATGTGTATGTGTATGTGTATGTGTATGTGTATGTGTATGTGTATGTGTATGTGTATGTGTATGTGTATGTGTATGTGTATGTGTATGTGTATGTGTATGTGTATGTGTATGTGTATGTGTGTGTGCTGTTCCCTGTTGCGTGGGCGTGCGGAGGAGGAGTCCTCCCCCCAACTCCAGCAGCAGCCACGCCATCACCACCATTAGATCCGTATGACGTAGCTTGCATTTTCTATCAAGCTAGGGGCCTTGACCTCTAGGTACTGGCTGGGCCGTGCGGAGCTGTAATTAAGGCAATGGAGCCCAGTGCCGAGAAGATGCCGCAGGCGAGGTGCAAGCCCATGCCCCGCCCCAAGCCTGAGCCGCCCCAGCCCAAGGCTATAGGCACGAGGCCTGGCGAGTACGGCTTCTAGGGGAGGGAGCCGTGGCTCAGGCCCAAAGCCCCAGAGGGCCCACCACCTGCCCACCTCATAGAGTCCCAGAGAAGAAGCAGAAGAAGAAGCAGAAGAAGGAGAGTGTGGGGGGTGGCAGTGGCCAGCGGCACAAGTTGAAGGCTGACCAGCTTAACATTTTCAAGATGAACCTGGCCAAGGTTCAGGAGTATGTACGCCACCTCAAGTGCAAGTTGAGGGACAACGGCGTTTCGAGCAGCTCTGACTTGGACTGAGTGCCAGCCTGGCTAAGCGTAGGGCGAATAAGGATTAAGGTTTCATCTGTATCAGGGGATAATAGTATGGATCATAATATATAACAGCACTCGCCCTATAGCTCGTAGGAGTAGACAAGGTTATCCTAGGCACTGCTGGCGCCAGCTCAGTCACACAGTCAAGCTGCTCTTATAATTTCTATAAGAGGGGCCCTAAGTGTTATGAGGAATGGGCAGCAGCAGGAGGAAGGTCAGTAAGAAGGGTAGAAGGGCCCCGCTTCCCCCTCCCCCCTCCCGCCCACAACGTGGACTTCCACGAGTACGTGCTGCTGTACAGCAGCGCCAAGGGCAGGGACTTTGGGGATGGAGGGAGACCTGTTTCCCACCCTCTCTCTTCCCATCTCTCTCTCTCTCTCTCTCTCCCTATCCTCTCTTTTCTAAAGGTAGGCTTGAGCTGCCTTCACAGCTTGCTTGCATGTTGTGTTGTGCTCGCCGACCCTTCATGCTGTGTCTGTGTCTGAGGAGGAGGAGGAGGAGGAGCAGGAGGAGGAGGAGGGATGGGGCCCCGCCCCAAGGCCTCCAGCACCCGAGCCAGGCCGTCGTGGGAGGCCCAGGTGCTTTCGTGGTCCGGGCCGAGCTCGCTCTGCCTGGGGGGGCGACGGCAACCCACATGCACCGACCCCGGCGAGGCCCCTGCTGCGAGGCGGGGTTTATCCATGCGTATCCACCGCCTGGGAACCGACGTCTTGGGGGCCCAGCGGGCGGTGGATATGGATATGTTTTGGCCCCCGGGGCCCGAATATACCCGTATCCACCGCCTGCGGAGGTCCGCGACGATTGATCCTCCAGGCGGTGGTTATGGACAAATCCCAAGCTTGGACCTCCCATCCTGGGCCCGGGATTGGTATTGCCATGCCTGCTGGTGTGGTCTCCCGAGGAATGATTCCGACCGTGCGGCCGACCCCGCGGCCTGGCCCCTGCGAAGCCCTCCCCTCCAAGCACCTCCCTGGTCTCCTCCCTCCCGTCTTCTTCTGCCACGTGCCGTCCAAGACGAGATATGAAGGACTCCTGGAAGCCAACGAGGCCTCGACAGCTATCCGTCGGGCCCCCTGACGGGCCCCAAGAGGCCGCAAGACAATTGACGCAAATCGCCATGGCTTTCGCATATGTTCGGACATTTTCCCTAGACGGGCCCCGGATGCTGCCCAGAAAGTCCACGGGGCTCACGCGACTCGCCAAGACTGCCCCAGCGGCCCGCAAGACAGGCCAAGATGGCCTCAGAGCTCGTCCCAGGGCGGCCCCACGACGGCCCAAGACCGCCCCCAGAGCCCAGAGGACCCCGAGGCGCCCCCAAGGCCCTCCAACCCGTCCCAAACAGGCCCAAGGGCCCCCGAAACTGCCCCACGAGACCCCGAAAGAGCCTCGGATGGCCCCAGAAGAGCGCCGGGATTAGAGACGTCCCTCACGGGGTTCCGAGAAGATGGATGGGGTTAGAGGATCGCGCCGCGTAGCCGATGCATCACAGGTGCATCGGCGACGTCGGCGATGCATCGGCGCAGTCAGCGTGGAGAAAATCGGGATCCACATCGAGCCGCATCGCCGATGCATCGCCGATGCGGCGCGATCCTCCGACCCCATCTGCTCCGACCCCATCTGGGAGGCCTAGAAGGATGGCCCCGCCTCTTTCCAAACCTTCACTGTCTGGCCTGCCCACAGCATTGCTCCTGGGCGCGCGCTACCACTTCTCACTGCGCGACCTCCCGGCTTGACCACGAAGGCGTGTGCACCGATGCTGCGCGCCCATCCTGGTCGCAAGATCGATATGGAAGCGCGCGGAAGCACTTGCTGTCTCGAGAAGGGAGCGGGCAACGGCTCGGGCGGCCGCCAGTGGGCGGAAGGCCACCCGCAGCCCGGCTCTGGACGGCGTCCCACGCATACTGAGGTGACTCAGTCCCTCCACCACCCCCCCAACCCCCTCCTTCAAAGGGGCTGCGCAACAGGTAGGAGCTCGTGTCCATGCCTGTTCGAGTTGCTGGGCAGGCCGAAGACATGGGTCGGCCTCTATTACGATCGGACCTAGGACAGAAGAACATCCTTCAAGAACATGAGAACCGCCGCCGGCCAAACTGAAGAACCTTCGAGGGTGCTCTCCCCCAGGATGCACAAGAACATGCAACAATCACGAAGAACGCTAGGGTACCCTCCCCGAGCCGACCTCGATCTTATGCATAGCTCGGTCCGACCGTATCGAAGGGCGCGGTTAAACAGGAGGGGGGACCGTCTTCGGGCTGATTGGTGGCCCCTTGGGGCCGTGTTGGAAACGCCTTGGGCATATTTTGTGTCTTGCATCTCTTCAGCCGTGTTGCGTTCCTCTGGGGGCTCCTTGGGCTGTCTTTGGCTACAGTGGGCGCCTTCTTGGGCCGTTTTGGGGATCTCTTGAGCTCATTGGTTTCGAAAGCCCCAGATACTCCAGGCCGTCAGACCGCCGCCACCGCCGCCACCGCCGCCTCCGCCATCGACGACGACAGGCAGCGGCGAAGCAGCAGCCGCAGCAAGAGCAAGAAGGGCAGGATAAAAGAGATGAGAGCAGGAAAAGAGGAGGCGGAAAGGGGGAAGCGGATCCTTCCAGCTCCTGCAACCGCGTCATTCCGCCTCCCTCACCGTCCGCCTCCTCCCGGTCCTCCTACGACGCCGGTGAAATCGACAACGGCGATGGCGACGACGCCAACAATTTCGAAGCGAGCACAATCTCGAGAGCTCCCCAAATGTCGTTTGCGGTCGCTTGAAGTTTCCAGGAGTCCCCAGAAGGTTCCGAAAGCCTACACATTGCCAAACGGATGCACAACAACCAGCAGCATCATCGCCGCGTAATCCTGCCATCTCTGAATTGTGGGTAAAAGACTCCTCAGGGCCTTCTTGAGGCATCGTGGGGGCGTCTGCTAGCCTGCTGGCGGTCTCCAGGCTGCTTTTGGGCTTCTTGGGCCTCGCGGTAACATCGTGAAAAGGGAGCGCTGTGGCCTTCCATGCGTCGTTGCTCGGCTTGTCACTGTCGCACTGCTTCTCCCTGGGTTATTTCTCCCACTTCCCCCCGTCTCTCCGCTCCCCTCGCGACTGCCCCCTCGCAGGTGCTGCTGTCGATCCCCCGTGGGTAGATCCAGCTTCTCCACGCTGCGTGAGCTGGCCCGGCCCGCGCGCTCCCGCCATCTCCCGCCTGACTTGTCCTACGCCGCGCTGTCGCGCGCGTAGCCGCGACACCGAAAGAGTGTGTGTTTGTGTGTGCGTACGTGTGTGTGTGTGTGTGTGTGTGTGTGTGTGCACTTGTTCTTGGTTCCCCGAGATCTTTCAGCTTGGTTCACATTGCCGCACAGGGTCATCGCCGCACTGGAGGTGTGCTTCACCACCGCCAGCTCTATGGTGAAACCGAACATGTGCTTAACGTTGTATAACGTTGTCTCGCACAGCTGCAGGCAAAGAAAAACGCACCGCACTTACCATGCAGGCATACGACTTCCGGGAAAGGATCGGAGGCTTCTTAGAAGCGAAATGCTTGAAAGGTGATTCGGTTTCCATGACGTCCCCTGTCTGTTGAGAAGGCCACCAAACTCGCCCCGTCTCCTTCAGAGCTTCGCCCAGGAAGGCCTGGCGAGACCTCGGTGCCCTTCTTCTGTCCTCGTCGTCGCTTTTCATTAAGATCTTGCCGGCGCTTGACGCTTGGGCGCTTGTCGGACGATCCGCAAAAATCTGCGAGAACCTGATGGCGTCTGGGAGAATTTGGAAAAATCTGGAGGAACCTGGGACAATTCGGAAGAATCTGGAAGAACCTGGAAGAATCGATCATCACCACCACCACCACCATCATCATCATCATCATCATCATCATCATCATCATCATCATCATCATCAGCATCATCATCAGCATCATCATCATCATCATCATCATCAGCATCAGCATCATCATCATCATCATCATGATCATGATCATGATCATTCATGATCATCATCATCATCATCATCATCATCAGCATCATCATCATCATCATCATCAGCATCAGCATCAGCATCAGCATCATCAGCATCAGCATCATCATCATCATCATCATCATCATCATCATCATCATCATCATCATCATCATCATCATCATCATCATCATCATCCCCCCCTCCTCCTCCTCGTCCTCCTCCTTTTCCTCCTCCTCCTCCTCCTCCTCCTCCTCCCCCTCTTCCTCCTCCTCCTCCTGTTCCTTCTCCTCAGAAGGGCCAGCTGCAGGGGACTGACCAAGACCATGGATTTCTGCGGTTTCGCCGTCGGGAGTGTGCCCTTCTTGTCCAGGGGATCACTGGGGAATTCCTTAAGAAGGAGGGGTATAGGTTCATAACGAACGCGCACGACCTCACGAATGCATTCGCTAGCAGCTCTAGGCCACACATGGAGCGTGCCATCCTTGAGCTTTTCACTAATAACACTGTGAAGTTCGGTATCCATAGATTACGTAGTGCACTGGTCACTCTTCGGGGTCATGATACGGATATACATTTATCACCTGGGAGTGGGGGCCTAATGGGGGATGAATTTGCAGTTAATACATTCCTGACAACCTTCATCTCACCGGTTGAAGGCTGGCTTGCCGACCAGCGAAGCTGGGATCTGCTTGCCGATATCCTGTGTGCACGCCTGCCCAGTCTACGCCAGGGGCGGATCATGTTTGAGCCGCCTGCGATTGACTGTTCGCTCACGAAGTATGCGGACGACTTGACAAAGAAACTGGTCCTGTCGAGGGCTGAGGCGATTCACGGTCTTGTCGAACTTAGTCGGCGTGCCAATGTCTCCCTTGACTCGTTCCTGTCTGACGCGGGCTTCGCTCAGAACCTGACGAAGCAAGATACTCTTCTACATGTCTCGGGGGAGGGTGCCGCTCGATTCCTTCGAGGTGTCAAGTCGGGGCGCGTCGTGTTTCCTGGGAAGGCGGTTTTGGAAGCCAAGAGTCTGGGGGCCTGGATGTGCAGTAACCCGCTGAACTTCGAGGTTGAGCTTCGATTCGGCAGGCGTGGTATTATATGGGCGGTTTCTGGACCCTTCGCGGTGTTCCTCATCGGCTGCGTCGGGGTGTCTTCTGATTTCTAAGATCTATAATGTGGCGTTATCGGTGTTGGAGGCGTTTCTCCCTAGTCCTCAGCAACTGCCTCGGCTTCAAACTATTGTCACCATCTATGCTCGCAAGGCTATGCTAGGTCAAGCTACTACATGGGCTGAAGGCCATCATCCTACCTCTCTCTCTCCTCTGAGGCGGTCTTAAGGTGGTGGAGGTTGGTCCCGATTGAACTTGAACTACGGATTCGTCGGCGGCTTCGTCTGTGGCAGAGTCTTTCTCGTGTTCCTGGTGCCCATCGTCAAGTCCTAGCTAGTCTGTTCGGCCAGTTCGGTGGCAGTGCTCTTGCTCGTTCTCCTGTTGTGCTCCCTGATGGACGGTTGTCTGATGATACTTCTTCGTGGACTAGTCGTCTGGCTTCGGATGTCGAGAGCCTGTCCGACCTAGAAGATGGTGCGCCTCTCCCCTCCTGGCTGGATCAACGATATTTCCTGTTGTTTGCCGATCCTGAGTTTTCCACCGAGCTCGTCAAGATCGATGTTCGTCAACTTCGCTCGTCGGCTCTCACGGTGCGTACCCCACCTCCAGGCTTCTCCTCTGCTGTGCGTGGTGAGCAAGGCAGTCGCGTGGTGCGTGCTTCCGAATTTACACGTATGTTTCTGAGTGCGGATGGTACTAGATGTGGACAGTCTCTCCCCGATCGACGGGCTTTACGTAACTATATCATCAATCGCCATGGTTGTCGGTCCCTGGCGCATGTTGCTACCATTGCTAATCAAGGCTGTGTATGTTTGGCCACTTTCGCACATCTCGAGAGTGCCCGACGTCATCTTGCTCGAAGTTTAGTTCGTGGGCATTGTTTGCGTGATCGTACTCGCAATCTTGCCGAGGCCCGACAGCCGACGAGCTTGACCTGTCCATTGTGCCCGTTCTCCGCAGGCGTTTTGCCCGAACTTCAGGTTCATCTTCGCACGCATCTTGTGCCGTGCCCTCTTCCACCGCTGGCTGAGGCCCTCGAGGATGGACGTGACTCCGTCTTGGATGTTGCCCGCGGCTGCGGCGTCGGCTGGCACCACCACCGAGGGCGAGAGGAACAAAAAAGATCGCGCGCCTCCACGAGCAGGCGCAGACAGAGGGCAAGGACAAGGGCGGGACCCTCAAGGCCCTGGTCGCGATCCTCGCCCGTCTCTCGCTCAGCAACGCAGCAGAACTTCGAGAATTGTGCGGAGTTGTATTCGTTACCTATCTGGTGGCATCCGATCATCCTGTGATCGTGGCCGCGCTCGCGGCAGGGAAGGCCTACCACGAGGAGGCGAAGCGCCGCAAGGCCGACCAGAACGAGGCTCCCATGGGCCCGCCGTTCGTGCAGGTGTGGGTCGCCATGATCAGGGCCATCGGGCAATGCGACGATTGTCCAGGCCAAAGCAAGGGCCCACTCGGCGAGTACTGGACCAACTTCATTCTCAAGAACGACATCGACACGGTTGCGACCAGCGTCAGGGCATGCCGAGTGAGGCCCACTCGCAAGCAGGAGAACAAGCCGTCGGTGCATCGCGTGACGTTCGCGGTGGACCACTCTCATCAGTATCTCGAGGCCGCCCTCATTGCCTTCTTCAACGGGATCAAGGGCGTGAGGAAGTACGGCGCAGCCCCGAAAGGGGCTCTAGAGCGCGACGCCCAGAAGCTCCTCGAGAAGTTGGAGGGCAAGCAGTAGTGGATCAGTTGCATGTTCAAGGACAGGGCTTGGGGAGTAGCTCTGTTGCAGTTCTTCCTCCTGATCGGGGATGTCCTGAAGTCTCTTGGAATTCGGAGGTGTTTCCTGAAAAACACCTCCGAATTCCCAAGGCCCCAGTCTCCAGTGGGAACCAAGCTGCAGAACAGACTGGGAATGATGTTCGCACTGGTGTTGTGGAGATGCAGTCTTTGGGTGTTCCTGGTAGTGAATCTAATTTGCAATACAGTAGTGGTGCTTCTTCGAATGATGATCGACGACGGGCTCTTGTCCTACGGCTCCTTGGTGCCGCTGCGAGGCCGGTTGAAGAAAGTGCCGCTGACTCTCCGACTCCTTCCCTGACGCCCTGTACGAGATTAGAGTTCCGTGAGACCCAGCCTTTTTCTGAGAGAGCGCGCCCACAGGGCCCGAGCAAAGGGGAGGGGGGGGCTAGGCTTAAGCTACCCCCCCCCTCCCTTGAGCCGCCCTTGTTGGAAGCACCCCCCCCCTCCCCCCCTTTTTTTTGCAAGGGGGGGGGGCTTACAGCTACCCCCCCCCTCCCCCCTTGGGCCCTCCCCGGAAGCTACCCCCCCCCCCTCCCCCCCTTTCCAAAGGGGGGGGGGGTGCTTAAGCTACCCCCCCCCTCCCTTGGCGCCGCCCTGCTGGAAGCTACCTCCCCCCCTCCCCCCCTTTCGTGCAAAGGGGGAGGGGGGCTTGGAAGCTACCCACCCCCCACCCCCCTTTGGCCGCCCCGGAAGCTACCCCCCCCTACCCCCGGGGGGGTGCTTAAGCTACCGCCCCCCTCCCTTGGAGCCGCCCTGCTGGAAGCTCCCACCCCCCTCCCCCCCTTTGTGCCAAAGGGGGGGGGGGCTTGGAAGCTTGCCCCCCCCCCTTGCCCCCTTTGGCCGCCCAGCCCCCGGAGCCTCCGCCCTCCCTTTCGCCGACGATCCAAAATGAACAATCCACGATCGAGGATGGACGATCGACGATCAACGATCGACGATCGAAAATCCCAATCGAATCGCTTGCAATCGATTGCACTCCATTCCACTGCAATCCCCCTCCCCACCTCCCTCCGCTCCCTCCCCTCCCTCCCCACCCTTCGTTCCATCTCCTCCCTCCCCTCCCTCTCCTCCCCTCCCTCCCTTCCGTCCTGTCCCTCCCCTGCAATCCAATCGATTGAATCGATTGCAATTCAACCGATTGCAATCCAATCGATTGCAATCCAATGGATTGCAATCGAATCGTTTGCAATCCAATGGATTGCAATCGATTGCAACGCAAGTGTATCATTCAACTCGTCCCGTGCCAACGCCCGGGAACGAAAAATTACCCTGGCGACGTACCCAACCCCTGCGCAAACGCGGGGCGCAAATAGTTTAGGACACTTTATAAGGGGGGCGATGACGGAGCGAGGGTTACATATGTCTGCAGACGGAATTCGGGAGACTCGCAGGACACTGGCTTCAGGACAAGGACTAAATAAAGGTGATTAGTTGCAATCCCTGAGCAACCCTAGCCACTTCGAAAGCGGGGATCTCAGATCGCAGCCCCCCAGGGATGGCGAGGTCTAATTTGGGTCCGCGCGTGGCGTCACTGTGCTGGGCCCCCCAGCAGGCCTCGAAAGTGGCGACAGTTTCACAGATCGCAGCCCCCCAGGGATGGCGAGGTCTAATTTGGGTCCGCGCGTGGCGTCACTGTGCTGGGCCCCCCAGCAGGCCTCGAAAGTGGCGACAGTTTCACAGATCGCAGCCCCCCAGGGATGGCGAGGTCTAATTTGGGTCCCCGTGGCGTCACTGTGCTGGGCCCCCCAGCAGGCCTCGAAAGTGGCGACAGTTTCACAGATCGCAGCCCCCCAGGGATGGCGAGGTCTAATTTGAATCCGCGCGTGGCGTCACTGTGCTGGGCCCCCCAGCAGGCCTCGAAAGTGGCGACAGTTTCACAGATCGCAGCCCCCCAGGGATGGCGAGGTCTAATTTGGGTCGCCCGTGGCGTCACTGTGCTGGGCCCCCCAGCAGGCCTCGAAAGTGGCGACAGTTTCACAGATCGCAGCCCCCCAGGGATGGCGAGGTCTAATTTGGTCCGCGCGTGGCGTCACTGTGCTGGGCCCCCCAGCAGGCCTCGAAAGTGGCGACAGTTTCACAGATCGCAGCCCCCCAGGGATGGCGAGGTCTAATTTGGGTCCGCCCGTGGCGTCACTGTGCTGGGTCCCCCCAGCAAGCCTCGAAAGTGGCGACAGTTTCACAGATCGCAGCCCCCCGCAGGCAAGACAGGAGGAGGCAAGATGGAGACGGGACGGGAAGGAGGAAGTGGAGACCACACTGCTCTATTCAAAACGAATACCCAACCAAGGAGGGTTGGGACAAATACTATAGTTGCACGAAGTGTAATTCGGAGAACGCCAGCCCGTCGGGTTTGGCAGCGTTCGTGTAAGACGGCGGCCAGCTGGGGGAGGAGGAGGCGGAGGATGGGGGAGGCGGAAGGGGAGCAGGAGGAGGAGGAGGAGGAGGAGGAGGAGGAGGAGGAGGAGGAGGAAGAGAAGGAGGCGGAAGAATGAGGAGGGGGAGGGGGGGGGAGGAGAAGGAGGAACAAGGAGGAGGAGGAGAGGAGGAGGAGGAGGAGGAGGAGGAGAGGAGGAGGAGGAGGGAGGAGGAGGAGGAGGAGGAGGAGGGAGGAGGAGGAGGATTGGGAAACGGAGGAGGATAACGAGGAGGAGGAGGAGGAGGAGGACGAGGAAGAGAAGGAAGATGATGATGAGGAGAAGGGAAAAATGGAGGAGGAGGAGAAGAAAACCGAGGAGGAGGAGGAGGAGGAGGAGGAACGGAACGGAAGGACCCGCGGGGGAGTACGATGATGATGATGATGATGATGATGATGATGATGATGATGATGATGATGATGATGATGATGATGATGATGATGATGATGATGATGATGACGATGATGACTATGAGGAGGATGAGGAGGACGAGGAAGAGGAGGAGGCAAAAGGAAGAAGAGGAGGAGGGAGAGGGGCGGGAATAAATGGAGGCGAAAGGGAGGGCGATGGCTCCGGGAGCTGGGCGGCCAAAGGGAGGAAGGGGGGGGGGGCTTCAAGCCCCCCCCCCCTTTTGCACCAAGGGAGGGAGGGGGGGGGGCTTCCAAAGCCCCCCCCTTTCAAAGGGGGGGGTGGCTCACCCCAGCTCCATTAAAAGGAGGGAGGGGGGGGGGTAGCTTGGAAGCCCCCCCCCCCTTTCCGGCCACGAAAAGGGAGGGGGGGGGGGTAGCTTCCGAAGCCCCCCCCCTTTCAAAGGGGAGGGGTGGCTCACCCCAGCTCAATTAAAGGGAGGCGGGGGGGGTAGCTTGGAAGCCCCCCCCCCCTTCCTGACCACGAAAAGGGGGGCAGGGGGGGGGGGGGGGGGGCTTCCGAAGCCCCCCTCCCCCTTTAGCAAGGAAGGGGGGAGGGGGGTAGCTTCAAGCTGGGGCCCCCCTTTTAGTCTATCGGGCCCCACGAGCGCGCTCTATCCTTTTTCTCGCTTAGGGGCCCTTCCGACGATCCCGTATTCGAGTTCGGCCGTCGATCGATCGGTCGGGCCCCCTCGCCTCCCTCCTTTTCGTTCTCGGAGTCGTCCTCCTGTTCCCCTTCCGCCCGCTTTCCGTGGTAGTGCTCGGTATCTAGAGCTCGCACGTCGGGGTGCACTTCCACCTCTCTCCTCCTCCTCGGGGGTGATGCCTGGGGCTTCAACGGTTTCGCTTTCGGCCCCCTCCGAGGGGAGTGATTTTTTTGAAATGAGGGGGAGTGCACTTGATGAGGGTCGAATCTTTGTTCCCTGTGCGCGTGCGAAGCCCACGGCACGTCGGGGGAGGGGCGCAGGTCGTGGGCGATCTGTGTAGTTGTCTGACTGTGAGGGCTTTGAAGAGGGGTGGTGCCATGAGACACCCACTGGAGTGTGCCTCCATCGGGGTCGTCTCCAGGCTTGAGCATCACCCCGCCGACAGGGCCCCCTCTCAGTTGGAAGTCGCTTTCATTAGCCACTCAGATCCACATGTTTGATTGTCTCGTAGCAAGGAGAGATTTTGGGTCCGAGAGTTCTTTGCTTTGCTTTTGCTGTTCCTTCTCCTCCTCCTCCTGCTCCTCCTCCTCCTCTTCTTGCTCCTGCTCCTCCTCCTCCTCCTCCTCCTCCTCCTCTTCCTGCTCCTTCTCCTCTTCCTCTTCCTCCTCCTGCTCCTCTTCCTCCTCCTCCTCCTCATCTTCCTCCGCCTCCTCCTCTAATACGGACAATGACTAATCCGAAGAGTAAGACTAAGAGTGCGAGTACTGCTAAGAACACGACTTGTAATAATGACAATGATAATAAGATGATGTCGTATCATGACGTCTGGACCCGCGGCCCCCACCAGGAAAGGAAGTGAAAGGCGCGCAAGGAATTGCCCCGCGCTGTCGCCCACGCCAGACCCGCGGAGGGAGGCGGGAGGAGAGATGGCGAGGGACAAGCTAAGCGCGTTCGCGCCACATCTGACGTCCGACCACTCCCCCCTGCCCACCGAGCCACGATTTGTCCTAGCCAACTGGCCGAATGTCCAATCGGACCGGAATGCACCGATGGCATCTGCACCGCTTGCCTCGTCTACCATTGTCCGAAGGGTAAACGGGCCAGACTGGACCAGAACGCACATATGTAGGGCGGGAATGGCTGGGCAGTCGGATTTCCGACTCCCCGTGCGGCCACTGGGCGACCATTGGGGCTCGCCGCGGGCGCCCCGAGGGCACCTCCCAGATCACTGGGGCGCCTCGGCGCACCTTGCTCCACGCACCCACCCCATGACACCGCGCTCGCGCTGCGCAAGCGCATCCATGAAGCGCCCAAAGCGTTACACGCCAAGAAGATGCTAAAGAGCCTTCGGCATCGTCGACAACGACGACGCCGACGCCGACGCCGACGCCGACGGACCCAGATCCACTCAAAGTCGTTCCCCCGAGCCCTCCCAGGGCTCATCGCGGCCAGTGTTTCGAGCTGCGCCCAGGCGTGGCGAGGAGAACCCCCCACCACGGCCATTAAACTTTTGACGTAAAGCCGTCGTCGTCGTCGTCGTCCTCCTCCTCCTCCTCCTCCTCCTGTTGCTCTTCCTCCTGTTGCTCCTCCTCCTCCTCCTTCTCCTCCTCCTCCTCCTCATCATCATCATCATCAGTCGAGAACTAGGGCGAGCATGGCGACCCGCTGCGACTGCTTTGGCTCAAGGCCGAGCGACTGAGGCCCGCGCGCGGCGGCGCGGGCCTGCGCCCGAGGGCGCGGACACCGAGAGTGATGGTGCGGCTGTGGCGCCAGCGTCGGGAGGAAAGGCCTTTCGACTTGGTGGCGGCCTCGGTCCACCACGGACTGAGGGCTCCAGCGCCACCACTGCGCGACGAGGGCTGGACGTCTCCAGCCACAAGCAGGCAATCGAGGTGACCAACGGCGAGCAGGTAACTTCCATCGAGGTGGAATGCGACCACGGCTCGGACTACGGGGTCGGCTACTGGCCAGCCATCCTCTGATACTGCCCCTGGCTGGACTGCTCCTCCCAGACAAGATGACAAACGTACAGCTCGAGGTGATGGACTCCCTGAAGGTTCCGCCTGCGTGGAGTCCTGGGCATGACAGGGCCTGCCCGTTCAGGTTCTGGCTCACGGATGCGACAATGTGGGCGGCGGCGGCGGCGCGAGAAGTTCTTCCAGAACAGCAAGGACCAGCAGTGGTCCTGCGACTTGGAGGCGCCGCGCGCAGCCTGGCGAGGGAGATGCCGCAGGAGCAGCTGCGCGACGGAGCGTTTGCAGACCCAGGCGACGGGAATGGAGCGAGGCAGCTGAGTGGTCTCCAGTCGCTTCTACTTGTATTGTCGAAGTCGTTCGCGCCGCTGGGTGATGAGACCGAGCTGCGTGCGACCCATGATCTGTTGGGACTCTATCGGAAGAACCACGAGAATATAGACCAGACGCTATCAAGGTTCGAGGTCACACGCAGGAGGGCAGCGACATTGGGAGGATTCAACATGGGCCCGCAGGGCTACGCGTGGATGTTGCTGAACGCTCTCAACTGCAGCCCTCAATAATTGAACGAGCTGATCATTCATTTCCGCGGCGATTTACCCAGGACAGAACAGCAATTCAATGAATTGGTACGTCAGAAGGTACGGACATATTCTGGAGAAGGGGCCGATGGTAGTCAACAGGAGCAGCGGCAAAGGCGGCTACAGTGGCGGCAACTTCTTCTTATTCCCCACCTTCAACCTCGGTGGTGGAGGAGGACAGCAAGGTGATGGACACGACGGAGGCTTTGGATTTGGAACGGGAAGCGGCATGACGCCTGCCAGAACTTATCCTGCAGCTCAAGAAGCCCAAGGATCAGGATGGAGTCCTTCGGTACCATGGTCGTCGACGGCAGGTTCATCCGACCCGTGGGCCAACTACCTGGGTTCAGACAACGCCGAGGAGAACGACACGGACACAGACGAAGACGACGGCAAGGACCTGGACGGATCAGATTTCCCTGGCACCATGGGCAAGGACGACGATGTGATCAAGCAGTATTTCTACCAGACGAGAAGCGCTGGAGGAGATTCACAGGTCGGCCCACACGTTTCCAGCGGTTCAGTAAAGATAAGAGCGGAAAAGGATCACCGATACCCTTCCGAGGGGCCTTCGGACAGCGAGGACATGGAGGCAAGGGCTACCACTTCGAAGAAAAGGCAGACGTAATCCAGTTGGTCGAGATGGCAAGGTGATGAAGTGCTTGACAAAGGGATGCGAAAGCGAGTTCCACCTAGCGAAGGACTGCCCGCACCGTCAAGGCGGGAAACCGAAAGGGGAAAGGTTCATTCATCACCGATGGACCTCGTCCGCTTGCTGGAGCCAGTGCTGGAGTACCCTGGTTTGGATTCAACGCAGGCGCTGCGGCCAACTCGTCTACGGCGGCCGCGACATTTCCGAGCACATCATCAGCACCCGCCTACGGCTTTGGAGCCATCAGCTTCTTCGCAGCAGAGAGCATCGTGACCAATGAGATGCCGGGAGCCGCTGGTAGCAAGGCGAGCGTCAGAGGCTCGAAAGGATTTGTAGTTGTGATCGCACCGGCTACAACAGGGCCGAAGATGGCGATTGAAGATCGACGTGAGCTGGAGGATGGACCCAAGGCAATCCTGCCGAGCGCTACCTGGGAACCCCCTTCGAGACCGAGCGGACCCGCATCATCGGCGAGCGGAGGACCAGCCTTTCCTACAATGAGTATGCCGAGCGTGAGCGAGACCAACCTTGGGAATCGACCAAATACTTGGTCTATCTTCTATTTTGACGCCTTCTGGAGTGACCGCTGGGGCTAAGCCATTAAGTCCTCCAGTCCCGCCGCCAGGCATGGTCTTAGCGAAAGCAGCTACGCCGACAGCGAAACCGACAATGCCAAAAGGACTGAGAAGGTTTGACGTCTACGAGAAGGAACCCCAGCAAGAGGCCTTCAGCATCGGCGGCCTCACGTTCACGGCAGTTCCGCCGAAAGCGTCGGTCACATCGTCGAGCGCGAAGGGCACGGCGGTCAGTTGGAAACAGATCTCGGGTTCACCTGGCGACGATACTCACGCGGCCGTCGTCGCAGAGCAGCAGGTGGACCCTTCGGTCTTCGACGACAAGTTCGAGAGCTACTTCGATGTCGAGGAGAAGCGTGACCTGGATGAGGAGGTCGAGCGCAAGGGCTACGACCAGAACAAGAGCATCGATTTCGCCGACAACGAGGACTTCCACGGGGTCGCCAAGACGCTGAACAAGGAGAGCGAGACCCACTACCTCGGCCATGAACGGACGAGGCTTGACAACGGGGATATGGGCATCCTTGTCGACCCTGGACCTCACGGGAACCTCGTAGGGGGTCGGTGGGCCAAGCAGCAGGCAGCCAAGGCATCGTGTTTTGGCCACAACACCGAAGAGATGATGCTGAACGAACCCCTGGAGGTTAACGGCGTCGGCAAGGGCCCCGCCTACTGCAACCAGCAGTGGCGATTACCGCTCGGCACGCAGGAGATCAGCCGAGAAAGCGAAGGTACCGGCAACCTGGACTCGTACATAATGCCCATCATTCCTGACAGCGACGTCCCAGCACTGCTTGGAAACAGCTGCATGAAGAAGCTTGATGCGATCATGGAGTGTGGCCCCGGCATTATACATCTGTGCGGGCCTGGACGTCGAGAGCTGTCGCTACCTGCCGGCACGCGGAGCTACCATCTGAAGGCCAGTAAAAGCGAGCATTGGCCACTCCCGTGCTCGAAGTTCAAGGAGGTTGCCGCGACGAAGGCGACGGGATACATGATCGACAAGCTACCGCCAAGGCCCGAACAGCTTGACTTTGTGATGGTCAAGACCGAGAACGAGACGAAGCCCAAGGACCAGGACAATCAAGGTCCCGCTGTCACGGGATACGGAGTTGCACCGGGCAGCTCTGGGCAGGGAGCAGCGTGCCGCGCGAGAGCCCGAGCGGTAGCCGCCTCCAAGCCCGCGGCGGCGCTCGAGCAGGATACGGTTCACAAGGAGGTACGCTTCGAGGATGAGCCGCCGGCGGCACCCTCAGAGCACCAATGAGGGTGCCGGGCTCCCGTCGCGGCGGCCGGAGCAGCTGCTGGACGCCATAGGGCGACGCCGCAACAGGTACAGGTTCTCGGTCGCCGTCTCGGTCTGGCCACGACGATGAGGGCTGCAAGAGAAGGAGGCTGGCCAATCGCTCAGGTGCTGGTCTACAATCAGGTATACGGTAAAAAGCTTCGAGATCTCAAACGGCAGTTTACGGAAGGACGGTTTCGATTGCTCTGGGCAGATCTACCTGGGCGCCGTGGAGCCGAACGAGGACAACGTCCACAACAAAGTCTGCGGTGTCTTGAGGAGTGCGTTCGAGCTCAAGCGGCCAGAGGTGGAGCCGCTATGCTGATCGCTGAACGTGGCAGCGCCATGTGGGCAGATCCGACGGTCCTGCGATTGCGGACGGAGGTGCCCCACGAGGCGGACATCCACAGGTGCTCCTTCGACGTGCCTTCTCTTCCAGACGAGTCTGGCGAGCGAGTTTGGAGCGACTGGGTCGACCGCATTCAAGCGTCTTTCAGGGTCAACGCGAAGCCTTGCGTGTGCCAGGGCAGGAGACGACGGCACAAAAGCGACTGGAGGAGCTCATCAGACAGCGACCAGCGGAAGCAGCAACGAGACGAGCAGCATCTACAGTACATGGTGGCGATGCTTCGGGAGATCAACGACGCCCTCGTTATTGAGGGTAACCGTTCACCACCAGAGTCGAGAACCAAGGAGGCTATGATTGTGGACATCCACCAAGAGGGGAGCTCAAACCCAACCGAGGCCAGGATGCGCGCCAAGATGAAGGCCCTGGTCGACAAGCCGAAAGAGGCTAAGAGGAAGAAGTTCGAGATTGAGAATCACTTCGATGACTGCGGTGACTCCATCACGGGGCTGGGTATGAGCAGCGAACTCTTCGCAATCTACAAGGAAAATGGGACATACTAAAATGACGACGACTACCTCGTGTCCTTCACCGAGGAAGAGTTCTACGATGGCGGATATTATGCCTCTTGTCATCGCGGACTCGCAGGCGACGATGGAGCTACGTGGTGCGAAGGCGCTGGAGTCCGTCGGGCCGCCAATCTCACGCATCTTGTTGCCGTTCTCGCGAAGACGACGTCCGGCATGGACGTTCTGGCGATCTGTGAAGGAAGAGGCTACGTCAGTCGCACCTGCGTTTGCAGGAAATGTCGAGTCGCACCCAACTTCGATATCGTGTGCGGCTCAGATCTTCGGAATGCGGACGAACAGTGGTCCCTCTGGGGCTATCTGGAGCGTGGTGTGATGGTCGTGGTAATGGCTCCTCCCTTCACTCCCTACGGCCGCTTCTCGAGCATCAGCATGTTCAACGCCAGGGACAGCTGGATGGAGAGCTACGAGAGATGCCAGCCGTTGGCCATCCTATGCGGAGAGGTGGCCCTCTACCAGCTGGATCGCGGACGAGGCTTCATCAACGAGAGTCCGGCTGGATCCAAGCTGTATCATGAACCACCGTGGCGACGAGTTGCGGTGTACCCTGGAGTTGTGTACGCCATGGTGGATCATTGCAAGGCAGGCTTGAGAAGCTCAACCGGAGTGCCGATGAGGAAGAGGACGGAGCAGCTGGCATCACACGAGGCTCTGCTACGACACGCGGCGATGTTTCAGTGCGACGGCGGACATGAGCTCGAGACGATCGAAGGCAGAGAGGAGACGGAGCGGGCCAGAACGTGGCCCTGGTCTTTCGCAGTCTCCATCGCGAACGGCATCATGGACTACAGTGCATCTCCGAGGTGGCGAATCAGGAGGTGATGCACTACCTGCAGAGCGAGGCGGCCTATCCCGGGGCTGCTGCAGCGGCGCCGGCGGACGAGCAGGAACCGTGGTGGCCACCGTGGGCGCAGCCGCCCTGGGACGCGGCGGGTTCTGCCGACCCGTCGCCTCCTGCAGGACCCGGGCCAGCAGCACGGAGGCGCATCACCGCCTAGAGGACAGACGCCTCCATCCGCGTGGCGCAGCCAGTGCCAGCGGTGGCGGCGACTCCTGAGAGGGAAGCTCCCGGGCCTCCAGCTGAAGCCAGAGTTCGTCCAGCGCGTGCGGGACGGCGAGCACACTCTGAATGGAGCTGCAGGGCGTGCAGCGGCACCCACGTGGCACATACGCGCGTACCTGGCGAGTGCAGGCTAGCAGCGCCTGGAGTACGGACCTGGAGGTGTCAACAGTGCGCCCAGGGAAGGCCAGAGACAGCGCCAGGTCATACGCTCGTCGCCGGACAGTGCAGGGGGGCTACCGACATGGGCCCACAACCACCAGGCCGACGACGCCCAGTCCGAGCAGCGGCCAACGACCCAGCTCCAGGAGCTGGAATACCATTACCTGACGGAGATGTGGACGCTGAAGACGTACCAGATGGAAGAAGAGCAGGCCATGGACGGAGATTGGGCGAGGTGGGACCTGGGCTCGGCAAGGCGCGCGCTGTTCAGGAACAACGAGGCAGTGTCTCGGCGCGTCCTCCGACGCCTCTACATCTCCGATGGCTTCACGCCAACAAGAAGGCCATGAAGCGCATGCTCACCGCCGCCGGTGTTCCGCCCAAAGTGATCCAGGTGGTTGAAGACATCGTGGACACCTGCGGGGTCTGCAGGTTGTGCATGAATGGCGGCAACAGGCCGACCACAACGGTGAAGCTGAGCGTCGAGTTCAACGACGAAGTGCAACTGGATCTTCTCTTATACGAGCGGAGGGTCATTGGACACTCGTGCGAAAGGATGTATCAGGTTTACTGTCGCCCGTGAGCTGGTGGATAAGTCCCTAGAGTACCTCCTGAACTTCATCTGGACGGCCTGGATACAGATGTTTGGCCCTATGGCGGTGCTGACGGTCGACGGTGAAGGTGCCATGGCATCGAAAGAAGCAGGAATGGCTCTCGGAAAGATCGGTACGACACGGAAGCTCAAGGCGCCAGGTCAGCATGCACAAGTGGCGGAGCGACATCACAAGATATTACGGAGACAGCTACACCTGATCGACGCCCAGTGCCGCGAGAACGACATCAAGACCTCATTCGCCAGGAAGCTAGCGGAGGCCGCCTACGCGAATAATGCGTTCCAGATGATCGGAGACGGTACTCCCTCCAAGGCGCTATATGGCAGGGTACCTCGCGGATTGGCTATTTCTCGGCACGCTCAGAGGCTGCGCGAGATTGCGACTACATCGATCATCGAAGCGACGGCACAGGCCAGGATGGAGAGAGCAGCGAAGTCGAGAGCGGCCCCAGTGCTGGAGGCCTTGAAGCTCGAGATCGGCGACCTTGTGCATTTCTTCAACCGTGGCAAGGCTCCGAAGGAGGTGCCGAATTGGAAGGGCCCAGCCAAGGTGGTATCGGCGGCCGCGCCAGAGACGGGCACGCTGACAATCCAGTGGCAGGGTCGAATCATGGCGATCAAAGCCACCGACGTCAGGATGGCAAGCCTGTTCAACTATGTTCACCTACGCCGTGTCGTTCGTGTCGACGGAGAGCGACCCAGCTCGGGTGCTCATCGACTTTGTGCACGACATCGGCGAGGGCTTTGAACACTTAGGCTGGGCGAGTACATCAAAAGGTTGGACGTCGACGAAGATATTTCAGAAGTATCCCAGAGTGGTGGCTGCCATGCTTCAGGTAGCCTCATGCGGCCTGCATTTCAATGGAGTTGTGGCGGCTCGAGTTGGCTGGACTGCACGACTTCGAGTTCTACGAGAGAGCGTGATCCACCGCCGCTTTACTGTGGAAAATTGCCAACCTTTTCCTCCGGAACCCGGGGGTCGCCCCCCCCCCCCTCCGAAAATCCCTCCCCCTGCTGGAACCCCTCCCCCCCCCCCCCCCCCCCTCCCCCGGCAAAACCCCCCCCTCCCCCTAACCCCCCCTCCCCCCCCCCCCCCCCCCCCCTCCCGCTCGAAAACCGGGGGTCACTACCGGTTCGAACCCCTCCCCCCCCCCCCCCCCCCCTCCGGATCCGGAAAACCGGGGGGGGTCACTACCGGTTCGAACCCCCCCCCCCCCCCCCCCCACACTCACCGCCAGCAAACGACTCCCGGTCCCCACCACCGTCCGCATCACATCCCCCACTGGTGTTCCCAGCACCACTGTCCTCACCACCGCTGTCCCCACTGGTTCCACCACCGCCCCTACTGTCCCCACCAGTGGCCCCACCACTGTCGCACTGTCCCCGCTGTCCCCAGAACTGTTCCCACCACGGTTCCACTCTCCCCACTGTCTCCACGGCCCCAACCACTGCCCGACTATCCCCACTGTCCCCACTGTCCCACTGACTCCTCCGCTGTCCCACTGAGCTGTCCCACTGTTCCCACCACTGTCCCCACTGTCCCCACCACTGTCCCCACTGTACCTCTGTCCCATTGTCCCACCGCCGTCCTCGCCACCGCCTTCACCACTGTCCCCACCACCATTGTACCCTCCACTGTCCCCTGTTTCCACCTCATTCCCATTGTCCCCACACCACTGTCCCCACCACCCTCCACTGTCCCACTGTTTCACCACCACTGTCACACCACTGTCCCCACCACCACCGTCCCCACCACTGTGTCCCACCATTGTCCCCACCACTGTCCCCACCACTACCGTCCCCACCACTGTCCCACTGTCCCACCCACCACTGTCCCGCTATCCCCTCACCACTGTCCCCACCAACACGTCCCACCACTGTCCGCACCCCCACTCGGTTTTCGAGGGGGGGGGGTTCGAACCGGTAGTGACCCCCCCCGGTTTTCCGATCCGGACCGGTAGTGATCCGGGGGTCGTACCGGTTGTGACCCCCCCCCCGGTTTTCCGGTGGGGGGGGGGGGGAGGAGGGGTTCGAACCGGTAGTGACCCCCCCAGGTTTTCCGCCAGCAGCGGTAGAACACGCTCTTTCAGTTCTACACGATGTGCTGGTGGATACCGAGGAGACACGGCAAAGAAGACACTGGCATAGAAGCGATGTGCTACGATAAGGGCGCAGCTTCGGAGCATCTGAGCTTACGACAGATGTTCGGCGAAACATATTGGAATGCCACCTACATCATGCAGTTTCTCACCGTTGAGCCCGACGTGCTGGACACCCTGCAGGAGCAGGCGCGCCTCAAGTACCGCACGTGGGCGGGCCTCATCTGCCCGGCGTGGAAGCTTGGCGGCGAGAACATCGCGCGATAGCCAAGCGCCCTTTCTCAGCAGGCTCGCAGGGCTCCAAGAACCTGGCAGCGCATGTGGCAAGAAGGCTGGAAGACGAGTCCCCGTAGTCTACGCCGGCTCCTCCACATCCTCCTCATGGACTCCGACGCCAAGCGGAAGGAGTACCAGCGGCATCGGCCGCGGAGGAGTCTAACGAGGAGGAAGATAAGGACGATAGTCTCGACGAGCTGTACTCGGTGGAGGCGCTCTGGGCGATACCGAAAGAAGGCAAAGATATACCAGATGAGGACGACATTCTAGAGTTGGTGAGGTATCTGAAGCCAGACACCTCGGCAATCGACAGGAGTGACGTGATCACAGACTACGACGTTATGGAGGCCTGGATGATCCAGGATAACAACTACGGCAAGCTGACGCTGGAGATTGCGGAGTCTTTGCAGCCAAAGAAGCTCATCCATATTGGTTTTGCAGCAGAAGCCTGCAAGATGCTAAGTGACCTCGACATCGCGGGAGATCCCAGACACGAATATGATGTGGTGATTATTACCTTTTACGGAGACGGCACCACGAAGGCAGTGATAGAGCGCGCCGACAACATCCTGACGCCGGCCGAAAAGATAGAGCACCGAAAAGCATTACGAGCTGGGCGTCTCAAGAAGTTGAATCACTGGGCAAGCTTTACGGCCATATCCAGGATTTTGCGGAGGAACGCCAAGAACCTGATCGACGCGAAGTGGGTTGACAAATGGAAGTGGGCACAGGCATCTGATGGCACTATGACAAGGATTATTCGCTGCAGGTTGACAGTACGTGGATTCAAGGACCGCCATAAGGATGAGGTCGAGACCTTCACTGTGACGAGTACCCGCTGGGGACAGCGAATGGTGAAAATCCTGGAGGCTCAGCACCAGTGGAAACTATGCAGTGCTGATATCTCTTCGGCATTTTCTCAGGGTGCGACGTTCGAAGAGGTCTCGAAACTACTGAATGAACCAATTCGAGAGATATATTTCGAGCTGCCCAAGGATCGGCAGAACTGCTTTGCGAGGTAAAGCGCTTCGAGGCTTTCAATAACGTCTTGGAAGTTCTACGGATGGAGAAGGGATGTGAAGGCAGGCTTCGGTCTCAATGACTCCTCGCCTCTTCGGCCTTCGACGCGATCAAGTGTTGTTGTCGGTTGGTCTTCGAGCGACTCACGCCGATTCCCAACTTTGGCTGAGACATGATGGTCAGGTTCTAGTATTGGTGGTCTGCACGCACCTGGATGACCGGAAGTACGCTGGAGAGGACAAGGCAGAACGAGATGATACAAGGGCTGGAGGCGGTTTTCGGTCAAGTAGCGATGCATGAGAAGAACTTTGTTCACTGTGGGCTTCGACACCGACAAGTAAACGATATGAGTATAGAGGTGGACCAAACGGAGTACATCAAGAACCTGAGCTGCATCGACGACAAAGGGTTACAAGGCAAGAGTGACGAGGACGACCCGCTGGAGAAGCATGTGAAGTTGTATCCGTCCCTCCTTGGAACTATTGCGTGGCGTATCATGACGAGAGTGGATATATGCATATACGTGGCAGCTCTACAGGGGCATGGTAAGGCTCCCGAGGTGGGCCACATCAGGAAGATGAATGTGTTGCTGAAGTACATGAAGGAGAATCCGATGTCCCTGGTGACGCATCAGCTGAAGCTGCCGGTGAAGTTGATTACGGTTGGCGGCGCAGCTTTCAGGAGGGAGGCAGGTGACAAAGGCCTGGCCATGAGGGGCGCAGTGTATCTTCTGGTTGAGGATGGAGAAGGACCAGGAGGCAAATGCAACATGCTGGAGTACTATTCAGGAAAGCAGGCGCACGTGGTGCGAAGTACCTGGGGAGCTGAGCTGTGTCAGTGATCGAACGGATATGATTATCTTCTCCTGTTGGCAGGTTTCCTGACAGAGGTCCAGATGGGAGAGATTAGTGTACGACAGTTGCGAGACGTGGTGGATGGCGCTGAGAACTGTATGCAGCCAGTACTATCGCTGGAGGCCTGTGTAGATGCCCAGAGTGTGCTCGCCGGCATTACGGCTGAACAAATCAAGATGCCGGCCGAGAGGCACACGCTGTATCACGCGCAATGGATACGAGGGCTGTTGGACAGAACCATCCTGCGAGTGCTGTGACGGATTGATACGAAAGATGGTCTTACCAAAGGCCACGTACTACGAGAGGCACTGAGGTGCGTCGCGCGAGGATGGTGGAAGGTACACCACCGGGTCATGGCTTGGAAGTCGACGGGCCGAGTGCTCCAGGGATCGAGTCAGATTTCGAGTCGAGCACCCTCGACGACGTAGAGGGCCTCTCCATATACGTATTGATGTTGTGGAGTCGTATTCTCTGGTAGGCAGATTCCTGTGCTTGCTGGGGATCAACGACCTGAACACGTTCACCACCAGAGTCGAGAACTGGGGGTGGGACGTAGGGAGCCAGGGCAGCACGGGCGAGCATGGCGACCCGCTGCGGCTGCTTTGGCTCAAGGCCGAGCGACTGAGGCCTGCGCGCGGCGGCGCGGGCCTGCGCCCGAGGGCGCGGACACCGAGAGTGATGGTGCGGCTGTGGCGCCAGCGTCGGGAGGGAAGGCATCTCGACCTCCTCCTCCTCCTCCTCCTTTTCCTCCTCCTCCTCCTCCTTTTCCTCCTCCTCCTCCTCCTCCTCCTCCTCCTTTTCCTCCTCCTCCTCCTCCCCATATAGTTGCTGACGCATGGGCAAGCCGCGGGGCCGCCAAGAATTGGAAAGCTGTCTCTGAGCCCGTCCCCCTCACTGACCCGTGGGATGCGATTGCTAGCCTTGTCCGCGCGCGTGCGAGGGCTAGTATTGTCAGTGCAGTTGTTTTAGCTCAGACCGCGCGGCAGTCCAACTGCGGGTGCAGTCCCAGGGCCCGAGGACTAGGGCCAAAACGGCGGCGGGCAGCGTGCGCGCCACAAACATGAAAAGCATGTACATCATGCGTACACGGTGGCACGGGCGGCAGAGGGGCAGGGGAGTGCACTCTTCACACTGGGTGAGTACAATGCTGCCCCGATGCCGCTCCCTACAAGCGTGAAGCGCTGCACGCAGTCATCGCCTATACCGGCCCACAGGCCGATACACCTCAAGCAAAGTGCGGCCTGAGGCTCAAAACATAAAGTATAAAATATGAATGTCTAGACTCACTAGTCCAGACTGTCATCTCAATGTACGTGCGCACATCACCGTAGCCCTCACTAGGTCCATGCAGCGGCTGCAACAGGACCTCACGGGCTCGCAGGCCCTGGAACGGCGGCCCGGCGCTGGGCCTTCCGCTCCTTGGCTCTCTCACGCTGTCCGCGGCGCAGCCGCAGACGGTGTGCCTCCTCATCCTCCTGTTCAGCAGTAGGCACCATGCTGAACAGTCCGTGGCGGAGGAACTGCGATAGCACCTCGTTGGGCTGCACGGCCTTTGTCAGCACGTCCGCCAGCATGTGGCTATTGGGCAGCCACTTGAACTTGATGGCCTCCTGCTCGATCAAATCCTTGGCCGCCAACAAGTCGATGAGGGTCTGCCGAGACACCGGCATCGAGCCGATCTTGGACGTGTGGTCGCAGAGCGACTTCGCATCCGTCACCAGCGCCCCCGGAACCTTCAGCGCCAGCCTCCAGTCCCCTTGCAAGGGCGGCTCCCCGTGCAAGACTGCCTCAATCAGCAGCCTGAGGTAGAGCTGCCGATCCAAAGCCACGGACATAGCCGCAGACGCTGCGGCCATCGTAGATCCAACAACTCGTGTAATAGTACTGCTCTGGAACTCCACTAGACAACAGACAGCTAGCTCCTTCAACACTCGGGTATCCGTAATCATACTCATGAACCCCATCTGGCTCTTACAGCCGGGTTCCTTCGCAAACGAAGCGCCCATAAGCGTGAGCACCTGTAAGCGCTCGATGTCCACACGGCGGATCCGGAGAGTCGCAAGACCTCTCTTGTCGTAGTCCTGAAGCCGGTCGATGATGTCATTGAGCACTCGCAGGCGCAGTAACCTCCGACCTTTCGGATCCTTCTGTGCGAGCGCCGACGCACTGTACGCGAGTTGTGGCACCACACGTGCGACAGGCCAGCGCACCTTCTGGAGCAAGCTCCGGAAGTCGTGGTGCTCTTCGGGAGTCATCTCCCGCTCCTCGTCGTCCCCCCTTGCAAGGGGGTGCTTTGTCAGCTTGCCGATGTATTCGTGCATGCTGATCTCGATGTGATCGGGGTGGCGCCACCACTCCTCACCGAGATAGGCAACTGCCTCCTTGTCATTGCCCTCCTTCCAGTGCTTGATGTTGAAACGCCTGTTGATATTCGCCTTCGCCCCCTGGCACTGGGGGTCGCGCGGGTCCCCAAACTGCATGCCGTCGTCGACGTGCAAGGTCAACATAGCAATCAACTTGCCGGTCGCCCGATAAACGAAGACAGCTCGAGCACAGCGCAGCTCCACAAGGCCGACCTCGTCCGTCAGCACCTGGCGGGCTCGGAGATACCACAACCGAGGCGCCTCCGTCAAACCGCACGCCCCTGTCAGCAGACGAAGCAACGCATAAGGCCGCACAGCCGGCCATCCCGCGCCGTCGACGGCCGGAAGTCCGTCCTTAGGAGCCCTCACGTACAGCTCCCGCTCCAGCTTCAGCCCCGACAGGAACGCAGTCGCTACGTCGAAGCACTCGAATGTCCAATCTATCGCCATTGTGATAGACGCACACACCAGCACGGCCAAAGGGGAAGTAGTAGGCGAATCCGTCCTGAATAGACCAAGCTGCGGGTCGAGGTGGCCAGGGATGATCAAGCGCGACTTCGCCTCCAACTCCGGCCCTCGCCCCCGGTTTGTGCGAACCGAACGCATGGGCACCGAGATGATCTTATCTTTTGGAATGCTCTTTTCCTCCTCCTCGGTGACCAGCTCGACCGTGTTGTTGGCGATCCATTGCCGCCACTCGGCGGCATCGGCCTCGTCGAACTTAGCCTTCTCGTGCTGGTCGAAGTGGCGTGGGTCTAGCTCCTTCGCGTTCTGCTTCATCACGAGTGCGAACACGTCGTGCTCGTGCCGCGCCTCCTGCAGCCATGCGTCATACACCGATGACACGTTGATCCACTCCTCGTAAGTCATCGGCTGCCGTACAAGACCCTCCGGAGTGTCCAAATAGTACAACCCCCGTGCCTGAGCGTCCGGCTTGTCGTGGTAGAAGAGCGTGGGACCAACCCAGCTGTCCTCCATGCGCTCGTTGGTACGGCTCGCGCCGTCGTCCTTGTAGGCACACTGGCCCGTGGCGGAGAGCAGCACCGACAGGCGATTGCACTCCCGGTGGCGGTCGTGATCATAGAGTCTCCGCCGTGGCTCTCGATGCACACGTACTCCTCGTACGACCTTCTGAACGAGCGTGGAGACGCCATCCAAGGCATTCTGGTCGAACCACTCCTGGGGCCCCGAGTGCACCACAGCGTTCATGGCCACCTCGCGGAGAGCCGGCAAGCCACTCGCAGGGGCAGCCTGCAGACGCGATCTCTTAATTCAACTCGGCACGTCATCTACCAGGAACTTCCGCTTCCGCTCGAGCTCGAAATCGTCTCTGGGAATCGGCGGCGCCGAAGGGCCGCCAGAGCCCGTTGCTCCCGGAGAAGCTTTCGGGCACATTCCAGAGGACATCCGGCCTGGAGGGGAACGAGACCGGGCCCTCCTCGGAGGCGGAAGCTGCGGGAACTGCTCCTGCTCAGGTGGCTCCTCCTCCTTAGCCTGTGCCTCAATGGCGTCCAGGGCCCTCAGATCCACACGAGGCTGCCTGGACCCCTCGAGCTCACTATGTCGGTCACGCTCCTTCTTCAGGAATGTCTTCTTCACCTTCTGAACCTGCACCTTGGGCGTGACGTCCACAATGTCGTGGTAGGCGCGATCATCTCGCTGCTGCGTCAGCCGCACGTCCGTCTGGATGGACTCCGCAGCCGCGGCCTCCTGGGAGGAGGCGTGCCGGAGCTGCTCACGAGCAACAAGTAGCACGTGACCACGCCATGATACGTAATACCGGCTGTTGGATTCCTTCGCGATCACAGTCGCAGGACCCCGCCATCTTTCAGGATCTTGCCGACGACGTCCCTTGAACGGATTCGGTGCCCAGAAATACACCCGCGATCCTGGGCGCAGATCGCCGACGACCGTCGGCGCCTGTCGCAGCAGCGCCCTCCGCACCTTGTCCGTCGCGTCGCGCTCCAGCAACATCATCTTGGCTGCGGTGCGGATTTGAGACGAACGCCAAGCTATGCCCTTAGCGCCGAGAACCGACATGAGAACCTCATCGTCGTCCCTGTTAGTCACCTCCGTAAAATTCAAGATCCGCTCGAAGACAACCTGCTCCGGGGTCAACCCATTGCGGCTGATCGTCGAATTCTTCGCGTTGACGATGGCAGCCAGGGCCACAGTAGACATCGACTTGCCCTGGACGTGGAACTCGTGCACCACCTTGCCCCAGATAGTGCCGAGCAATCCTCCGTGGCGCTCTGCCAGGCCATGCTGCCATGCTGCATGAGCTCCCGTCGTCTTCGTATTAATACCGAACTGCTCCATCAGCGCGTTGAAGTAGCCCTCGAACTCGCCGCCCTGGTCGATCACGATGTTCTCTGGCACGCCGTAATGCTTGAACCACTCGTTCATGATCTGGCGCGCTACGTGCTTGGCCGTCCTATTCTTGAGAAGGCATGCACAGTGCCATCCCGTACCAGCGTCCACCATGCTGAGGACCACCAGCTGCTCCTTGGCCGCATCCCGTAGGTACTTCACGTCGATCACGACCGTCACATTGAAGCCGAATGGTCGCACGTCCGCCGTCCCATGCACTGGGCGGGGCGGCGCCTCCGACTCAGCACAAGTCGGACACTGCCAACGCTTCGCGTATGCCAACGCGTTGGGCGTTGCACCGCCGAGACGCAGCATCTTGATGAACGTCGGTCGACTGGGGCGTCCAAGACCGCGATGGGCCTTCCGCACGGCACGTCGCGTACTCCGGGGAATCTTCGTCATGATGTCCTGCCGCGCCACCTCCGGAAGCTCCATCTCTGACCAGGAGGCTGCAACCTACTCCTCCTCCGCAGGGTGCTGCATGGACTCCTCCTTCACCGTCTTCTGCAATGCCTCGCGAATCTCGGCTCGAATCTCCTGCGGTGTCTTGCCCCACTCAGGTTTCTCCGAAACGTTTCCGGGAGCCTCTCCAGGACCATGCTCCGCGGGCTCGGGTCCATAACTCCTGGGCTCCTCCGTGGGGTCCGGGAGGTGCGCCGCAGGGAAACTCGAGTTCTCGAACTGCCGGACCAGATGGTCCGTGGCACCGGTCATCACAGCCTTGGCGAACTCCTCCGCGCAGCTTCCGCGCGCAGCCGTGCAAACCTCAGGGTTCGCCAACGCCCTCGTGGTGTCCTGGAGGCAGATCGCGTCCTCGAATGCTGGGTTCGACTTCGTTGCGTTCACGGGTGGCTGGCTCCAGACTGTCGATTGCGCGTGGTCCATTACCATGGCTGCGCGTCCCCTTGCAGCCTGCCACTGCATCACCTCGTCCGTGAACGAGAGCAACATGCGGTACTCGGTCCGCTCTCGGCGTTGCCAGCGCACTCGCATAGGCCTTCGCTGGTCGACACTCTGCAGTCGACTCCATGCCGTAGGAGGCGGGGACAAAGCCACGAAGTCTGGGTCAACTGCAACCAGGTACGCCCGTGCCTCGTTCCTGCCCTGGACCGTCAGGAGGTCGAACTCTGGCGCTGTGATGGGCTGGTGGGCGTCCCATCCCATGTTCGCCGCCAGGATCGTGAGTTGGCAAGCCCATGCGAAGATCTCCACGATCCTCCAGGGCCCCGGTCGCCACCGGGTCTCCCGCCGAAAACGTAGTACACGTTCCTCCTGGTAGTGCTTGAAGGCGTCCTGCTCCTGCCGATCAGCCCGAAGCTTCCTGTTCGCCATTTCCTCGATCATCAAAACCTCCAGCTCCCTCAGGTTGCTCCGGACATGCCTGCGAGCACCTTTCGTCATAAAAACCTCGTTGTCCGCGTTCTCCATGAAAACCTCCTCGTCACTCGATGCCGTCTCCGCGGACTCCGGGTCGCTGGTGTGATAGTAGGATGTACTCAGCTCTGAATCGCCTGCGTCCTGGCCATCGTTGCTATCAGAATCGTGCGTGTCCTCCTCCTCGACGGTCTCAGCGACGCTGCGCTCATCCTTCTCCTCGTGGCTCGCCGTTCCGCTGAACATCTCGTCGGCGAGCTCGTCCTGCCCTTCAGGCTGTCCGACGGGGAAGGCACTCGCGACCGGTGCCGGGAAATCCAGCAATGACACGCACGGATGCCCGGACGCAGCCGAGACCAACGGCTTGGTCACACCGTTCGCCGTGAAAGTACCGCTCCTGAAGCTGATTGCTGCGTCCCACTCTGCCATCTCGTCAGGGCCGATGAGACCTGGCACCTCGGCATCGACCTCGGAGATCACAACCTTGCACTGCGTACCATTGATGCCAACTGTGTAGCACCACGCACGCTCTGACAAGAGCGGCACGTCTGGGCCGAACTTGAAGTACTCGCGCTGGTTGATGCTGTGGTACGGCACGCCCATGGCATCCAAAGTCTTCTGCAGCTCGACGTGCCATGGACGTCCACCGACAGCCCGCTTGCAGCCCGTGTCAATCATAGCCAGCCCCGCGGGCAAGACAACAAGCATGACGGACTGCTCGTCTATCACCTTGCGGGGGCACTCCTCTCGGGTAGTGACCATGTGGGCCGCAGATCCCCCTTTTGCTGCCCAAGGGTCCGCGCCTTTACTGCCCAGGGGTCCGCGCCCTTTGCTGCTCCAGGGTCCGCGCGCTGCAGTGAGTCCTCCTCATCCGCCTTGGGCTTCTCCAGCGTGTAATGGATCACCGACTTCAACGAACACTTCTTGCACTTCGCGAAGATCACGGTGCCGTTTGACTGCCACTTCAGCTCGTCCGCCGGATGAGAACACGCAGCCTGCTGCTGCATGAGCTCTGGGTCGAACTTCGCCTTCGGACCTGGGACCAGCCTCTCGCCGTCGAACTGCGAGTCGTACATGGCTCGGTGCATCTGCTGCTTCTCCAGGTCGCTCTGCGTGGCACCGGCACTCATGACGTAGCTCCGTCCAGAGGCAGTGACTACGCGCGGGGCTCCAGATGCGGCTGGAGATGCCGTCGCAGCGGCAGGCGCACCTGAGCTCGCGGCTCCTGGAGGCGCTGGAAGATGAGCACGTCGTCGAACTCCCTCCATGTTCTTCCACACGCTTCCGACCCCCTGCTGCTCAGGAGATGTAGGCAGTGCACGCTCTGGCAGAGGTGCCTGCTCACGTCGCTTCTGCAGGCCGTCGTAGACCTCGCCTGGGTTCAATCGGGCATGCATCTCCGACTCCTGCTTCTCTATCAGCGCGAGGCGGTCCAGCAACTCAGCTTTGTCACGCTGCAAGACCTCCAGTCGTTTCTTCTCCTCGCTCTTCCTCGCGTCCTCGGAGGCCCCTGCCATGGCCCAGTCCTCGCCCTTAGGAGCGGCGGCGGCCTCCCCAGTCGGAGCGGCGGACGTTAGTCCTGGCACAGCTCCGTCTGGGATGTCCCCGGGAGGTTCCCCCGGAACATTCGAACCTTTAGTCTTCGATGCCCCCTTCGCCGACGCCGCCGCTGCGGTATCCACCACGAATACAGGATGGGCCCTCGCAGGGCCACTGGTTGGAGAGAAGTCCGGCTTCTCGCAGCAGCGCGTGTAGAGGTTGAGGCGCACGATGCGGTCGTTCTTCGTGATGAAGTGGATGGTTGCTGGCGGCGTCAAGTAATCCCTAAAGAATCCTGACGCGGATACCAGCTGCAGAAGATCTCATCCATCTCCTCCGGCGTGAACGGCAGCTCCTTATCCTCCCGCCGCTGATCATTATCGTCCTCGCTGGCCTCATCCTCCTCGCTGGCCTCATCCTCCTTCTTCACCTCGGCCTCCTTCACTTCCTTGCTGCTTCTCGCCTTCTTCCTCTCCCTCTTATCTTCTTTGCTGTTCCTCGCCTTCTTCTTCTTCTCTTTCTTCTATTCCTTCTCTTCCTTCTCACCGCGGCCTCCCGGTGCACTCCGCGACCTCGAACGCGATGAGGCCCCCGCCTCGGGCGGGGGAGGGGCGCGATGCTCACGGAGAACAGCTCCCCGATCGCGGTGGCGGTCGTCACGACGATCTCGATGATGATCTTCACGATGCTTGGTGTCACGATTCCCGCCTTCACCGCGCCGATCATCGCGGTGCTTAGTATCACGATTTCCGCCCATCACGATCTTGAACAAATTTGCCGTGATCTCATCGAGATCCACCTCGGCCGCCGTGCAAGGCTTCGACGTGGTCAGCTGCAGCCGCACGAGGCGACCCTGGGCGAAGTCGAGAGCCTCGAAGCGGCCTTGCTTGACGAAGATGGGCTTCTTGTTCGTCACACGCTCCACGATGTGATGGACCGTGGCAAGGTCAGGAAACTCCAGCTCCACGCTGTGCCCCTTTGGGTGGGTGTTGGCCAGGATGCGATGGCAACGCACACATGCATCCTCGTCCTCCTGATCCTCCCCGCGCCTGGCAAGGGCGCGCGCACGTTCATCACTGCCCTGTCCGGGCCCGGGGCCATCGTCGGCGTCCCGGCGTAGACTTGGCGCAGGCATACTCTTGGGTCGAGGATTCATGACGATCCGCCCTGGAGCATCGGCTCGGACCTCCACCGGATGCCTCTGGGCAGGTACCGACTGGGGAGCGCGGCGCCATGGGGCGCGGCCACGACGCTCCTCGGCACTGCCTGCCATGCCAACCCAGTGGATGACCGGCCCATGCACCTGCCTTGGAACCGGCGGCTTCGCAGAGCTCCGCTGGTTGGGCGACGCTGGCTGGCCACTCTTAGGCCCGGTCTTGTTGCACGGCTCACGCTCGCCACTCTTCACCTTGGGGCACTCCGGGTCGCCACGCCAGTGGCCGGGCTGATCACAGTCAGCACGCCGGCTGTTAGCCTTGCGCTGGTCCGTCGGCTTGCGACCAGCCTGGAAGGAGCCGCTGGCGTTGATCTTCTTGGGGTCCCGCTGCCGAGGGGCAACGAACCCACGCTTCTGACGCTGTACTGCCGTCTTCTGCTTGGCCCTCCAGCCGGCCAAGAACGCCTCCTGAAGATCCTCCGGTGCCTCGTACTCCTCGTCGTCAGGCCCATCGTTGTCCGACGCCAGCTCCTCGTCGACCTCAGCGCCGTCCTCGAAGAGGGTGCCCTCGGCCCCTCCGGGGTCTCCGTCGTCCTGGTCGTCTGCTTCCTCTTCGTCGTGCTGCGCCTCCTCCAGGTCGCCGTCGTGTTCATCGTAGTCTTCACCGTTCTCCACCTCGCGCACATGCTGGCCAGAGCGTCCTCGAAGCACGCACGGCCTACGAGCCAAGGGAGGGTGCGGGTAGCGACCGCCCGAACTCCCAGAGGAGCGCCCGTGCTCACGCTGCGCCGCCACAAACGGCGAGCGGCGAGGGAGCACCGAGCGCTTCTCGGTGTCGTGCACCTTCGAGTAGGCTGCCTTCAGCACGACCTCCATCCGCTTCGAGTCGTAGATGCCGCCGCAATTGAAGAGCACCTGCGCTCGCTCTCTTTGCGACAGCCCAGCACCACGGAGCATCTTGCTCGCCAGCGCGCGATCACTGATCGCTGAAGTGGGATCCTCGAGCTGCAACTCCATGCGCTTCTTGCGCAAGTACGTTGTCCAGTCCATGATGGGCTGACCTGCCCGACGGTGAGCACGCTCCCACTCCTGATGCACCTGATCCAGGCGCTCGTGGTCCATCTTCTCGAAGGCGTCATCGTAGATAGCGAAGATGGTCTCGAGCGTGTCCTCACGCCGGAGGTCCGACGCGTCCAGCACCTCGATGAACTCCTTGGCCCGACCTGTCACCTGACTGTAGATGATCAGGCCCAGCTCCACGTCGGAGAGCTGGTTGAGGTTGCGGATGACCTCCACAGCCTTGCGCCACTCTCGGTACTTCTTGGTGCTAGTGCCGACGGCACCGTCGAAGTCCGGGAACTTCACCTGTGACAGCAGTAGGCGTGCACGCCTGGGACCACTGTCGCCACGATCCCGCTGCATGGCCAGGATCTCCCTCTGGGTCTCGGCCATCACGCGCAGGACCGCGTGCAGGTCCGGAGAACCTGCGCCGGCGGAGGGCCCCGCCTCCGCGTCCGAGCCGTCCTGGCTGCCGGCCATGGCGGCGCGCGCGGGTGGTCGCAGCCGCCCGAGCAGAGCACGCAGTGCGTCCGCTGGAGCTTACAAGCTCCGCTACCAATGTCAGTGCAGTTGTTTTAGCTCAGACCGCGCGGCAGTCCAACTGCGGGTGCAGTCCCAGGGCCCTAGGACTAGGGCCAAAACGGCGGCGGGCAGCGTGCACGCCACAAAGATGAAAACCATGTACATCATGCGTGCACGGTGGCACGGGCGGCAGAGGGGCAGGGGAGTGCACTCTTCACAAGTATAGGCTCAGACAAAGTCTTGAGAGGTGAGAGGATTGCCGTACAGCGACAGGCCCCACTCTCCACCCAAGCCCTCTGCCTCAGAGCTTCCACCCACAAGTTTGAAAAGTGTGCTGACAAGTTGAGGTGCGCCACTTGTGCTACTGTTGTAGACGATTGTCTCACCCAGTGCCCAAGCCCTCCCCATGTGCCCGCTCCCGCTCAGAGGCCCTTGTTCCGCCGTGGGGAGGCGGTGGTTGTGGAGGCGGGGGGGGAGAGTCCTCAACGGCCAGTCGGCCCACGCCTCACACGCGTTTGCTGAGATCCCCCGTTGGAGGGTCATTTTGTGCACGTCGTGTGGGGCGAATGCTACGCTTCGTTTTGTTAATTTGTTGCAGCCCTGCCCGCCTGAGCCAACGCCTAAAGGGCGGGAGGTTTTGTCCCGTGTGCACAAGAGCCTGCATCCTTCGCACAAGGGCCCAGCGAAGGCCATTCTCGAGGCGCAGCACCTCGATGTTGCGGACGTGGCTCGAGCTAAGGCGGTGTCCAGGAGCCACGAAGTCCATGATGCAGTTGCCGTGATTCCCCTAGGGGCCCCTGGACCCCAACCTGAGGGAGATAGAGGGGCCTCGGGAGGCTTTGTTGTGAGAGCCCCGTTGGTCGAAGGTCCTCACTGTGCTCAGGAGGAGTTTGAAGGGGTGTCTGGTGGAGTGGTCGGTGGTGGGGGTGGGCCCTTGTCGCCGCCGTCGGTGTCGAGCGTGCCGCGCGCGCTGCCCGCGCGTCGGCGCGCGCCGCACCCGACGAGTTCGGCGACCACCCCCAAGACTGCCCTGAGAGAGCCCCCGCCGCCGCCCTCCTCCTCCTCCTCCTCCTCCTCCGACTAATCTTCCCTGTGCGACTCCCCGTCCTCCTCCTCCTCTTTCCCGCGTCCTCCTCCTCCTCCTCCTCCTCCTCCTCTTCCTCTTCTTTTTCCTCCTCCTCCTCCCTCCTGGGCTTAAGACAAAATTTGCTAGGCGCCAGGCGGTGAACGCCAGGGTTCAAAACCCATTTCTTGGCGGCTGATCCTCGAGGTACAGCCACCTGGGGACCTTCCACCCAACAGGAGGCGCAATGTCTTAGAATCCTCCTCCTTCCCCGCCTCCCTCCTCGTCCTCCCTCCCTCCCTCCCTCCCCAAAAATGCCCAGGGGCACTCGAAGGGGTCCCCATCCCCGTCACCAAGGGGGACCCCGGGCGTCGGGGTTACGGTCCCGGGTCCCTAGCCACAAAAAACGCCACCTACGGGACACAGCTCTTGATGAACTGGTCTGAGCGTAAGTTCTAATAACTCACTGAACTACGCAAGAAGAAATGCAGAGGAGGAAAGGGAGAGGCGAGGAAGAAGGCGGAGGCGAAGCGCAAGGCGCGTGCGGCAGCAAGGGCGGCCCGCCAGGGGCAGGCAGAGGAAAGGAGAGGGGCGGCCAGGGGCGGGGGCGGTGAGGTCGGTGGTGACAGTGGCACCGTCGTGCTGGCTGTGGTCGTGGTCGTAGTGCTGGTCGGCGGTGGTCGCGGTGGTGAACGTGCCGGCGCTGGTCGTGGTCGTAGCGTCGGTGGTCGTCGTGTTCAGGGCAGAGCCGTCGTCGTGGTGTTGGTGGTGGCGGCAGTGGTTGTCATGCTGGTGGCTCCGCCTCCTCCTCCTCCTCCTCCTCCTCCTCCTCCTCCTCCTCCTCCTCCTCCTCCTCCTCCTCCTCATCCTCTCCTCCTCCTCCTCCTCCTCCTCCTCCTCCTCCTCCTCATCCTTCCCACCCTCCCCCTCCTCCTCCCCGCCCCCTCCCCTCCTCCTGCGCGCCGCCACCGCGCGCAGCTGGGCGCCCCCCTGGGCCGCCTGCTCCTCAGCACGCGCAGGTGCAACGGCTCGGCCTCCTCGGGCCTGCCGGCCGCCTCGAGCGCCCTCGCCAGGGCCTCGGCGGGCCCCAAAGGGGGTGCAGATAGGACGAGGATGACGTCGTGATGCTTCTTTGGGAGGAGGAGGAGGAGGAGGAGGAGGAGGAGGAGGAGGAGGAGGAGGAAGCTATGCTGCTTTGTTACGAAGAGGAAGAAGCACGACCACAGAGCTCCGCCGATCAGGATGTCACGATGTGGTTGGCTCAGGACGCGCTGTTTTTTTCCTCGGCCCCTCATGCTCTCTCTCTCTCTCTCTCTCTTTCTTTCTTTCGTGTTGTTCTCTCTCTCTCTCTCTATATATATATGTGTGTATATCGCTCTTCCACCAAGACGGTCCAGGAGGCGCCCGAAACGGCCCAAGAGCGCTCCTGGACGCCCAAGATGGCCTGAAGACGGCCCAACAGGCCTCCAAGACGCCTCAAGGAGATCCCAAGAGGGCCCCCAAGAGGGCTCCAAGAGGGTACAATAATAAAGTTGCGAATAGGTTTTGAAGCATTTTAACATTATCGCCTTTTCCGGGTTAGAAGCGCCGAAGACGGTCCAAGAGGCCCCCAAGATCGCCCCAAGGCAGCCCAAGAGGCCCCTAAGAGGAGCCAAGACGGTCCAAGAGGGCCCCAATATAGTCCTGGAGGCCCCCCAAGACGACCCCGAGAGGCCCCCAAGATGGCCTCAAGAGGGTGAATCCGAACGGACCCTTCTAGTCCTCCACCCCAAGATGACCCCAAGAGCCCCCAAGATGCCCCCGAGGCGCCCCCAAGGGGCCCCCAGAGACCCCAAGAGGTCCCCAAAAGGCCCCCAAGAGGACCCCGAGAGGCCCCCAAGAGGCCCCGAAGGCCCCCAAGAAGCACCAAGAACCAAGAGGCGCTCACACGCGTGCTGCCAGGCCATAGGTGTACGGCCTGACTTGGTATTGCTCGGAAGCGAAAGCGATGAACGAAGAACCTTCCACCCGTCGCCGTCACCAGTCGTCGGTCGTCGGCAGCCGTCGGCAGCCGTTCTCCGTCCGTCGTCGTCGTCGTCGTCGTCGTCGTCGTCGTCGTCGTCGTCGTCGTCGTCGTCGTCGTCGTCGTCGTCATTAACTCCTTCGTCGGTCGTCGTCGTAATTATCCCGCTCGTCGGCCGTTGGTCGTCCGTTGTCGTCGTCATCGTCCATTTCAACAACAATAGCATCAGGAGCGCCCCGGATCGGCGGCACTGGCCGGAGGCCACTACTATATATGTATATATATATATATATGTATATATATATATATATATACATGTCGCTCTTTCTTTCCCCGCTTCACCCCCCTCCCCCCTCCTATCCTGCTTCTGCTCCTGCTCCTGCTCCTGCTCCTGCTCCTACTCCTGCTCCTGCTCCTCCTCCTCCTCCTCCTCCTCCTCCTCCTGCTCCTGCTCCTCCTCCTCCTCCTCCTCCTCCTCCTCCTCCTCCTCCTAACGAACAGGGTCGGCGGCACCGGCCGTAAGGCCTTCGCAATATAATAATGTCAGAGTGCGATTGGCTCAGGAAGCGTTGCGGAAATTCAGGAGCCCAGTGTCTAGGGGTCCTCGTTTCTGGAGCCCGCGCTGAACAATAGGAAGTCTTGACAAACTGGGAAGCCTGGGATCTGATGGGAATTATCATTATCATGATTTCTTGCTCCTCTGAGCAGAGGAGAGAAAAGTTCTCCACGAACTCCTTGGCGTCCACGAGTCCTCAGAGCCCCCTCGGCGTGGTCGTCGCCGCTGCCTTCGTTTCTGGGCGGTTCTGGACGCCTCTGGAGACTCGTGTCGCCGCGGCTGGGCGCGGCCCAGAAAACCGGCCAGGATGGACCCCGCCCGGGAAGGGTGGGGAGAAGGGGAGGCCTGCTGAGAAGGCAGCGGGCTCCTCAGAGGGAATCAAAAGCTTCAGAGAGGACTCCTCAGAGGGCGGAGGGGCCTGCTCAGAAGCCCATCGACTTCTTCGAAAGCACCTCCTCCCGCCGATCCCCGCAGGCGCGGGATGTTGCCCTGAACATGCGGAGGCCGCGAGCACGAATCAAGACGGGCACTTCCCTTGGCCTGTTCTCGGGCCACGGGGAAGCCCACGGATCGATGCAAGAAGGAGAAGCCGATGCCCGAAACTCCCCCCGCTGGCTCTGACGGGAGACCCTGAGATCGAGGGGGGTCTCAGGACGGGCGTTCCTGTGTGGCCCCGCCGTCAGGCCGCCAGACCCCTGCGCCTCGATCCGGCTCGGGAGGCCCCGCACAGAGACGGGGCCGAAGGCTCCGGCCACGACCCTTGGCGACGTCGTCTCGCGCGTGCCGACCGCCTGCCAGCGACGCGCAGAGGGCGGCCCGCGAGGCAAGAGGCGGCCTCTGCTCCGCGGCCTGCCGACCGCTGCGCGCGGTGCGACCGCAGCGGCAAGCGCGCGTGGGCTCGGCCACGTCGGCGAGAGCATCCGGCCCGAGCAGGGAGCCCAAGCGCACAGGCCGCTGCCATCGCATCGCACCCAGCCGCCTGGAGGCCCTGGCGTGCCGCCCGCTCCAAGGGCCACTTCGGCGAAAGGTCACTCTTGCGCGTAGCCGAGCTTGCCAGGGCTCCAACGCCGCCGCTTTCTCTCCCGCCCCCCAGAGGCAGGGAAGGGAGGAGTGCAGCAACCCCTGCCGCAAACGGCACTCGCGCCCCCAAGCCGAACCTCACCGAGCCTTCCCGGCCAGTGTACCGGTGGCCACGGGAGGTGTAGCCACCCGCCTGCGGTGGGGGTATTGGAGCAGGAACGCTTAGATAAGGAATCCAGGGGCTGGAAGCTCGTGGAACTTCAATCGTCGACCGACCTTGGATATCACCGCTGCCCTCATCGGATAAGGAATCCCCTCCAGGGTCTGCGGCCTCCTGGGCATGTTCCTGAACGAACGCCCCCACCGTACCAGGAGGAACGCTGAATAAGGAACGAAGGCGCCTCTCTGGCCACGGCGAACCTCGACTTCGAATAGGTTCCCCGACCCAGACTTAAGGACCAGCCCGACAACCAGAGCGCCTCGTGAGCCCGAGGTGGTCCTTATTTCACCGTCTTGGCTATATCTATCAGACGAGCGGGGTGGAATCGGCTACAAGCAGGAGTGACCCTACGGCAAGAGTGACCTTGGGTGCGCGGCTGTGGGGGGCCGCGGGGCAGGCCAAATCCAAGAAATCCAAGCGCGCCGGCCAAGGCTGGTGGGACCCATGTGCACCCGAAGCGTAGGTCACTCCGGCGACAGCTTAACCGCATCCGGCAATTAAGAACTGCCCCCCCTCTCCGGCTAAGATATAACGCACCCGGCACCCCAGAAGCGTTACCCTGGCACCTCGCACCTTTATGTGAACGCAGACGAGTCTGCTCGCCGAAACAAGCAAGCCGCCTGAGACATTCTCGCAATATCTTGGTTCTCATGCGCCATTACAGATCAAGCCGAGGGCCAAGGCCTCAGTCAAGAGGCCTTGGCCCAGCTAGCTAGAAAAATCCTCCTCCTGCTCCTCCTCAAGACTCCCTTACGGCACAGCACCAACACGAACAACGACAATAATACCAACAATAAGAGTTATATATTTAACAACAAGGCCAATAACAACAACACCGACAACAATGTCAACATCAAAAACACCAACAACACCGCCAACACCAACAATAACAACATTAAGTCCCACGCAAGGGAGAGCCCAACTTTGAAAAAGAACCGTCCGTGCCTACGATGGGGGGCGAATGATTTTGGCGGTGCGGGTGCTAAGATAACGCGCCGTGCGTGGCGGGGGCGATATCCTCGGATGCACTACCACACACGACGGCCGGGAAACAAACAATTCTCCAATAGGGGTGGAAATAAGAATCGTATATGACAAGGATGATGAGGAAAATGCGGAAACGCTCATATTATTATTCGTATTTATATCTGCCGTATTATAAGTCTTATTCTTAGTGTTAGTATCAATATTATTCTTATTACGATCATTACTATTATTATTGTTCGTATTCTTATTCAAATTGAGATTATTAGTCATACTCTCATTGCGATTATAATTCTTAGTCTCATTAATATTATTAGTACTCTTACTGTCATCCTTCTTCTTCTTCTTATCATTTTTCGTATTCTTATTATTCTTAATATTATTAGTCTTATCCTTAGTTGTCTTATTATCATTATTCTGATTATTGGTCTTGTTCTACTTCTTGTCTGCTTGGACAAGCTGTCGTAATGGTTGTGTGCGGGTGCGGTGAAGATAACGCGCCGTGCGCGGCGGGGGCGATATCCTCGGATACACTACCCCACACGACGGCCGGGAACAAACAATTGTTCAACAGGGGTGGTAATATAAATCGTATAGGACAAGGATGATGAAGATAATGAGAAAAACTATGATTATTATTCGCATTCTTACTCTTAAACTTAATATAGGTATGATTAGTATCCTTGTACTTAGTGCTATTATCGTTATAGCAGTATCCGTGCTATTACTCTGATTATGAGTATTATTAATAATAGCATGTATATGGTTAGTATTATGTTTAGCATTGTTACCCTTACTCTTATCATTGTTATTATTTGTATCACTCTTACTCTTATCATTATTCTTGTTATGATCATTACTATCATTATGCTTATTACTCGTAGTTCACTCTTATTCTTATCCTTATTCCAATTCTAATTGGGGTACCACCCGAGCCAGGGCGCGGGAATTATTTATTTTCGTTCCATCTGCGCGGTGCTAACTCTATCGTTCGGCGAAAACCGCCCCCCATAAGTATTTAACTACGGCGCGATGCTAATGATAACCCCGGGGGGCACTCTTACGCGCAACCGACGCACGCCTTGCTTGCACTGGGGCGAACGCCAACTTGGCGCCTTCACCGGCGCCGTGGCCATCGACCGAACTGGCCAACACGCGCGCGGCATGGGGCACATCTGCGCGGCGGGCGAATCCCCGACGCTGTCGACGGCTCGGGCCAGCGAGCGCGGGCGCACGAGACGGGGCCCCAGTCGTCGATGTCGTCGTCGTCGTCGTCGTCGCCAGCATCATCATACCCTCCTTCGTTCTTTAGATTACATCGTCGCTGATCGGGGCGGTCCCCGCGCCTGAGTCCCTCTTCCTCGTCGGCATCCTCGTCCTCCTCTGGCGCGTCTGGCGCCTCGGAGGCCTCAGGCGACTCCCGAGCCGCCTCCGCCTCCGTCGCCGCCTCCGCTTCCGCCTCCTCCTCCGCCCCCTCCTCCATCATCTAGGGTCCCAGACCTGGCTGGAATCGCCGTGTTTCAAAACATGCAAAGCGCATGCCCAAGATGGATGGAGCTCGGCCCGGCATGTTCGCCAGCGTCGCCCTGCTTTGGAAGAGACTCGTCACTCCAGTTAGCCCAAATAGCCTGGGCCAGCGCTCTGAAAAATGCCAACAGCGCTGAACCCACCACGCCCGCACGATCCAGCCAAGGGAGGAGGAGGAGGAGGAGGAGGAGGAGGAGGAGGAGGCGGAGGAGGAGGAGGAGGAAGAGGAGGCGGAGGAGGCAACGAATAACTGGTGTCCACGGTCTGCGGCGGGACTACGGGCGCGAGGGCGGGGCCGGCTCACCGAGGGTGGAGCGAGTCGTCGCCGTCGCGGAGTGCTCGAAGTATGGAGCCCCATGCGTTGAGATAGCGCGATGGGGGTTGGGGGAACTCCGCACTGCTGGGGGTGGTCCCGGGTGACCCGGAGGGAACCAGACCCAGAAGGGGGTGGTCTGGTCGGGCGGGGGGCCTGGCCGCGGTAGCAGGCAAATCTCCCAGCGCCCCAGGGGCTGCTGCAATTGCTGTTGCTGCTGCTGCTGCTGCTGCTGCTGCTGCTGGAGCGACTCTTGGGGCCCTGTCAGGCTTGGATCGTTGGGCGAAGGCCGGAGGTCGTTAGGTGGACGTTGAGGTGGAAGGTCGGATGCTGGGTGCTGGAGGTCGGAGCGAATAGGTGGCGGAAGCTGCCGGGAAGCTGGAGGTCGGTGGGTGGAGGCTGACGTGGAAAGTCGGATGCTGGACGTTGGAAACTGGAAGTCGCTAAGTGGAGGCGGAAGTGAAAAGTTGGATGCTGGGTGCTGGAGGTCGGGGCGCTGAGGTGGTGGAAGCTGGCGGTCGATTGGTGGAGGTGGGAGTGGAAAGTCGGATGCTGGGTGCTGGAGGTCGGATCGCTGAGGCTGGGGATTCGATAGGTGGAGGTGGAAATGGAAGGTCGGATGCTATAAGCTGGAGGTCGGAGCGCTGAGGCTGGAGGTCGCGAGGTGGTGGTGGGAGTGGAATGTCAGATGCTGGATGCTGGAGTCTGGAGCGCTGAGGTGGTGGAAGCTGGAGGTCGATAGGTGAAGATAATAGTGGAGAGTCGGATGCTGGATGCTGGAGGTCGGAGCGCCGAGGTGGTGGGAGCTGGAAGCGCGCAGGTGTCCCAGTTTCCGCCAGCGCTGGTGCCACAGCCTCTGGTGGCATGGGCGGCATGTGCATCATGCTGTCGACGGAATGTCCTCCCGACGCGGACGAAATTCTGATCGGGCTCGTCCCGTAGAGTTGCTGCTGGCGGAGGCTGGAGGTGGAAGGAGGAGGAGGAAGAGGAGGAGGAAGAGGAGGAGAAGAACTCCGTAATCTGCCGTTTTGGTTCCCATCCCCCGCACTCGCCCGTGCCCGCCTCGCGACGCGCCCCGCGGGCTGGCCCTAGCCAGCGGGAGCCGGCGCCATACCTCCGAGACGCGATACGCTGAGACCTACAAGCTGAACCTAAATATCTACAAGCTGAACATCAACCGTGCTGCTCGCCCAGCCTGCCTTGCAGGCTAAACCTCAAGATCACCAGGCCGAACTTCGTGAACAACCAGTGCTACGAATTTATTCCACTACTTGTGGAGATCAACTGGCAGACGCCATACCGAGACTGAGAGCAGCGTCAACTCTCAAGCGGATGGGGTACTGTGCAAGACACGGGCTCCAACCACACCCTAAATACATCATGATCGTCAGCACTGTCGCCTACAACAATGTCGCTGGCTACGCCGACGCCGCCAAGGATATTGAATACGACAAGCAGCGTACCAAACAGCCTGGATTCTAAAGACAAGGGCTGCGTGACAAACAACCATGTCCGGCGGGTCAGCATGGCAATGGCTACCGCAACCACGGCAACTACGACCGCGAGAGCGGCAACTACGACCGCGACCACGAGCACGGCAACTAAGACCGCGAGTGCATGAAATATACGATCATAGAGATACCCTCCCTTGGCACAGACGCGACTCCGAACGACACCGCCATCCAGAGCTACGATGGCCACCTGAGCTGCGCCAGATCCTGTACGGCGACGTAGGCTACGACGGCTACCTGCACTACGGTTACAACGGCCACAGCCGCCTCCAAGGGTGTCTACTTCCCCAGCGAGGAAGGGCGGGACTGGCTTCGGCACGTCCTCCCTCCCTCAGACTCGGCGCCTGGCACTTGGGTTCGCGACATCCTCGAGGAGGTGATGGAGGTCCAAGAAGGCGCTGTGCTAACAGGGCTCTGGGCTTCCAGAGCACCACCAGAGCTCCGAGGGCCACAGGCAGAACTTCAAGGGCAGCACGCAGCGTCACAAGGGCCACCTGCAGGGCTGCGGGAACCACCGGCAGGGGCTAAGGGAGCCTCCAGCGGAGCTGCAATGAGTATCGTTTGACCGATCCCCATCCCCAGCGGCGTGGCCTGGGCCCCACTGGCCGATTTACCCCCATAGGTGGGGATATAGGTCGTTCCCTTCGGGTTTCGAGGGGTGTATCCCCAAGCGGGGTGGTAATCTGGTGGGGGTCTCGAAGGGGATGGGGATGGGGGTCGGTTAAACGATACTGATGCAAGGGCCACAAGCAGGACTGCAAGGGCAACGAGCAGAGCCAGGTGGGCCACCTGCAGACTTACACGGGCCACCAGCGGAGCTAGGAGGGTCACACGCGGAGCTTCACGGGCAACGCGCAGAGCCTCGATGACCACCAGCTGAGCCTCGAGAGCCAACAGCTGTGCCGTGGGAACCACACGCTGAGCTGCAAGGGCCACGGCAAAGCTACGAGAGCCAGCAGCTGAGCTACGAGGGCCACCTGCAGAACAACGAGGGCCACCAGAAGAGCTACAAGGGCCACAAGCTGAGCTACGAAGACCGCAAGATGAGCTACGCGGGACACGAGCTGAGCTACGACTTCAAGCTCAACATGGTGCGCTACGAGGGCCGCGAGCAGAGCACTGAGAGCCACCAGTTGAGCTACGAAAGCCCGCAGCTGAGCCACGGAGATCACAAGCTGAGCTACGAGGGCCGCAAGCAGGGCTACGATAACCACCTGCTGAGCTACTGCTGAGCTACGAGGGCCACCAACTGAGCTACGACGACGGCCGCAAGCTGAACTACGCGGGACACGAGCAGAGCTGCGAGAGCCTCCAGCAGAGCTGCCAGCGCCATCAGCTGAACTAATCTAAACTACAAGGGCCTCGAGAGCCACCGCCACAGCTACGAGGAGCCTCGCAAACCGGACTCGCCCGAGGAGGACGAGCAGAGCGACGATAAGAAAGAGCCCATCATCACCAGCAGCAGCAGCATCATCATCATCATCAGCAGCAGCATCAGCAGCAGCATCCTCATCATCATCGTCGTCGTCATCATAATCACCGTCACCATCACAACCACCATCACCATCACCATCACCATCATCATCATCATCATCACCACCTCATCATCATCATCATCACCATCACCATCACCATCACCATCGCCATCACCATAATCGTCATCATCATCACCACCATCACCACCACCACCATCATCATCATCCCACCCTCATCTCATCATCATCATCATCATCATCGTCATCATCATCATCATCATCATCATCATCACTATCACCATCACCACCACCATCATCATCAGTACCATCACCACCACCATCACCATCATCATCACCACCACCACCATCATCATCATCGTCATCATCATCGTCGTCATCATCATCATCAGCATCGTCATCATCATCAGCATCAGCATTGTCATCACCACCACCATCCTCATCACCACCGCCACCACCACCAACCACAATCATCATCATCAGCATCATCATCCTCATCATCATCATCATCCTCCGCATCCTCCTCATCCTCATCTTCATCATCATCCTCATCATCATCAGAATCGCCATCACCATCACCATCCCCATCATCTATATCATCAACATCATCATCATCATCATCACCATGATGATCATCATCATGACCATCCTCATCCTCATCCTCATCGTCATCGTCATCGGTATCAGCATCATCAGCATCGTCATCACCATCGTCCGCATCATCCTCATCATCATCCTCATACTCATCAGCATCGTCATCAACATGTGCATCGTCATCAACATCATCATCAGCATCCTAATTGTCATCGTCGCCACCATCATCATTCATCAACAACCATCACCATCACAGTCACCATCATCATCACCATCACCATCATCAATATCAGCATCATCATATGCATTATCATCATCAGCATCATCATATGCATAATCATCACCAGCATCACTTCATCATCACCATCATCGTCAACTGCATCGACATCATCACCACCATAGTCAGCACCAGCAGCACCAGCATCAGCTTTCGCATCATCAGAATCACCATCATCACCGTCATCATCACCATCACCATCACCATCACTATCACCATCGCCATCATCACCATCACCATCACCACCATCATCATCATCATCATCACCATCATCATTTCATCCTCATCCTCATCATCATCAGCATCATCATTATCATCACCATCACCATCTCTACCATCACCATGAACGTCATCATCGTCATCATCATCCCCAGCCTCATCCTCATCCTCATCCTGATCCTCATCCTCATCATCCGTATCCTCATCCTCATCCGCATCCTCTTCGCCATCATCATAATTATATTCATCATCATCATCATCATCATCATCAGCATCATCATCAGCATCATCATGTGCGCCGTACTGGAGGTTTTGGACTTCCTCCGGACTATGACAGACGAAGAAGGGACTTCGCCAGCAGAGGCATCGCGAAACTCACGAGCCCTGCTCAGAACAAGCCCCACCTCAATATGGTACCCACAGACATGCGCCCAGGCGGCCACTACGAGGACGGGGACGAGACGGTCCTCACGCTGGGCCCTTCCGGAGCCATCAAGGCGCTCTTGTCCGCCCACGACCATTTCGAGGCACACATGGACCGGATACCTGTTGGCCAGCGGCCGATACCTTACTCAGCCGCAGAATTACTACGACGGCAGGAGGACGCGCTAACCAGCAGCGACGAGTGCCCAGATGGCGTTCAGGACGGTAATGCCTACCCGAATGAAGACATCTGGAAGGCAGAGTACCATGAACTGGCCAGCGACGACTCTGGGGCGCCCCTAGAAGCCGAGCTCGAATAGAAGGCGAGACCGGCCAGCCTGAAGCTGGACGATTACGTGAACCTGAAACTTGCCGTCGCTCTGATGCACATTCCCCGTGCATTTTTCGGTTTCGTGCGTTTCCGGTTCTGCTTGATGATCCAGGATGCTCACCGATGGTCCTCGCCGAGGAAAAAATGCACACGTCCGAGCGATGCCAAGGAGAGGGCCGCTGCATGGTGCCACCCCTGGGGGCCGCTTGGACTCCAAGCAGTGCGTCCTTTCTTCGACTTCCTCGCGAAGGCAGTGTCGGGAGGCGAGCCCTCGGTGCCATCCGGGGGGGGGGTGGCGCCCTCAGTCCCCTCCACTGGGGTGCTGAGCACCGGGGCTCCGCGACTGGGCCGAAGCAAGCTACCAGCACGGCTAGAACCAGCACGCCTCACCTGCTCACTCTTCCCCTCTCCCTCCCCACCGCAGTGCACAGACCAGTGCATGGTACGTCTCCCTCCCTCCGACCCCCCTCCAGAAGTTCGTCCGAGCTCTGGCGTGGGCTCGGCGGCTCCGTGGGCAGCGCGCGGGCCGCGCGGCCGCGCGCGCGGGCCATCGGAGTCAAGGGATCGCCGCTCTCTGACGTTACGCAGGCAGGCAGGCGGAGGAACGGAACGGAACGGAACGCTCATGCGGGCATTCGCCTGGGCCCCTTGAGGGCGGAGTGTGTGAGGCCATGGCCTCGCAGAAACAGCCACGAGCATCGATAGCCTGCTCAGGACGACGGTGTGGCTGAGGTGCCGTAAGACTTATAGGTAACGAAAAATGTTTCTAACTGTTCCCATTAATCTGTTGTAGTCGATTGCGTCCAGATGGTGTCATTGAGGTAGTTGTGCCTGTGCGTGGTCTGGCGTTGGTTGTCTGCGGCGTGGAAACAGCGGAGAAGGGAGAAGGAGAACGAGGAGGAACAGGAGGAGGAAAAGGAGGAGAAGGACGGGGGAGGAGGAGAAGAAGAAGGAAGAGGAGGAGGGAGGAGGAGGAGGAGGAGGAGGAGGAGAGGCGGAGGAGGAGGAGGAGGAGGAGGAGGAGGAGGAGGAGGAGGGGAGTAGGAGGAGAAGAAGGAAGAGAAGGGGGGAGGAGGAGGGAAGGGAGTAGGAGGAGGAGGAGCAGCAGGAGAGGAGGAGGAGAAGGAAGAGGAGGGGGGTGGAGGGGGGCGCGAGGAGGAGGGGGAGGAGGAGAAGGAGGAGGAGGAGGAGGAGGAAAAGGAGGAGGCGAGGAAGGAGGAGGAGGAGGAGGAGGAGAAGGAGAAGAGGAAACAGGACGGGCGCGAGGAGGAGGAGAAGGAGGAGGAGGAGAAGAAGGAGGAGGAGGAGAAGGAGGATGAGAAGGAGGAAGAGAAGAGGAAACAGGACGAGGAAGGAGGAAGAGGAGGAGGAGAAGGAGGAGGACGGGGGAGGAGCAGGAGGAGGAGGAGGATGAGGATGAGGAGGAGGAGGAGGGGGGATGAGGGGGAGGAGAGAGGACCAGTACAAGCCCAAGACTCGTCAACGATATTGCAATAAACCCTCCCTCCAAGTTCCATCTTTATAGGCCCCTACAAATAGTCATCTTCGCTTGTGGAAGTGCCCCGTGTGAAGACAACGGTTTGAAAATCTGGAACTGTGCCAGAACATTCTTCCTGGGACTTCAACGCCGCGAATCACCGTTACTGTTGCGTCTGGACAATCCTAAACTGCGCCAGAACAGCATTCCTGGGACTTCAACGCCGCGAATCAGCAACACCGCTACGCCCTGACATTCCGACGTCGTGCCCAAACACCATTTCTGAAACGTGAACCATGAGAAGCATTGGGACTGCTGCAAACACTTAAAGCGAATATGCGCGGCGCTAAGGCGAGAACCACATTTTGCGAACGAACCGCCCTCCATCCGTGAAACTCTTGCAATGCAAAAAAAACAATGTGCGCGGCGCTAAGGCGATAACCACATGTTGAAAATAAACCACCCTCCATCCGCCAAACTATTGCAAATTGTTGAACGAATGTGCGCGGCGCGAAAGCGAAGACCACATTCTGAAAGCGACCCACCCTCCATCCGTGAAACTGTTGCAAGTCTTTATTTCCAGGATCATAAACGGTAAGGCAGTCTCAGGAGAAACGCCTGACCCACCCTATTTGACTGGCCTCGGGGCGCGACAGGGAGGAGCTATTCTAAGGAAAAGGAGAATCGGCGGTGGACAAACCTCCCTTTAGTAAACCACCCTTTCGTGAAAACGACCTGGGACAGAAACCGACGGACCCGGACCCGCAAAAATGACGGCCGAGACGTCCTCTCGCGAACCGGAAACGGCAAATTCGCTCATCGACGTGTCAGGGCAGGAGGTTGAAGAACATCCGAGAGGAGCAGGAGGAGGAGGAGGAGCAGCAGGAGTAGGAGGAGGAGGAGGAGGAGAAGGAGGAGGAGGAGGAGAAGAAGGACGAGGAAGAGGGAGGCGGGGAAGGAGGCGGAGGCGGAGAAGGAGGCAGAGGAGCACAAGGAGACGGAGGCGGAGAAGGAGGGCGCGGGACCACTCTGTGCATCCCCTCCCTCCGTCCGAGGCGCACGCCTCCAGGTGCAGGAGCGTCTCTGGGTGGCTGGGCCCCAGGGACTCCTGACCAGCAAGAAGGAGTGGGTCATCGTCTCCACTCCTAATTCCTCACTCCTCCTGCTGTTCCTCCTCCTCCTCCTCCTGCTCCTCCTCATCATTCCCCTCCTCCGCCTTCTCCTCCTCCTCCTCCTCCTCCTCCTCCTCCTCCTCCGTCTCCTCACTCCTCACTTCAGTCCTCACTCCTCACTTCTCCTCACTCCCCTCCTCCACCCTCCTCCACTCCTCCACCTCCTCCTCCTCCTCCTCACTCCTTCTCACTCTCCTCCTCCTCCTCCTCCTCCTCAACTCAAACTCCTTCTTCTTTTTCTCCTCCTCCTCCTCCTCTGCTCCTCTCCTCCTCCTCCTCCTCCTCCTCCTCCCCTCTCCCCCGCATCCTCCTCCTCCTCTTTCCTTCCCACCTCCTCCTCCTCCTCACCCCAGTGCTCCTCCTGCTGCTGCTGCTGCTGCTGCTCCTCCTCCTCCTCCTCCTCCTCCTCCTCACTCTCTTTCCTGCTGCTGCTTCTCCTCCTCCTCCTCCTCCTCCTCCTCCTTCTCCTCCTGTTTTTGTTACGTCCGGCAAGCATCTGCGGCTTGGCTGTTGCGTCCCTCAGCAACACGACCTCTTCTAGGGACGGACACGGAAACAACCCAAGAGGACGAGTGCGAGACGATAACAGCGTGGTCAAAAGGTCCAGACATCTGCATCTGAAGGCGAGAAAGGCATAGAGTGCAACGGACAAATGGACATGACGCGACTGTCCTTACCCATGAGCTCACACCCGCCATACATCCCCTTGACGTTCCAACCCCCATCTGTGTAGCGCGTGCGCGATAAAGGACATTGCAGGGTAAGCTTAGATACCCTCCGATGCGTAACGCTAGCGCGTGGTTGCCAGTGGGGCCTGTGTGCAGATGCCGTTGATCCTACCCTCCCCGCCACCGAGGCCGTATACTCACTACCTCCTCCTCCTCCTCCTCTTCCTCTTCCTCATCTTCCTCCTCCTCCTCCTCCTCCTCCATACTGCACTCACCGAGAGTCCTAGACAAATAAAGTTCATGCCTGGGCCTGGCGCTGCCTAAATATGGCCTCGGCACGCTCAGTATTGCAGCGTTGGTGGTCGGCCAAATAATGGCGGCCATCAGAAGATGTTAATCCAAGTCGTAGCGTCATGCTCCTCCTCCTCCTCCTCCTCCTGTTCCTTCTCCTCCTCCTCCTCCTCCTCCTCCTCTTCCTCCTCCTGCTCCTCCGTCTTCTCCTGCTCCTCCTTCTCTTCCTCCTCGTCCTCCTCCTCTTCCTCAGCTATCCTCACCGAGGGTCATCGCTTCAAACTGCGGCCTAGGAGATGCGAGCGCGCCTCGGCATGCGTACGACCCCTCCACCGCACATCTCCCAAACGCCCGAAACACCTCAGCCTGCCATCCGATATTGGCCCAGCTCCAGCGGCTGCCTACCTGTTGCACGTTTGCGGTCGGATGCGGCGGCTCTGGGGCTGGGCGGGACGCCGCTTGCTCTTCGAGCAGCGCGCGCCCCTGGCAACACACCGTGCAAACTTTTAAGACGAATGTGCGCGGCGCTACGGCGAGAACCAGTTTGAAAACCACCCATTCTCTATCCGTGAAACTGTTGCAAATGTCAAGTTTCAGGGCCATACGTAGTGGTGAGGAAGTCTCAGGCGAAACGCCAGGCCCATCCTTTTGACCGGCTTCTAGATGCGACAGGGAGGAGTTATTCATAAGGAAAAGGGATGGAGGAGGAGGAGGAGGAGAAGGAAGGAAGAGGAGGAGGGGGAGGAGGAAGAGGAGGGAGGAAGAGGAGGGAGGAGGAGGAGGGAGGAGGAGGAGGAGGAGGAGGAGGAGGAGGAGGAGGAGGAGGGAGGAGGGAGGAGGAGGAGGGAGGAGGAGGAGGAGGAGGAGCAGGAGGAGGAAGAGGCAGCGGCAGCTGAGGGAAAGAGAGAGAGAGAGAGAAAGGGAGAAAGGGAGAGAGAAAGAACAAGAATGGTGCAACGCAGTGCCGCGGAACAAGCAGCAATGCCGCGGGACAACCAGGGAGGCAGACGGTCTTTTGAAGCAGGCGTCGGCGCGGTGATCGGTCTGCTCGTGAGGCGTCGGGGCGCATGGGGGTGAGCGAGGGGGGAGGAGCGACGGGGATCATGGGAGGCAGGCAGAGGCTCCGAGGTCCGAGGTCGGGGAAAAAACTCACGTCGGGGGCAACATAACACAAACGAGCAAAACACGACCAAATCGCTGCCGACCCCATCCTTGTGAGGGATTTCTCCGGCCAGATCGATCCATGAAGGCCCCAAGGCTCAAAACGGGGCAACGATGGTGATCGTGATTTTTGTTGACGGCGCCCAGATTGTAGGAGAGCGCAGAGGGGCTGAGCCAGGGAGCTGGAGCCTGCGACATCCTGATGCTTTGAATGCGCGGGCCCCACCCCTTTCTGGGAGAACACTCCTGCGCCCCACAGCGTTTCTTCCATCGCCCCCGGAGTCTGAGCACAGCCCCCAGAGGCCGAAAACAGCAGGAACATCTACGCCGCAATTTGCTCAATATGCTTGAAGTCTGGTGGGAAAGGGGATGGGGAAGCACAAAATCGGACGCCCGAAATGGGTACCGAAAACATGCGTGCGATGCCCAACAACAAGTGTAGCCCAAAACCGACAGCGGCCGCTGTTGGGCAAGCAGGTTTTTGTCTTCAAATAACAACGTCCGCGGCAGCACGGACAGCGAGTCCTGATCAAAATGAACAGGAACTGCTGTTGGGCATCGTACTCATTCTTTTCGTACCGATTTCGATCGTCCCGAAAAAAGGTGCCGATACCGCAGCTCCCCAGACCTCTCCTGGGGGCGCGTTCTGACCAGGATGCCGGCGCGAATCCGTCCGCGGGGCGGCGGTGCCCCCCTCTGGGAGGCTCCTCCTCCTCCTCCTCCTCCTCCTCCTCCTCCTCCTCCTCCTCCCCCTCCTCCTGATCCTCCTCCTCCTCCTCCTCCTGATCCTGATCCTCCTCCTCCTCCTCCTCCTCCTCCTCCTCCTCCTCCTCCTCCTCCTCCTCCTCCTCCTCCTCTAGAGAGCGGGAAAGGGGGGAAGGGCATCCGTATCCGTGGTGTGTCCCTCCTCTGTCGAGTGGGACATCGGCTATACTATTCACTTACACCGAACTTGAAAGGCTAATGCAATCTACGAGGAATGCGCAGTTGTTGTTGTAGGTCGACAGAATATTCTACATATGCTGTTCTGCAGTCGTCGAGCAAAATAACACACACACACACACATTGTGCTAACCCACGTCCTGAGGATCATCGAATCTTCCTCACTCCTCCTCTCGGAGACAGGGACGCGTCCTGGCACTCTTCGAAGAGGCCGCGGTACAGCGCCTCGGCCTTGGCGTGCTCGCCCAGCGCCTCCTCCAGCCTCGCGAGCTCGCCCCGAGCCGACCGGGCGTCGGCGTGGGACGGCCCGAGCACCTCGGGCGCGGAGCGCGAGCAGGAGCGAGGCGCGGCAGCTCGGCACGCAGGCAACCGGCAGGCGCAGAGCCTCACCGGGGCCGAGGATCTGTTCTCGAACGATGAAGACCTCGAGCATGGGGATCGACTGCAGAATTCATCTGCCCCAAAATTGATGTCCCCAACTCCGTCGGATCTTCGGAACATTCGTAGCATCTTCCGTGGGTCTACGGAGCGTTATACGTATTTGTCGTAGATTCGACGGAACAGTCAATTTTGGGATACATCAATTCTGTAGTCAATCCTCTACTCGAAAATTGCCAACTTCCCGACTGATGGGAAGTGGCCTCCACCATGCAAGAGATGACCAAAAGGAAGGGGGAAGGGGTCGAGGAAGAAGGGAAGGAAGGACGAGCGAAGGAGGAGGAAGAGGAGGAGGAAGAGGAGGAGGAGGAGGAGGAGGAGGAGGAGGAGGAGGAGGAGGAGGGGGGGGGAGGGGGGAGGGGGGAGGAGGAGGAGGCGGAGGAGGAGAGGAGGAGGAGGAGGAGGAGGAGGAGGAGAAGGAGGAGGAGGAGGAGGAGGAGGAGGGGGAGCAGGAGGAGGAGGAAGGGCGAGGGAGAAGGACAACTGGAGCCGCGTCCGCACGTCCAGAGGCCCCTCGGATCGAGGATTCCGCTGCTCGCTCCAAACACCTCGGCCCTTGCGCCTCCAGGAGCCTCGGAGGCGTCCAGGGACGTCCCGAGGGTCCAGTCTTACGTCGGGCGTGTCCCCCTACAGGCGGATTTTGGGCGAAACATTGGAGGTATTCACAAAATATTCCAAAATAGTGAAAAAGTGCTCCACAAATGGTCCCCAGACTATTTTTGTCGACTGTTTTTGCATATTCCTCCTATAGAGGGACAGGCCCGACTTCAGTCCAATCGGGGGTGGATGGGTCCCCTTTAGCAAGACACCCTTTGGTCACACCTGGCGGGCGAAGGCCCGCAAAGATGCGGCCGCAACATCCGCCCGAGAACCGAGAGAGGGCAATCGGCTGATCGACTTGGCAGGGTGGGGATCCTGTCCGCCCTCGGATCCAGCAGACCCCTGGAGACCTCCGCTTCGGGCGTCACGAGCAGAAGTCAAGACGGGCGACTTTTGCACCGGGCCGTCGGGAGCCCTCACGGGTGGGCCCGCGGGCCCCCGAGAGGCGCCGCGCGGAGACGGGGTTCGAGAGCCCCGTTCGTGCTCCCTTCTGCAAACATCGTGCTACCAAGAGGAACGCTACGGTCAAGAGCGTCTGTTTGACGTATCGCGCCGCCGGCTCTGGTCCACCACGCTTGGGCACGACATGCTAGGCACGTCCCAATTCCCAAGCGTCTCGGGGAACTTCTGACCCGGGTCAGTCCAAGTCCAGGTCAGTCAGGCCTTGCAGGATCCTGCACCCAAGCCCGGGTCAATGCGACCCTGGCCCTGCAGGATCCTGCAAGACCCGGCGCTCTGACTGACCCCCGTTTGCATTGACCCCCGTCCTCTTGAGCCCCGAGCGTTAACGTCTCGAGCCAGCCTTTCTGGGCCTCCCGCCCCGCGGAGCGGGGCGACACGCCCTCCGCTTGCAAGGCATGTTGTGTCACCGTGGCCGCGGCCGCGGCACACCGAGCAAAAAACTCCTGACAATACACATGCGGAACGAGCGGGCGTGTCTGGCCACGGCAAGCCGCGGCCACGAAGAGGTTCCCCGAACTAGATCCTGAACCCCAGCGATGCGAAAAGAGGCCTCCTGGGTCGGGTCCGAGTAATTCGATGGGGTCGGAGGATCCCGCCGTATCGCCGATGCATCGCCGATGCCTCTGCGATGCATCGGCCACGTCGGCGATGCATCAGCACTATCGGCATGCAGAAGATCGGGCTTCACATCGAGCCGCATCGCCAATGCATCGGCGATGCGGCGCGATCCTCCCACCCCATCTGCTTGGACCCCATTCGGAAGGCCTGGAGCGGCGCTGTGACGCTTTCACGGCGCCGGCTCTCGGGGGAAGCTGCTTCCGACGGAAGGCGGGCCAGGCCTGCAATTTGCAGACCGCGGCCGCGGCGCCGTGGCGATCCGGTCTCTCCGTCGCCTCGGAGGGCCGTCCTCTCCTGAGCGGAAGCGTCCGCTGCCAGGGGCCCCCAGAGGCTGCCGGGGCTCTTTGGTGGCAGTGGCGATGCTGCTGATGGTGATGGTGATGGTGATGGTGATGGTGATGGTGATGGTGATGCTGATGCTCATGCTGATACTTGTACTGATGCTGATGCTGATGCTGCTGCTGTGGTGATGCTGCTGCTGATGATGATAGTGATGATGATGGTGGTGGTGATGATGATGAGGAGGAGAAGGGGGAGGAGGAGGAGGAGGAAGGAGAAGGGCGAGAAGGAGGACGATAATAAGACGAGGGCAAGTGGAGGAGGAGGAGGACGACGACGACGACGACGAGGACGACGAGGGCTTTCAGGAGGACGAGGAGGACGAGGGGGAGTGAGGTTGGTGAAAGAACGGCGGCAGGGGCCTGCACTTTCGGAGGTCCGTGCGGGTTTTCTTGGGTCGGCGCCGGAGGCGCCTCCAGGAGGGGTGTCCTGCGCCGACCCAAGGAATCCGCGCAGACCTCCGAAAGCGCATGTCCACGCGACGTCTGGCTTTAAGTCGGGCGTGTCCCTCTAAAGGAAAAATATGCAAAAATAGTAAAACAAATACTCAGGGGACGATTTTTGTTTTTCATCCAAAATCCGCCTGTGGGAGTTCTCCCTCCTCCCGCCTCGTCCTTCTGCATCATCCTCTCCATCCCTCATCATACTCATCCACATCCTCCTCCTACTACTCCTCCTCCTCCCCCTCCTCCTCCCCCTCCTCCCCCTCCCACTCCTCTCCCTTCTCCATCTCCTTCTACAATTACGCAATATGAATACTACTCTCCTCTCTCCCCTGACTTTGTCAGGAGGGTGTCCCGTCCTCTCCGTGTATTGTTATGTACTGTTTTTCACACAACGGTGTTTTTCCAATATGGTCGTTTCTTATTCTTCCAAAATGGTGCTCCCGCTGCAGCGCCGCCCTCACTTCCGCGGTTCGGCCATTCAAAATCATGCTCCCGCTGCAGCGCTGGCCTCGTTCCCGCGCTTCCAGATTGCATTTGGCATTCGAAAGCGCCCACATCGGACAGGCACGATTGCGGAGGACATGGAGCCGGCATTCCGGACAGGCCCTGTCCTTTCATAGACCGGCTACTTACCCTCCAAGTCATCCAGTGCCATGCCACGGCCTGAAATGCGATGCTGTGTTGTGCACCGCTTTGCGATGCCATTCCTTGCGTTGCTAAGCTTTGTGATGCAATGCTTCACTACGCAATGCCACACCATGCTGTGACATGCTATGCTCTGCCGTGCTCTTCTACGACGCCGTGCTTTTCCATCCATCGCGCACCCGCTTGGGATCATTGCCCCGCTCAACACACGACTGTGCGAATAGATAAAGATATACACCATAGTAAGGGATGGGAGGGGTGGGACGTCAGATGTGACGCTAGCGTACCTAACTTGCCTCCTCCCCCTACTCCTCCTCCTCCTCCTCCTCCTCCTCCTCCTCCTCCTCCTTTTCCCTACTCTCTCCTCCTCCTTGCATCTTCCTCGTCCTCCCCCATTACCCCTCCACCTCACCCCCCAATCCCCCTCCTCTCCTACCATCTCCTCCCTCCCTCCTTCTCCTCCTCCTCCTCCTCCTCCTCCTCATCCCCCTCCCCCTCGCAGAGACGCGAGCACACAAGAGCCAGTCGAGAATCGCTGCCTGCTCTCGAGATAAGGATGACAGATAAACTGGCCGGGATGTGGAGGACGATGATGATGAGGATGATGATGGTGATGATGATGATGATGATGATGATGATGATGGTGGCGATGATGATGGTGATAACGATGACGATGACGATATTGATGCTGAAGATGATGATGATGACGACCATGATGATGATGATGATGATGATGATGATGATGATGATGATGATGATGATGATGGTGATGAAGATGACAACGAATACTATGATGATGATTAGGATGCTGGTGATGATGATGAGGAGGATGAGGATGAGGATGAGGATGATGATGATGAGGATGATGACAGTGACGATGGTGACGATGAGGAGGATAAGGATGAGGACGACGAGGATGATGACGATGATGATGCTAATAATGATGATGAGGAGGATGATGAGGATGATAATGATGGTGATGATGGTATCATTATACTGATAACACTGATGATGATGAGGAGGAGGAGAACGATAGGGACGATAAGGATGAGGACGACGAGGACGAGGAAGATGACGATGACGACGAAGATGCTGAAGATGATGACGATGATGATGATGATGCTGATGATGACGATGATGATGACGACGACGATGATGACGATGACGATGAC
>CAUYUJ010017259.1:37168-49668 GCA_963575745.1 Prorocentrum cordatum | reverse complement strand
GGGGGAGAAGGAGGAGGAGGAGGAGGAGGAAGAAGAGGAGGAGGAGCAGCAGGAGGAGGCGGAGGCGTAGGCGGAGGCGGAGGAGGGAGGAGGAGGAGGGGGCGGAGGGGAGGGAAGGGAGGAGGAGGGGGGAGGAGGGGGAGGAGGAGGGAGGAAAAAGGAGCGAGGAGAAAGAAGGGAGGAGCTCTGAGACGGAACTCCTCCCTTAGGGGTGGAAGGTCACCAGATCCCCAGGTGGCTGGGGATTGTGGAAGTAGCCTCCTCTGCGGGCCTGACGTCCAGCAGCAATCTTCGCTATGCTTCGGCGTAGGGCGTGATATGCCATCTTGGAGCAGCTTTGTGGCCCGCATGGCGCCACCCTGGGGCCGACCGCCTCAGGGACCGCCCACGGCCCCGAAGAAGGCTCTTGAAGGTAGCGTTTCCGGTTCCGACAATCGGATCTTGACCAACGGCTGCATGGGTTCCTTCTTGGCGCCTCGTGGGGCCTTCGGGCATACAACAACAACAACAACAACAACAACAATCATTTAAGACTGGGGACACTCCGTTCTCACCAGTGCCAGGGTTTTCATAGGAGGCGGGCAATACCCCCACTTTGTGGGGGGGCCGGTTCAAGCTCTACCAAATTTCCAAACGACTCTTCGCCACCACCCACACCCAGCTTCCCGCCCTATGACGTTCGGACACTTCACTTCGTGGCATGCGGACGACCGTGGCTACTATTCAGGGCCCCGCGGCCGACGACGACGGCGTGCGCGCGCGAAGAAAAAACGAATGTGTCCCGCATGGTATTATTTGACAGGGATGATGGCCCTGGCAGGTGCGCAACCGTTGTCGCAGAAGTTCGAAAAAGTTGCTCGCAAAAGCCCGTTTGACAGAAATGTTTAAAAAGTGTTGGGTTTCCTACGAATCCGCAAGAGCGCGCGGGATGAGATTTTGACATTTTTTTGTTGAAAAACCATTGGTTTTTTGATGTTTTTATGTTAAAATCGCTCCGAACACTAAGCTTTTGGAAGGATTTCGTCTTGCGCGCGCGAATGTCCACTTTACCTTATTTTTTGCAAGGGATTCTTGAAATTTGATTATATTAGAACAAGAAATGTCATTTTATAGTGTTTTTTGCAAGGGAAAGCGGGGGGGAACAAAACAACCGGATCTTGATCACATCGAATTACCTGAGGCTTCCTCACGAAAATGATGAAAATGTAGCTGCGGCCTAGGCGGCGCAGGGGGGCCGTGCACCAGGGGTCCCAACAATAATTATTCTTTAGAATTAATAATGTTCAACAACAACAACACCACCACCACCAACAACAACCACAACAACAGCAACAACAACAACACCACCACCAACAACAACAGCAACAACAACAACAGCAACAACAACAACAACAACGAGAGCGTCCGGAGATTGCAAGATGAAAGGGAGGTCTGGAAAATATGCTCGGGGCGAAGGCAAATGAGACATTGGGACAAAAAGGGGTGTTAAGTCCCGGGGGGAGGGGGGGAGGTCCGAATACTTTTCAGCAAGGAGAATCAGAGTGAGGCAATCAACGTGGTGCAACAGATGTTGTGCAATGTGTGTCGTGCACTAGATGTTGAGCACCCTATGTTGTGCAATCCATGTGGCACAATATATGTTATGCAAATTATGTGAATGAGTCTGCGTAGTGCGCAGGCTATGTGGTGCAGTCTACTTGGTGTATTCTATGTAGTGAGATTTATGTTGGTACAAGAAATGATTCAAAACGAATATATGTTGTGCAGTGTATGTGGGGCGGCGACGAGGCGGCGACGGCGGCAACAACCGCGGCGACTGAGAGACAGGCCCAGACGACAGAAGACGACGAGGCGGCGACGGGGCGGCGACGGCCAGCACGGAGCCGCCAGACCGACACACAAGCCCAAGCGACGGGCGGCGACGAGGCGGCGACGGGACGGCGACGGCCAGCAAAGAGCCGCCAGACCGACACACAGGCCCAGTTCCGTAAACCACACGGCCTCAGCACCTGGAGCCCCGCTGGGCGGCCCCCGCCCTTGGCGCGTGGCGTGGTTAACTCACCCTCGCCTGGCCGCTCCGCTCGTCAACGGCAAGCTCTGCACTGACCCACCGCTTGCTCTGGACCCCGCTCGGTGCCTGATGCCGCCTGCGCTTCTTCCACTCGCCGATTCTTGGCATTCTTGCCCTGCCCCCTTTTCCTCCTCCGCGGCCGCCCTCCCCCATGAGGGGCAACGTTAGGGGGCACTGGCAGAGGCGGGGGCGCATCGACCTGGCATTGGCGATACATCGCCGATGGATCGGCGATAGGCCTCCGAGAGTGAATCTGGGCAGGTTGGGGCTATCGGGGCGATCAGTGGGCGATTGGGGGTCGATGCATCGCCCCCTATGATGGGCCTGTTTTCCACCACCACCACCATAAGTTGGAGGGGGGAAGGAGGAGGAGGACGAGGAGGAGAAGGACGATGAGGAGGAGGAGGAGGAGGAGGAGGAGGAGGAGGGCCCCCTCCCCCTCCAACCTATGGTGGTGGTGGTGGAAAACAGGCCCATCACCCTATGCCTATCCCCCCCTATAGCTGCCTCTGGCTCCCCTTGCCTCCCGCGCGCCCAGCGCCCGGCGCGTCCCGCCGGTGCCGATGTCCGCGCCTGCGCCCGCCGGCGCTGCCGAAGGGCATGTTCGTCTTGCTTGTCTCGTGGGCTTCCACGGCCCCGCTGTACCCCTGATAGGTTTCCCTACAACATTTTTTTTTTTCATCAGCGCAATTTTGGGAGAAGGAGGAGGAAAGCAGAGGGGACGAAGCGGACAGAACCGATGGTCCCTCGTGCAGTCACCTCTGGATGAGGTTTCCCTACAACATTACGGCTAACATGAGAGCGTGAAGCCCCACAACCGGATGCAAGCTGCAGGTCCTTCCAATTGCAGTCCAGTTGTGTTCGATTTGCAAACTGTTTAAACTTGTAAACAACTTAGGGAAGCAGCGCTGTGGGGGCCGCGGAAGCTTACCCAGAAAACAAATAAAACATGAACAACATTTGAAAACACTTGCCTTCACAGAGAAAAATATCGTGCAGATCCCTCATCAATGAAATCATCGTTGTACCAGCCTTTGCACAAGGATTGCTTAAGTGGCCTCCTTTCTTAAAGATTTTAGTTGGTGGGGATCTGCAGTGGCCTCCACAAGTAAACTTCTAGTCGCATTTGCAAGGGATCTCTTTTGAGGTGGCCTTGCAATATGATTTCGCTTGTGGAGGCCACTACAGATCCCCCAGAACAATACACTTCCTGCAATATCGCCACAACAAGAATATGATTTTTAAATGCTGCTTCAAACAGGATTTCGAGAATTGGGGATCTGCACGTCAGAATAACGACAGTCATACGTTGTCATACCTGTTTCGCATGTTCACTGTGAAAACAAAGTTTTGCATGGCTTTCCTGTTGTTTTTATTTTCTCTCTAGCGTTCCTGGGCTCAAGGTGGCGCCTCGACAGACCCCTCAGAATTGAAATCCTTCTGTAAGACCAAGACCAGCGCAAAGGAAATCCGCTTGCAAAGGCTGCTACAAAGGGTGTTTGAAATCCAGAGGCCACTGCAGACCCTCCACAATCGAATTCCGTTCTGTAAAATCGTCATAAAAAAGATCGTCATGAAAAGGAGCATGTTGCAAAGGCCGTTACAACATGATTTCAAGTGTGGGTGATCTGCACCATCAAAGTAGCGACGGTAACAAGCTTTTCTAGCGTTTTCCAAGGCCTTCTTATTCGAAACCATAATGGGTTTCAGATGTTTTGGTTTTGGCTTTCCGGTTCAAGACACTGCCAGTGCACATCACCCACAACTAAAGGCAAGACCATCACGAAGGAACTCCCTTTGCACAGGCTGCTGCAAAAGAGCTTAAGTGTCGAGGCCACTGCAGATCCCCCACCATGAAAATACTTACACACAAAAAATGGTTGTTTTAAAGGCTTCTACAACAGCGATTCTGACTGTGGGTGATTTGCACGGTCAAAAAAGGCAGTCACAGGTAGTCCCAGCTGAAAAAATCTTCATGTGAAAACGCAAGCGCTTGCATGTTCGTCATGGCTTCCTTTCTAGCGCTCCTGGGATCAAGGCGTCGCCACTGCAGATCCCCACGCTTGAAATCCTTGTGTAAGGCCGGCACACAAGAACCCCTCTGCAAAGGCTGCCGCGCCGCACCCGCGACACTCACACCTCACTCTTCCCCTCCTCTTCTTCCCCACATGTTTCGTAGGGTTATGGTTTTCTTCCCTGCCGCGTCGCACCCGCGTTTCCTCACACCTCCCCTCCTCCCTCCTCCCCTCCTCCATCGCACTGCATGGCAGGAGGCCCTATGCGGGCCATGGCGCAGGGCACGGCAGGCGTGGCACTTTCTCTTTACCAGAGGGGGTGCGCAAGGGGTGGTCCCTCAGCGCGGCCCCTATGCGTGCCAGTCTCGCAGGGCGTGGCAGGCGTGGCACTTTCTCGACACCACAGGGGGTGCGCCGGGGGTGGTCTCCCTATCCATTTCGGGCTCGCAAAGCGTGGCGGGCGTTGCACTTCCTCGACACCACACGGGGTGCGCTGGGGTGGTCTCCCTATCCGTTTCGGGTTCGCAAAGCGTGGCAGGCGTGGCACTTCCTCGACACCATCGGGGGTGCGAAGGGGGTGGTCGCCCTATCGGTTTCTGACTTATTGCACTGAGGGCATCGCGGCGCGACGCGCGCTGCCATTGCTTGGGTTTGCTGGCCTGAGACTGCCGCGCGGAGCATAGTCGGATGATGTCCCTGCGCGAGCTGCGCCGCCGCTGCAGCGCCGCGTTCGAGGGAGATCAGTCGATGGAGACAACTGGAAAAATACACACCGCCGTGACAAAAGATTCTGCGGTTTTATGATATGTTGGAATATCCCATCCCTCTGAAGATTCCTAACATTGACATGCGTCCTCCGCGATCCCGCGGAGTAATTCGTCTACCTCTAATTAATAACATTGCTATCTCAAAGCAGGATCGGAAATTACTCCGCCCATTCCTATATGAAAAATGGGACGGGATGCATGTCCACGCGGAGTAATTTCTACTCCGCCCACTCCGTTTACTCCGCCAGTCTTGGGTCATGTTGAATGAAGACCGCATAGTACTTTTGTCACGGCAATGGGGAAAAATGCGTTGCACTTCGTTTTTCCTGGGCTGCATCCACCTCAGGCTAGACCATGTATGTTCGCGCCGACAAGGATGAAGCGATGGCGTTCGTCGTCGTCGCCGCGCACCGTTTCGAGGGGGGCGCCATTCGCCATCGTTGCTGTTGCCGCAGGGTGCAAGCGCGCGTGCATCCTCTTCCCGCGCTACCTTTCCAGCAAGTACGGAAGCTGGCCATCGTGGCGACTGCCGCGGCGCAGGTCGCAGGCGCGGTTCGCGGACGCGGGCCGCGTCTTACGGGTCGCTTGTCGCAGGTCGCAGGCGCGAGTCGCTAGAGCGGGTCGCGGGCCTCTGTCGCGGTCGCAGGTCGTGGCTCCGCAGGAAGCTCAGGTTGATGGGCTTGGACGACCTGCGGAAGAAACGCCGCCCACTGGGGAAGACTGCGCACACCGCAAGGGTGAAGCAGGTTCTGAAGACCGAGGAGGCCCAGACGGTGGCCAAGAACGTCGCAGGGCGATTCCGCAAGGCTTGCAAGCAGGTGGTGGACCGCGGCGGGGCTGCGGCCGACAATTGGACCTATTGCACTGAGGGCATCGCGGCGCGACGCGCGCTGCCATTGCTTGGATTTGCTGGACTGAGACTGCCACGCGGAGCATAGTCGGATGATGTCCCTGCGCGAGCTGCGCCGCCGCTGCAGCGCCGCGTTCGAGGGAGATCAGTCGATGGAGACAACTGGAAAAATACACACCGCCGTGACAAAATATTCTGCGGTTTTATGATATGTTGGAATCTCCTATCCCTCTGAAGATTCCTAACATTGACATGCGTCCTCCGCGATCCCGCGGAGTAATTCGTCTACCTCTAATTAATAGCATTGTTATCTCAAAACAAGATCGGAAATTACTCCGCCCATTCCTATATGAAAAATGGGACGGGATGCATGTCCACGCGGAGTAATTTCTACTCCGCCGACTCCGTTTACTCCGCCAGACTTGGGTCATGTTGAATGAAGACCGCATAGTACTTTTGTCACGGCAATGGGGAAATGCGTTGCACTCCGTTTTTCCTCGGCTGCATCCACCTCAGGCTAGACCATGTATGCTCGCGCCGACAGGGATGAAGCGACGGCGTTCGTCGTCGTCGCCGTGCACCGTTTCGAGGGGGGCGCCATTCGCCATCGTTGCTGTTGCCGCAGGGTGCAAGCGCGCGTGCGTCCTCTTCCCGCGCTACCTTTCCAGCAAGTACGGAAGCTGGCCATCGTGGCGACTGCCGCGGCGCAGGTCGCAGGCGCGGTTCGCGGCCGCGGGCCGCGTCTTACGGATCGCTTGTCGCAGGTCGCCGGCGCGAGTCGCTAGCGCGGGTCGCGGGCCTTTGTCATGGTCGCAGGTCGTGGCTCCGCAGGAAGCTCAGGTTGATGGGCTTGGGCGACCTGCGGAAGAAACGCCGCCCACTGGGGAAGACTGCGCACACCGCAAGGGTGAAGCAGGTTCTGAAGACCGAGGAGGCCCAGACGGTGGCCAAGAACGTCGCAGGGCGATTCCGCAAGGCTTGCAAGCAGGTGGTTTACCGCGGCGGGGCTGCGGCCGACAATTGACTTAGACCTATTGCACTGAGGGCATCGCGGCGCGACGCGCGCTGCCATTGCTTGGATTTGCTGGACTGAGACTGCCACGCGGAGCATAGTCGGATGATGTCCCTGCGCGAGCTGCCTGCGCCGCCGCTGCAGCGCCGCGTTCGAGGGAGATCAGTCGATGGAGACAACTGGAAAATACACCGCCGTGACAAAAGATTCTGCGGATTTATGATATGTTGGAATCTCCTATCCCTCTGAAGATCCCTAACGTTGACATGCGTCCTCCGCGATCCCGCGGAGTAATTCGTCTACCTCTAATTAATAACATTGTTATCTCAAAACAGGATCGGAAATTACTCCGCACATTCCTATATGAATCAGGTTCTGAAGACCGAGGAGGCCCAGACGGCGGCCAAGAACGTCGCAGGGCGATTCCGCAAGGCTTGCAAGCAGGTGGTGGACCGCGGCGGGGCTGCGGCCGACAATTGATATTGCACTGAGGGCATCGCGGCGCGACGCGCGCTGCAATTGCTTGGATTTGCTGGACTGGGGCTGCCACGCGGAGCATAGTCGGATGATGTCCCTGCGCGAGCTGCGCCGCCGCTGCAGCGCCGCGTTCGAGGGAGATCAGTCGATGGAGACAACTGGAAAAATACACACCACCGTGACAAAATATTCTGCGGTTTTATGATATGTTGGAATCTCCTACCCCTCTGAAGACTCCTAACATTGACATGCGTCCTCCGCGATCCCGCGGAGTAATTCGTCTACCTCTAAGTAATAACATTGTTATCTCAAAACAGGATCGGGAATGACTCCGCCCATTCCTATATGAAAAATGGGACGGGATGCATGTCCACGCGGAGTAATTTCTACTCCGCCGACTCCGTTTACTCCGCCAGACTTGGGTCATGTTGAATGAAGACCGCATAGTACTTTTGTCACGGCAATGGGGAAATGCGTTGCACTTCGTTTTTCCTCGGCTGCATCCACCTCAAGCTAGACCATGTATGCTCGCGCCGACAGGGATGAAGCGATGGCGTTCGTCGTCGTCGCCGTGCACCGTTTCGAGGGGGGCGCCATTCGCCATCGCTGCTGTTGCCGCAGGGTGCAAGCGCGCGTGCATCCTCTTCCCGCGCTACCTTTCCAGGAAGTACGGAAGCTGGCCATCGTGGCGACTGCCGCGACGCAGGTCGCAGGCGCCTTTCGCGGACGCGGGCCGCGTCTTACGGGTCGCTTGTCGCAGGTCGCAGGCGCGAGTCGCTAGCGCGGGTCGCGGGCCTTTGTCGTGGTCGCAGGTCGTGGCTCCGCAGGAAGCCCAGGTTGATGGGCTTGGACGACCTGCGGAAGAAACGCCGCCCACTGGGGAAGACTGCGCACACCGCAAGGGTGAAGCAGGTTCTGAAGACCGAGGAGGCCCAGACGGTGGCCAAGAACGTCGCAGGGCGATTCCGCAAGGCTTGCAAGCAGGTGGTGGACCGCGGCGGGGCTGCGGCCGACAATTTACTTATCGGGCCGAACTGCCCCCCCAAGATGGCATGTGAATGCGGCTTCCTCTTCAAATCTGAAAGATGCAAATCGCACGCTCCATTTCACGACGCAGCGCCGGGGGGGCATTGAGCCCGCCTTTGCGCGGGCGCGAGCGCGAAGAGTCTGAGATGATCCTGAGAGGCTCCGGAGAAGCTCCCAAGGGGCTCCTCCGATGCTTCTGAGAGGCTGCTGAGGGCGGCGCTGATCGCACCTCATGTAGCCGAATCCCACCTCCGAATCTTGCCTGCGGCGGCCGCGCTCCTGCTCCGAATCTTGCCCATCGACGTCCCGAATGGGGCTCCGAATCGCGCCGCGTAAGGGCTCCGAATCTTGCCCGTCGACGCCTCGGATGGTGCCCCGCACTGTTAAACACAAGACCGAAGATAGTTCACCCAACTTTCGCTAATGATTCGGCCGATGTGAAACTGCCATCTTTCGGGGCAGCTTTCGGTGGCCTCGTCCGGTGGCATCTCGGGGGGCAAGCCCAGCGCGCGCGGGTGGCCTGTGTACTTGGGGCCCCGCGGACCCCGCGTCCAGAGCCCTCGACTCAAGGGCGCAGATCTCCTTTGATTCTGGGGCCAGGGCCCACGGACTCCGCGGCGGGGCCCAGGCGAGTCGGGGCCCGACCATGTGCTGCGGCATCACGAAGAGCGTCCAGCAACGCCAAAGAAACCGCGCGCAAGAACGACATCTAGCAAACAAATAAGCAACCCGGGACATAGCAAAATTCACAGACGTTTCGCTCGGGGTCCTGTTCAGCCCGACGGTTTCGGGCTCGCAAAGCGTGGCAGGCGTGACACTTCCTCGACACCACAAGGGGTGCGCTGGGGGTGGTCTCCCTATCCGTTTCGGGCTCGGAAAGCGCAGCAGGCGTGGCACTTTCTCGACACCACAAGGGGGTGCGCCAAGTATGGTCTCCCTATCCATTCCGGGTTCGCAAAGCGTGGCAGGTGTGCCACTTCCTCGACACCACATGGGCTGCGCTGGGGGTGGTCTCCCTGTCCGTTTCGGTCTCGCAAAGTATGGCAGGCGTGCCATTTCCTCGACACCATAGGGGGTGAGCTGGGGGTGGTCTCCCCATCCGCTTCGGGGTCGCAAAGCGTGGCAGGCGAGGCACTTCCTCGACATATCAGGGGTGCGCTAGGGGTGGTCTCCCTATCCGTTTCGGGCTCGCAAAGCGCGGCAGGCGCGGCGGCGCGGCACTTCCTCGACACCACAGGGGGTGCGCCAGGGGTGGTCTCCCTATCCATTTCGGGCTCGCAAAGCGTGGCAGCCGTTGCACTTCCTCGACACCGCAGGGGGTGCGCTGGGGGTGGTCTCCCTATCCGTTTCGAAGCGTGGCAGGCGTTGCACTTCCTCGACACCATAATTTAGCGTGGCAGGTGCGCCACTTCCTCGACAACACAGGGGGTGCGCCAGGGGTGGTCTCCCTATCCATTTCGGGCTCGCAAAGCGTGGCGGGCGTTGCACTTCCTCGACACCACAGGGGGTGCGCTGGGGGTGGTCTCCCTATCCGTTTTGGGCTCGCAAAGCGTGGCAGGCGTGGCACTTCCTCGACATCTCAGGGGGTGCGCTGGGGGTGGTTTCCCTCTCCGTTTCGGGTTCGCAAAGCGTGGCAGGCGTGGCACTTCCTCGACGCAACATGGGGTGCGAAAGGGGTGGTCGCCCTATACGTTTCGGGCTCGCAAAGCGTGGCAGGCGTGGCACTTCCTCGACACCACAGGGGATGCGCTGGGGGGGGTCTGCCTATCCGTTTCGGGCTCGGAAAGCGCGGCAGGCGTGGCACTTTCTCGACACCACAAGGGGGTGCGCCAAGGGTGGTCTTCGTATCCATTTCGGGTTCGCAAAGCGTGGCAGGTGTGCCACTTCCTCGACACCACAAGGGGCTGCGCTGGGGGTGGTCTCCCTATCCGTCGGTCTCGCAAAGTATGGCAGGCGTGCGATTTCCTCGACACCACAGGGGCTGCGCTGGGGGTGGTCTCCCTATCCGCTTCGGGCTCGCAAAGCGTGGCAGGCGTGGCACTTCCTCGACATCTCAGGGGGTGCCGTTTCGGGCTCGCAAAGCGCGGCAGGCGTGGCGGCGCGGCACTTCCTCGACACCACAGGGGGTGCGCCGGGGGTGGTCTCCCTATCCGCTTCGGGCTCGCAAAGCGCGGCAGGCGTGGCAGTTCCTCGACACCACAGGGGCTGCGCTGGGGGTGGTCTCCTTATCCGCTTCGGGTTCGCAAAGCGTGGCCGGCGTGGCACTTCCTCGACACCACAAGGGGTGCGCCGGGGGTGGTTTCCCTATCCATTTCGGGGTCGCAAAGCGTGACAGGCGTGCTACTTCCTCGACACCACAGGGGCTGCGCTGGGGGGGTCTCCCTATCCGTTTCGGTCTTAGCGTGGCAGGTGTGCCACTTCCTCGACAACACAGGGGGTGCGCTGGGGGTGGTCTCCGTATCCGTTTCGGGTTCGCAAAGCGTGGCAGGCGTGGCACTTCCTCGACACCATAGGGGGTGCGCTGGGGGTGGTTGCCCTATCCGTTTCGGGCTCGCAAAGCGCGGCAGGCGCGGCACTTCCTCGACACCACAGGGGCTGCGCTGGGGGTGGTCTCCTTATCCGCTTCGGGTTCGCAAAGCGTGGCAGGCGTGGCACTTCCTCGACACCACAAGGGGTGCGCCGGGGGTGGTCTCCCTATCCATTTCGGTCTCGCAAAGCGTGGCAGGTGTGCCACTTCCTCGACAACACAAGGGGGTGCGCTGGGGATGGTCTCCCTATCCGTTTCGGTCTTGCAAAGCGTGGCAAGCGTTGCACTCCCTCGACACCACAAGGGGGGCGCTGGGGGTGGTCTCCCTATCCGTGCCGGGCTCGCAAAGCGTGGCAGGCCTTCCTCGACATCTCACGGGGTGCGCTGGGGGGGGGTCTCCCTATCCGTTTCGGGCTCGCAGAGCGTGGCAGGAGTGGCACTTTCTCGACACCATAGGGGCTGCGCAGGAGGTGGTCCCTGAGCGCGGCCGCTATGCACGACGGTCGTCCAGGGCGTAGCAGGCGTGGCATTTTCTCGACGCCGGACGGGGTGCGCAGGGGGGGGTCCCTCACCGCGGCCGCTATGCGCGCCGGTCGTCCAGGGCATAGCAGGCGTGGCACTTTCTCGACACCATAGAGGGTGCGCAGGGGGTGGTCCCTCACCGCGGCCACTATGCACGACGGTCGTCCAGGGCATAGCAAGCGTGGCGCTTTCTCGACGCCAGACGGGGTGCGCAGGGGGCTGTCCCTCACCGCGGCCGCTATGCGCACCGGTCGTCCAGGTCACCGGGCTCGCAAAGTGTGGCTGGCGCGGCGCTTCTCCTCTTCCACCTCTCCTCTTGAGTGGCGTCACCAACGGTATCGTCGGGACAACGGCCACCAACATCATTCTCAACATGCTTCATTGAAGCATGTTGGCACATCACAGCCATCAATCACAGCAATCAACATGCTCAACCACCAATTCAGCTATCATCACTCCAGCCATAATATAAGTATGTGGGGTTCCTCAGTAGCGTATTTTTTTACTGGTGGGAATCTGCAGCCGAGAATCCTTGTTGCAAACGCTGCCACACAAGTATTTCGATCTTGGTGGATCTGCACTGAGGGAAACCCTTTGCGAGACTGGCTTACATGTAGTCCCTGTCGAGAGACGTCGCAAATGGAATCAAGTAAGGCCGTCACAGCGCCATCACACGTATGATGAATAAGCTGATGAGGCCACAGCGTGCCAACCGCGACGAAATCAATCAAGACAAGCCTTTTGTAATCATACAAGCCAAGGGTCGCCAGGTGTAGGGGGTGGGTGGGCAGCAGGCACGGTGGCGGTGGCGGTGTGGCGGTGTGACGGTAGCATCGGGGGTTCTGCTTCCAGTGCTCGCGGCGGTAGCGGTGACCGTGGCGGCGGCGGCGGTCACGGCGATGGCGCTGGTGTGGTTCTGGCGGTGGCGGGTTGGCGCCAACGCGGGCGCCAGCGATTGAGCTAGGAGGGGGCCAAACGTGCTGCCTACACCGAACACCGATTCTGGGTCCAAGATTGGCCTGGCCACCAAGTGTCCTGGGCTGTGGGATTGTGCATGGGTCTTCCGCCCATCATTGCTGGATCCCGCGAGGACTGCTTGACCGGCAGCCACCGCAAACCTAAGCCGCCGCGTGGCCAAAACTATTCGTCAGAATGTCAAGGGGAGCCCCAGATTGACCAAAGATGGCCTGCAAAGACGGCGCCAGATGGACAAAAATGGCCTCCAGCATGGCT
>CAUYUJ010017259.1:0-32068 GCA_963575745.1 Prorocentrum cordatum | reverse complement strand
CGAGGAGGAGAACGAGGAGAAGGAGGAGGAGGAGGAGGACGAGAGGGAGGGGAAGGAGGAGGTTGGGGAGGAGGAGGAGGAGGAGGAGGAGGAGGAGGAGGAAGAAGGAGGAGGAGGAGGAGGAGGGGATGAAGACATGAAACAACATATCAAGTAGACCGGGCGTGGGAGGACAGCAGCTCGGGCGTGGGAGGACAGAAGCGTTGCGGGCTTCCAGGGTTCGCGCGAGTCTGAAGCCAACCTTGAACCTCTTCACCAAAGGGGCGAGCACGCATGGAGATCGACTTTTCTGCCCCGTCAGCAAAGGAGCAGTGAGGACGTTAAGATTTGCTTGTCCCTTGGGCCCGCCGGGGGGGGGTCCCGTTGCCATGGCTGAATCCGCCTCGAAATCCTGATCCGAGCTTTCTCCAGAAGAGATCTGGGGAGTCAGCTCTGAGGGAGGAGGATTAGGAGGAGGAGGAGGGAGAAGAAGAAGAATTCGCCGGCCCCCTCCAGGGGCGCAAGGCTGCGCAGGTGTGTGCGGTCTGCTGTCATGCTATATGTTTTGTCATTTGTTGTTTGGTCTTTTGTCTCTCCAGTCCTGTTTCCTGCCTCCCGCTTACTGTCTGTAGGGGGCCCCGCCGCGCCACCAAACAGCCAACGGTGGGGGGTGAACCTCAAATCCTGGTTGCTCCGGGCCACCCCAGGATTCTCATGCTGACGCCACTGCGCGGCCAGAACGGCCCGAGAGGCCTCCAAGATTGCCCGAAGAGGCTCCGAAGAGAGCCTCAGGAGGCGGCCCAATATGGCCCCAAGATGTCCCACGATGGGCCCAAGACGGCCCAAGATGCTCCCAAGACGGCCCAAGAGGCCTCCAAGAGGCCTCCCAAGAGGGCCCCACGAAGCAACAATTCACGAGTTTCCTCGCGTTTTTTTTGTTAAGGTTTTGGCCTTCTCGCCTTTTCGGCTTTCCGACGCTCCGAGACGGACCAAGAGGTTCCCAAGATCGCCCCCCGACGGCCCTAGAAGCTCCCATGACGGCCCAAGAGGCCCCCAAGACTGCCCCAAGACGGCCGAAGAGGGCCCCAAGACGGTCCAAGAGGCGCTCCAGACGGCCCAGAAGGGCCCTAAGACGGTCCCAAGAGAGGCTCAAGAGGGAGTCTACGAACCGAAAACTCGACCTTTCCGCTCCGAGAGGGCCCAAGGAGGCCCCAAGAAGGTCCCAAGAGGCCCCAGGAGGCCCCCAAGAGGCCCCCAAGAGGACCCAAGGAGACCCCCAAGAGACTCAAAATATCGTTTCCAAGAGGCCCCAAGAAGATCCCCGAGAGGCCCCAAGGAGACCCCCCAGAGGCCCCCAAGAGGCCCCAAGGATCCCCAAGGGGCCCCAAGGAGACCCCTGCGCAGCCGCCCGCACTAGTAATAGGGAGCCGGCGGCAGAGGGCGAAGCCCTTAAGATAAGAAAAATAAGATGAAGAAGATGGGGAGGGGGACAAGGGGAGTAGAGGGAGTGGAGGAGGGGGATGATGGCGAGGAGAGGGGATAATGATGGTCTGGAGATGGTGGCGGCGTTGGAACATGCGCGACAGGAGCTGACCGACAACTTAAATCAGAGGGGATGAGACTCTCAGAGGAGGGATCAGAGCATGGGTAGCCGCATCACCGCCAAGAGCACCACAGCACCAAGACCACCATCCAAAGCACAACCACCACCACCACCAGCACCTTCGCCGACTCCATGTCCATCACCACCACCACTTGCAGCAGCAACACCGATAATCACTTTAAGACTGTTCGCTCCTATCTGCCCACGTGCCAATAACATACGTATATCCCCAACCCTCAGTACCCGCCCTCGTCGTCTTCGATCGTACCCCCTTGGGGGCATATCTCCCTTACCTGCCACGTGCATGTAGTGCAGCCCCTAAAACAAGGGAAGAGAAGACGGGTGGAAAGGGGGAGGGATCATGATGGAGCACGAGAGAAATTAGCAGGAGGTGGGCAAGGAACAGAAAACAAGTGGTAGAACCAGACGGGCAGATCTGGTGGGCAGACCCATAGCGGGCAGGTCGGGACGGCGGGCCCAGGCGACCAGGTCGAGCAGGCGGGTTGCTGAAGCATGAGTCCTGCATGAGTCGCGAAGAAGTCTCGAGCGATAGCGCGATTCCCAAATAAATCGCGAGAAAAAACACGAGAGCATGATTTCTGAGCGCCGAGGGCGCCTCGTCTGAATAAACTGCGAGGAAATCCCACGCGAGAGCGCGATTCGTATACAAAGTGTGCGGAACTCCCGCGCGAGAGCGCGATTTGGGAATACATTGTCAGGAAGTATCAGGCGGGAACCGCCCCCCCAGTGCACATTGTATTTTTCTGTTGAAGTGCCTTTCCCGGGGCTCGCACCTTCTGTTTTGTATCACAGAAAATCTTGAAGCTCAAACTGAGCCCCTGGCCCCCCAGGATTACAACAACAACGGCTCCCGCCTGAGACTTCCTCACAATTTAGCCCAGACCCCCGCTCCCGCCTGAGACTTCCTCGCATGTTATTCAGGAGTCGCGCTCTCGCTTGGGACTTCCTGACAATTGATTCACGAATCGCTCTCTCGGCGCTCTGGAGTCGCGCTCTCGGTGGAGACTTCCTTGCAATTTACTCAGGACTAGCGCCCTTGCGTTTCAATTTCCCGCAATGTGCTCAAGCGCCGCGCCCCCCCACACTCAGGCACCTAGGAGTCGCGCTCACGCTTAGGACTCCCTCACAGATTACTTAGAAATCGGGATCTCGCTGCCCTTCGTGACCCCGTAGCAGCCCTTCGTGGCCCCCTCGCTGCCCTTCGTGGACCCGTTGCACCCCTTCGTGGCCCCCTCGCTGCCCTTCTTGCCTCTATTGCAGCCCTTCGTGGCCCCCTCGCTGCCCTTCGTGGCCCCGTTGCAACCCTTCGTGGCCCCCTCACTGCTCTTTGTGGCCCCGTTGCAGCCCTGCGTGGCCCCCTCACTGCCCTTCGTGGCCCCGTGGCAGCCCTTCGTGGCCCCCTCGCTGCTCTTCGTAGCCCCGTTGCACCCCTTCGTGGCCCCCTCGCTGCCCTTCGTGGCGCCGTTGCTGCCCTTCGTGGCCCCCTCGCTACCCCGTGGCCCCGTTGCAGCCCTTCGTGGCCCACGCTTGCCGTTGGTCGTGGCCCCTCGCTGCCCTTCGTATATATATATATATATATATATATATATATATGTGTGTGCCCTTCGTCGTGGCCCCTGCTCGTTCGCGCCCGTCGCGGCCCCATATGCATGCCCTTCGTGGCCCCGCTGTCGCCCTTTGTGGCCCCCTCGCTGCCCTTCGTGGCCCCGTTGCTGCCCTCAGTGGCCCTGTCCTTGCCTTCCGTGGCCCAATATACGTATGCCCTTCGTGGCCCCCGCTCGTTCGCGCCCGTCGTGGCCCCATGTGCATGCCTTTCGTGGCCCCGCTGTCGGCCGTCGTGGCCCCCTCGCTGTCCTACGTGGCCCAGTTGCTACCCTCAGTGGCCCCGTCGTTGCCTTCTGTGGCCTCGCATCATCTGCCCTTCACGGCCCCCGCTCGTTCGCGCTCTTCGTGACCCCATACGCATTCCCTTCGTGTCCCCGCTGTCGCCCTTCGTGGCCTACTTCGTGCCCTTCGTGGCCCTGCTGTCGTTCTCTCTCTCTCTCTCTCGCTTTCGGTTTCGCTCGTCGTCGTCGTCGTCGCCGTCGTCGCCGTCGTCGTCGTCGTCGCCGTCGTCGTCGCCGACGTCGTCGTCATGGTCGGTCCCCTGTCCGTCTCTCTTGGGGTCAGGTTGCCGCCGATCAGCGCTGCCGCTGGCCAGGCCGACGGTCCGCGGCCGCCCCGCCGCTTGCCAGGGCCCAGCCTGCAGGGAAGAAAGGTATACCCCCCAAGAGGGGTACGATCGAAGACGAAGAGGGTGGGTATCGAAGGTTTGGGAAATACGCGTTAACGGACACTCGGGCAGATAAGAGCTAACAGTCTTAAAATGATTGATGTTGTTGTTGCTGCTGCTGTGGTTGTAGACCGGGGGCAAGGGGCACAGTTTGAGCCCCGTGACTTTCCTTGATCAAAAAAGGGTGCGAGTTTCGGGGGAAGCGCTTCAATTTGAAATAATAGCCGGAGTGCAGTATCCCCAAACAGGATGTTTATATCCTATACGACCACCCTTCGGGTGATAAGGAGGTTCGGGGGGGGGGAATCAGCGTCTCACTCGATCGGTCTCACTATCGATCTCAGTATCGATCTCACTATCGGTCTCGCTCGATCCATCTCACTCGATCGATCTCACAATCGATCTCACTCGATCTATCTCATTCGATCGATCTCACAATTGATCTCACAATCAATCTCACAATCGATCACACAATCAATCTCACATTCGGTCTCAATATCGATCTCACTATCGATATCACAACCGCTCTCACAATCAACGTCATCATCATCATCATCAACAACATCATCAACATCAACAGCATCACCAACATCGTCACAATCATGAGGGCACCGTCATCATCATCATCATAAACATCATCATCAACGTCAGCATCATCATCGGGACAACATCATCATCAACACCATCATCACCATCATCATCCCATCATCAACATCATCATCATCATCAGGACACAGTCATCGTCATCATCATCAGCAGCATCATCAGAATCATCGTCATAATCGGGACACCATCATGATCACCGTCGTTCTCATCATCAACATTATCATCAACATCGTCATCATCCTCGGGACACCATCATCATCATTATCGTCGCAACATCATCATCGACATCATCATCACCAACAACAACATCATCATTGGGGCACCATCATCACCATGCGCAACATCATCATCAACATCGTCTTTATCATTATTATCATCATCGGGACACCATCAGCATCACCATCATCATCATCATCACCATCATCATCATCATCAGCAGCAGCAGCATCATCATCGGTACACCATAATAATCATCATCATCATCAACATCATTATCGCTGGGACACCGTTTCCATCAACATCATCACCAACATCATCGGAATCATCATCATCATCATCATCATCATCATCATCATCATCATCATCATCGGGACACCATCATCGTCATCATCATCAACATAATCAGCATGAGCATCATCATCCTCATCATCGGGACACTATCATCATCATCGACACCATCATCAACATCATCATCTTCATCGGGACACCATCATCAACATCCCATCATCATCATCATCATCATCATCATCATCATCATCATCATCATCATCATCATCATCATCATCATCTCATCATCATCATCATCATCATCATCATCATCATCATCATCATCATCATCATCATCATCATCATCATCATCATCATCATCTCATCATCATCATCCTCGCGGGACACCGCAGGACACCGGCGAGGCACCGCGGGACACCGCGGACACCGCGGGCCCCCGGCCGCCCGGAAGGGAGTCATTTGGTCCGGCCGCGCCTCAGCCACACGGGACACCAGCGGGACACCGGCGGGACACCGCGGGCCCCCCGGCCGCCCGGAAGGGAGTCATTTGGTCCGGCCGCGCCTCAGCCACAGGAGACTTTCTCTCGCCCGCCCACGCAGCTTCGCCTCGCCCGCACGGCACGCACGAACACGAAACCGAAATCGATTTCCCGGTAGGGGGGCTCTCCGTTCCACTTCGATCTCACCCCCCAACCTCCGATTCATTGTGGTTTCCGAAGTCGATTGCGTGCCCGTCCAGTGTGGGCTGGCATGACAAGTTAAAACACGAGAGCATTATGTTTGCACATTGGAATGTTTCACAACAGCTTGTGTGACGCATGCCTCTCATGAAACCAGCGCTTGAGGGTGTCGTTCTACTTCCCTCTTCCCTCCTCGCTCCTTCGCACCTGGTCGACGAGTAAGTTGTCGGGTCGGCACTGTCAGGCGAACTCGGAGCCCAGAGCCTGCTCCCTCCTCCTCCTCCTCCTGCTCCTCCTCCTCCTCCTCCTCCTCCTCCTCCTCCTCCTCCCGTCCATCTCCTCCTAGTCCTCTTCCTCCTCCTCCACCACCTCTTCCTCCCGAACAGCATCTAGGAGGTCAGAGTTTGGAGCATGTGCGAGGCAACACGTGCTGGAACACCTCTCGCGCGGCAACTCGGAGCCCAAAGTTGCGAGGATGTCTCAGGCGGAACGCGCCGGACCACCTCGCGATCGGCATCTCGGAGCCCAGAGTTGCGAGGGTGTCTCAGGCGAAACGGGCCTGGACCACCTCTCGCGCGGCATATCGGGACTCAGATGTGGCCGGATGTCTCAGGCGAAACGGGCAGGACGAACTCGCGCGCAGCATCTCTGAGTCCGAGTTGGGAGGATGTCTGAAGCGAAACGAAACGGGCCAGACCACTTCTGGCACGGCAGCTCCGAGCCCCGAGTTGCGAGGATGTCTCAGGCGAAACGGGCCAGACCACCTCTCGCGCGGCATCTCGGCGCCAAGCTTTTCGAGGATGTCTCAGGCGAAACGGGCCGGTCCACCTCTTGCGCTGCACATCGGAGCTCAGAGCTGCGAGGATGTCTCAGGCGAAACGGGCCGGACCACCTCGCAAGCGGCATCTCGAGGCTCAGAATTGCGAGGATGTCTCAGGTAAAACGGGCCGGTCCACCTCTTGCGCTGCACCTCGGAGCCCAGAGTTGCGAGGATGTCTCAGGCGAAACGGGCCGGACCACCTCTTGCGCTGCACCTCGGGGCCCAGAGTTGCGAGGATGTTTCAGCAGGCGAAACAAGCCGGTCCACCTGTTGCGCTGCACCTCGGGGCCCAAAGTTGCGAGGATGTCTCAGGCGAAACGAGCCGGACCACCTCTCGCGCGGCATCTCGGAACCGAGAGTTGCGAGGATGTCTCAGGCGAAACGGGCCGGACCACCTCTCGCGCGTCATCTCGGAGCCCAGAGTTGCGAGGACGTCTCAGGCGAAACGGGCCGAACCACCTCGCAAGCGGCATCTCGGAGCCCGGAGTTGCGAGGATGTCTCAGGCGGAGCGGGCCGGACCACCTGTTGCGCTGCACCTCGGGGCTCAGAGCTGCGAGGATGTCTCAGGCGAAACGGGCCGGACCACCTCGCAAGCGGCATCTCGAGGCTCAGAATTGCGAGGATGTCTCAGGCGAAACGGGCCGGTCCACCTCTTGCGCTGCACCTCGGAGCTCAGAGCTGCGAGGGTGTCTCAGGCGAAACGGGCCGGACCACCTCGCAAGCGGCATCTCGGAGCCCAGAGTTGCGAGGATGTCTCAGGCGAAACGGGCCGGACCACCTCTTGCGCTGCACCTCGAGGCCCAGAGCTGCGAGGATGTCTCAGGCAAAACGGGCCGGACCACCTCGCAAGCGGCATCTCGGAGCCCAGAGTTGCGAGGATGTCTCAGGCGAAACGGGCCGGACCACCTCTCGCACGGCATCTCGGGGCTCAGAGCTGCGAGGATGTCTCAGGCGGAACGGGCCGAACCACCTCGCAAGCGGCATCTCGGAGCCCAGATTTGCGAGGATGTCTCAGGCGAAACGGGCCGGTCCACCTGTTGCGCTGCACCTCGGGGCCCAAAGTTGCGAGGATGTCTCAGGCGAAACGGGCCGGACCACCTCGCAACCGGCATCTCGGAGCCCAGAGATGCGAGGGTGTCTCAGGCGAAACGGCCAATCCCGGCCAACTCAGAAACGAGAGTTGTGAGGATGTCTCAAGCGAAACGGCCCGGACCATCAGATTTTTGTGAAGATGTCTCTGCTCCCCTTTCCCTCGGCCGGAAGTAGCTTCTATCACAACAGCACCCCGTTCAGCAAGCTGTTTGGGGAAGCATACAATGGTCACCAGAGGGTGGGATCAACAATAGCTATTTTTCAGTATTGGGAATTCATTAAGAACAACATCAACAACACCACCAACAACAGCAACAACCACTGTCCACCACCAACCATTGGCAATACCACCGCAACGGAATCCCGCCGCCAGCAAGGGGAGAGGAGGAGAAGGCGGAGGAAGAGGAGGAGGACCAGGAAAGAAGACAGAGAAGGATCAAGAGGATGACGAGGACGAGGAGGAGGGGGAGCAAGGAGGAGGAGGAGAAGAAGCATGCAGACGACGACACGGATGGAGAAAGAGTCGGAGTCGGAGTCGGAGGAGGAGCAGCAGGAGGAAAACGAGTGATGAGGAGCCTGATGGGGAGGCGGAACACAACATCATAAAAGTTGATTGGGGCTCTTTGAAGCTCTTCGAAGCCTTGCTCTCAGAACCACCCTGAGCATGCTTTCTGGAAGGGCTCGAACTATCTCAACTAGTCAACGACAATCCTCCCCGCAAACATCCTGCTGGGCCCACCACTAGTCGAAGTTGTTCCCCCATTTCTGCCGCCGGCCATCGCGCTCCTTGTGGCGACCTTAGCATGTCAGGACTAGCAGATCGCGATGTCCGCGCCCTGTTTTCAAACAGACTCGTAGCCAATAATGGTTAAAACCTGAAACCATAAGAACCAGTCTGCTTTCGAAGTCTGTGGGGATCAAGCAGAAGGCCCGATCTGGCAAAAGAGCACTGCCAGGCCACGCCGTCGTCAATTACAAATCTGCAGAAGCCTCCAGAGGCCCCCAGAGGCCTCGGGAGGCACACGCGAAAGTCACCCAAAAGCCTCAATCCTCCTGCTCCTCCTGCTTCTCCTCCTCCTCCTCCTCCTCCCGCTCATCCCCCCTGCACAATTAAACAATCTGAATACTGTTCTCCTCTCTCCCCTGGTGGCGTCCGGGGATTGTTCGGCCCCCCTCCGCGTACTCGTTTTTCACACACAGGATTCCCTGGAGTTGGGTTTTCGCTAAGGTTTTTTCAAAGTGCTGCTCTCGCTGAAGTGCTGGCCTCATTTTCGGGCTTCCGCTCGTTCCGAATCGTGCTCCCGCTGTAGCGCTGGCGTCATTATTTCCAGCGCCATGCCACGGCATGGTTTTCGGTCCATCCAGATAGACCCTAAAATCTAAAAAAATGACCCCCCAGAAAACTATCGGAAAGGATTACACATTCGGTGTCGATTCGTTAATTTTTGAGGCCGCAGAAGCCCTCCACTCTAGGGCATCGCCACGCCATGCTATGTCAGGCTACGCGTCCTCATTTCCGAGCTTTAGCGCTTGGGCTTTTGTTTAAAATGATGCTATCGTTGAAACGCTGGCCTTATTTTCGGGCTACCGCTCGTTTCGAATCGTGCTCCCGCCCTCATTTCCGGGCTTCCACTCGTTCCGAATCGTGCTCCAGCTGCAGCGCTGGCATCATTTCCGCGCTTCCGCTCGTTCCCAATTGTGCTCCCGCTAGAGCGGTGGCGTCATTATTTCCAGCGCCATGCTACGGCATGGTTTTCGGTCCTTCCAAGTGGCCCCAACACTTGAAAAAATAGCCCCCCGAAAGAACGATCGGAGGTGATCATACATTCGGTGTCGATTCGTTGCTTTTTGGGGCCGCACAAGCCTCCCTACTTTGGGGCATCGTCACGCCATGCTATGTCAGGCTACGCGTCCTCATTTCCGTGCTTTCGTTTTTTTGTGTTGGGGGGGTGTTTCTCAAAATGCTGCCCTCGCTGAAGCGCTGGCCTTATTTTCGGGCTACCGCTCGTTTCGAATCGTGCTCCCGCTGCAGCGCTGGCATCATTCCCGCGCTTCCGCTCGTTCCCAATTTTGCTCCCGCTGGAGCGGTGGCGTCATTATTTCCAGCGCCATGCCACGGCATGGTTTTCGGTCCATCCAGATAGACCCGATCATCTAAAAACAACACGAACCCCCCCGAAAGAACGATCGGAAGTGATTCCACATTCGGTGTCGATTCGTTGCATGTTTGGGCCGCACAAGCCCCCCCCCACTTTGGGGCGTCGCCACGCCATGCTGTGTCAGGCTACGCGTTAATCTTCAACACCATGTTATACCATGTAATGCTATGCCATGCTGCGACACCCGATTGTGCGAATAGAAAGGAGATCTACACCATGGTAAGGGATGGGAGGGAGGGGTAGGACGTCAGATATCACGCGAGCGCACCTAGCTTGTCATCCCCCTCCCTACTTACCTCTCTCCCTTTCTCTCCTCCTTCTCCATTCCTCATAAACAACTCCTCCCTGTCGCGACAACTGGCGTGTGCTGGCCTTGGCATTGCGCTTGAGATTTCTTCGCGGCACACAAGCCCGAAGCTGGAATCCAACACTTGCACTGACGGGGGCTGGGTCCTCTTCAAAGTGGGGCTCTCGCCGGCGCCGAGCACTGTCGTCTTGCAAGTTGCAGCAGCTCCACGGATGGAGGCCGGGTCTTTGTCAACATGAGGCTCCCACGTTAGCCCCGCGCACCTTCGTCTCAAAAGATTGCAGCAGCTCCACGGATGGAGGTCGGGCCCTCATGTCAGCGTCACGCACTTTCGTCTGAAATGCTTGCAACAGTTCCACGGATGCAGGCTGGTATGTTTTCAAAGTGTGGCCATCGCTTGAAATGTCCTCAAACATCTTACCACTAAGGCCATATGCTGTGCAACCGTTGCACGGGTGGAGGATGGAAATTCCTCATATTACTACTTAGCCAGCAGCTTGAACAGCACCTGCGCGGATGGAGGGCAGTTCCTTTTCAAAGCGAGGCTCTCGCGTGAGACTTATTCGCACTAAATTGCCAGAGGTGTAGGCTTGTACAACACTTGAGCGAATGGGACCTTCCTCTTTTCAAAGCGGGGGTATTTTTGGACACCTAGTTCAGCCTTCTGATCCGACCTTGCCTCGTGCGTTCTACTTCGCCTCAAGGAGGCGAGGGCGTTCCTTCTTCAAACAAAGGCTCTCGCCCGAATGGCAGGCCCAAATGGTGCCTATCTTTCGAGGGAGGTGCTTTTTTCTGTAGTGAAAGGAAGGCTTGCAGGGACATTTGATGAGGGAGCCTGGGACGGGAGGATGTACTCCAGCATCGTTGACACATCTTGGGTTTAATATGGTCCTCCTACTCGTCATCCTCTGTCCTATCTCCTCCTTCCTCCTCCTCCTGCTCCTCCTCCTCATTCTCCTCCTCCATCCTCCTCCTCCTCCTCCTCGTCATCATCATCATCATCATCATCATCCTCCTCCTCCTCCTCCTCATCATCATCATCATCATCATCATCATCATCGTCATCGCTATGAACATCATCACCAACAACGACATCAGCATCATCATCATCATCATCATCATCATCGTCATCGTCGTCGGCATCGTCATCGTCGTCGGCATCGTCATCGTCATCATCACCACCACCATCATCATCAAAATCATCGTCATCATCATCACATATCATCACCAGCATCACCATCATGATTATGATGATGATCATCATCGTCATCATCATTGTCGTCATCATCATCATCACCATCGTCATCGTCATCGTCGTTATCATCATCATCATCATCCTCATCATCATAATCATCATCGTCATCGTCATCGATTTGGTCATGGTATTCATCGCCATCATCATCATTGCCATCATCATCATCCTCATCATCATCACCAGCATCATCATCATCAGCAGCATCGTCATCAGAATCATCATGTTCTTCAGCATCATCATCATCAGCAGCATCGTCATCGGCATCGTCATCATCACCACCGCCACCATTATAATCAGCAGCGGCATCGTCATCATCATTGTCATCATGATGATCAGCATCAGCATCAGCATCAGCATCATCATCAGCATCATCAGCATCATTATCATCATCACCACCATCACCATAACCAGCAGTAGCAGCACCACCTCTCGTCCGCCATTGCCTCCTCCTCCTCTCCCTCCTCCTTCTCCACCTCCTGCTCCTCCTCCTCCTCCTCCTCATCATCATCATCCCCATATTCATCATCATCATCATCATCATCATCATCATCATCATCATCATCATCATCATCATCATCATCACCATCATCATCAGCATCATCATCATCATCATCATCATCATCATCATCATCATCATCATCATAATCATAATCATCATCACCATCCCCGACTCACAGCTTACTCGCAAGAGCATGTCGCACTAACCACCGTTGTGGGACCTTCGGCCCTCTCCCACAGCGTGTGCTTCAGCCAGATCCAAGGGACTGAGGAGGACGACGATGAAGAAGGAGGAATGAGGAATGCCCTCACGCTGTGCGTACCGTCCGCCGCTTGCGTCGCCAGGGCCGCCGCTCAGCCTCACCAGGGCCCGAAGAAGCCGTTGTTGTTCGCGAGCACCGACCCGAAGAAGAGGATGGTCATGGAGATCACATATGTGCTCTCGCTCACGTCTCCCAGGCTGAAGCCCGCGGGCGGCGGAGGGGTGGTCGTCACTGGCTCCCCACCGAAGAACCGCATCTCCACCGAGGGGGCACGCTGGCCCGCCCTGAGCCCCGCCAGAGCCGGGGAGGCGCCGACGAAGGACAGCGCGAGGGAGCCCGCCATGAGGGCGGCGCAGAGCGCGACGCCGAGGGCGATAAGCAGGGACGCGGAGCGGGCCATCGCGAGGATCTGCCGAGGGCGGAGCGAGCGCGCGGGGCGGCGCCGCGAGAGTGCTCGACGCTCTTGTGCCAACATGGCTGCGGATTTTTGCCAAGGGTGACCTCTCAGAGGGGGAGCGCCCCCCCAAAGAGCAACCCTCTGGGTGTCGTCGTCGTCGTCGTCGTCGTCGTCGTCGTCGTCGTCGTCGTCATCGTCGTCGTCGTGGTCATCGTCGTCGTCGTCGTCGTCGTCGTCGTCGTTGTCGTCGTCGTCATCGTCGTCTTGTACTTCTCATCCTTCTCCTCACTTCTCCTCCCTCCTTCTCCATCCTCCTCCTCGTCCTTCTCCTCCTCCCCCTCCTCATTTTCCCCCTCTTCTGTTCTGCGCCCAGCACCAGGAGTCACCCCGCGGCCGGGGCAAGGACGCGCTGACCAGGGTTCGCGCTGACCTGGGCCTGCCAGGGCCAGGCGCCGCGAACCCCGGCCAGCCGCGAAGCAGCTCCTCATGCCTGGGCCCGCGGAGCGAGGGCAGGGGCCGCCGACTCCAAAGGGTGCGCTTCGCACAGGGTGTGGCGTGCAAGGCGCACCCTGGGGGAGCGGGCGAGCGGGCGAGGGCCTCGGCAGAGACCTCTGCCGCGCCCCGACGAGGGCTCATCGAACCTTTGGCGCAACTCGGCGACCCTCAAGCCCCAAGGGCGCCGATCGCAATCCGCACCCAGGCGTAATCACACCCTGTGCAGTCGCCGGCGAACCAAAGGGGGGGGGGGGCAGCTCCACATGGCTCCCAGACCTGGGTCGGCCAGAGGTGATCAAAGGACGTTGGCAGACCCGCGTCACCTTAGCACGCCCGAGATGGGTACGGAACAAAGGCCGCGAGACACAAGAAGAGATGTTGTCCGAAATCAACAGTGGCCGCTGCTGGGAAGGCGGCCTTGTCTCGACACCGACAGCGAGCCCTGTTCAAAACGGCATTCTTTCCCAAGGCCACCCATCTTCGCGCACCGCGCCCCACGGTGCGCGACGCGCGGCCATCTTCGCGCCCCCGCGCCGCCGCCCTGGGGAAGGGGCGGGCACCTGCGCTGGCTGCACGCAAGAGCGACCCTTGGCAAGAGTGGCCCCTGCTGCGCGGCCTCAAGGGGGTGCCCCTTGGGGACACCACCAGGCGCACAAGCCGCTGCTATCGCAGGGCCCCATTGGGCCCGCACCAAAGGTCACTGCGGCGAGAGGTCACTCTTACGGTCGGACCTGAGACAAGACAACATCCTTCAAGCATATGAGAACCTCTGCTGGCCCAACCTGGAGAACACTCGAAGGTGCCCTCCCCCCAGGAAGCACAAGAACATCCAACAACCACGAAGAACATCAGGGTACCATCCACGCGCCGACCTCGATCTTACACCTCGATCCGACCGTTCGTGTAGCCGACTGCGCCCCGACACATGTTCGTGCCGTCGATCCCGGCGATGAGCCCCCCAGCCGCTGCCACGCCCGGCACGAGGCGCCGCTCACCGCCGAGGCGGCGGCCGTCTGCCACCAGCACCCGCCCGAGGTCGTCCAGCGAGTTCAGTACGTCGATGTGGGTGGGCTCCAGGGTGGCCTCACGACCTCGCTCTTTGGGGCGGACGACTGCTGGCGCCAAAAAGTGGTTGCCACCACACGCCGAAGGCTAGGTTAACAGGCCTTCGGGCGGTTGTTCGACGCACGAATGGCTGCACCGACGACGACGCCGACGCCGACGCCGACGACGCCGACGACGCCGACGATGACGAGGACGACGCCGACGACGCCGACGATGACGAGGACGACGACGATGACGACGAAGACGACGACGACGACGACGACGACGACGACGACGACGACGATGACAAGGACAAGGACGAGGACGAGGACGAGGACGAGGACGAGGACGACGACAGACGACAGACGACAAACGACGACAGATGAGCCACGGACGACAGATGAACGAGAGGGGGGGGGAAGGACGGGAAGGCGCGCGCCCAAACACGCTCAGCGGCTCGCTCACCTGCCCGGGCCTCGCGGACTCACAACTTCCAGGTTCGAACTTCGAAGTTGTTGCTGAATATGCTCTTGGCTCTTTTTGAACCTGCAGGGGGATCCTCGTCGCCACGGCTGGATTCCCCTCAGGATTCTGCTCAGGTCGCACATTGGGGACGAGTCTCGTGGTCGATTCGTCACCTCACGACCCAACCCGCGTCGCGTCGTGAACAAGACAACGACGGTGGGCTTTTGGCAGTCTTGGCGTCGGCCTCCTGGGGGCCCCAGAGGCCGTCAGCAGAACATCCGAAGACACAGAGCTGGCCCCGGAGGAGGGGCAGGCGATCCCAAGGTGGAATCGATCAGGCGGATCGGCGATCGAAGTGAATCGGATCGGCGGAAGTCGGCAGCCGAGCCGGGAGAAGTCGCATCAACAGATATTGGCAGGCTAGTAGGCCTCCGTCCAGAAGCCGCAGCCCAAATCGGAACCCGACGTCGAATCGAATCGGAATCGGAAGCCATCGAAATGGAATCGAATCGAAGGAATCGAAATGAGCCTGGGACCTTCGGGGGCGCCGCGCTGTGGAACAGAAGCGCAGCGTCCTCACGGGCAGCCCGGCGGCCCCGAAGGCTCCGGGGGCGAGGGGGGAGGGCGAGGCGGAGGAGGAGCGAGCATGGGCAGGCGGGAGGGGCAAGGGGGGAAGACGAGGGGGCATCGGGCAGGAGCGGGGAGGGGAACGGATAAACAGGAAAGGCGACGCAGCAGGAGGAGGAGGAGGAGGAGGAGGAGGAGGAGGAGGAGGACAGCAGCCGCAGCAGCAGGAGGACGAGGAAGAGCCAGAGTAGCCTCGATGATCTGAAAGCGCGCGCGTTGACGCGAACTTGTGGACGCCCGCCGAAGCCGAGGGCCACCGTGGGCTCCAGCGCAACAGGCAGACGATACAGTCAGAATCTGTCACTGAGCAAAACGCGCAAGAGAGCGCCCGACCGTACATTGAACGGCCCGTGAACCGTAGCCCTTCTGAACCCAAACTGGTCCCCATGTCAGCGACTCGACTGCACCCCAATCGCCCCAGCCCTGCGACGCTGCCCCAGAGACGGGCTGCAGCGCGCAGGCCGGGGATGCGCGCGCCCGCCAGGGTGCCCTTGGGCCGAGGGAGGCCGAAGTAAGACGAAGCCAGGACGAGGACACACTCGGGCGAGGATAAGTCGAGAAGCTCTGAGGTCCGGCGGCTCTGGAAGATGTCTCGGGCACCGCGGCCTGCTCAGAGCGTTCTGGAACGCTCTGAGAACGCTCCAGAACGCTCTGAGAACGCTCCGGAACGCTCTGGAACGGATTTTTCCTCGTCCCGGCTCCGTCCGGAAGAAGATACGCAACGTACTCTGTCAAACCGAGGGATGCAAGAGCGCCTTGCTTCGAAGGCCCATCTTCAAGGCTCGATCTGGCTGCAACGGGGGCGCGACCGATCCGTGCCTGCACCTCATACATGCGTACATCATATGTACGAATAAACATACACATACATCCATACATCCATACATCCACACATACATACGTACGTACATATGTACGTACGTACATACATACATACACACAAACAAACATACGTACTTACGTACATACAAACATACGTACATACATGCATGCCACATACACACATACATATATATATATATATATATATATATATATAGACATGCTCACACACATGCATACACACATGCATACATACAGGCATGCATCTATACACGTACATACGTCCTGTGAATTCGCCGGCCCAACGGGCCAGGGCGTGCTAAGATCTCCGGTAACTGGTTAACAGTATTAACAGTATTTCTAGTTCGCGCGCGCGGGGCGGCCCCTGGGGGTCCCCCGGCGAAAAGTACCCCGACCAACGCCCGACCGCCGCCCGACCGCCGCCCGACCGCCGCCCGACCAAGTCTACTCAGAGATGGTTTTCCTTCTGGGTGCGGCCTCTCAGGCTCCCCAGAGCGCGCTCAGAGTGCCCCAAGAGGCCCCCAAGACTGCCCAAGAGGCCCCCGAGACGCCCAAAGAGCGCTCGAAGACGCCGAAGATGACCCCAAGACGGCCCAAAAGGCCCCCAAGACAGCCCAAGAGGCCTCCAAGACGCCCCAAGAGCCTTCCAAGAGGCCTCCGAAGAGAGCCCCAAGAGGCCAAAATCGTTGATTTTCATTGGTTTTTTCGATGTTTTTTGTGTTCTGGCTTTTTCGGCTTCCGGACGCTCCAAGACGGCCCAAGAGGCCCCCAAGACCGCTCCAAGACGGCCCACGAAGCTCCCAAGACGGCGCCGAAACGACCCAAGAGAGCCCTCAAGACGGCCCAAGTGCCGCCCAAGACGGACCAAGAGGCCCCAAGACGGGCCCAAGAGGGACTCAGGAGGGATACCGAGAACTCAAAAATGGAGCCCTCCGTCCCAGAAGGCGCCCAGGAGGTCCCAAAGAGGCCCCAAGAGGCCTCCAAGAGGCCCCAAGATGTCGCCAAGAGGCCCCAGGAGACTCCCAGGAGGCCCAAAAGAAGCCCCAGAAGGCTTCAAACATGTCTCCCAGGCGCCCCCGAACGGCCTCTCAACAGACCCCAAGAGGCCCCCCAAAGAAGCATCTTGACGACGACTCTATTTCGCCCCATCGAGAGACGACCCCCAGGGAACTGCTTCACCATCAAAACTCCCCACGCAACGCGTCCGAACGACACCCGCCCCCAAGAGCGCAACATGGGCAACGAACACACAGACAAAAACCAGCGATGCCATATCACGGGCCGGCGGAATGAGCGAAGCGATTCAATATATGTGCATGTTTGTGTGTATGTATATGGATGGATGGACGGACGGATGCATTCATGTATATCCGTCTGTCTGTCTGTCTTTCTATCTCTGGATGGATGGACGCATGCATGTATATCTGTCTGTCTATCTGTCTGTAGGTACGTAGGTACGGATGGATGGATGCATGCATGTATATCTGCCTGTCTGTCTGTCTGTAGGTAGGTAGGTAGGTATGGATGGATGCACACATGCATGTATATCTGTCTGTCTGTCTGTCTGTCTGTCTGTCTGTCTGTCTGTCTGCCTGTCTGTCTCTGTAGGTAGGTCGGTAGGCATGTACGTATGTACGTATGTATGTATGTAGGTAGGTAGGTAGGTAGGTAGGTAGGTATGCATGTATATGTGTTTGTTTGCTTCTACGTCTGCATACATCTATGTATGTATGCATGATGCATGTAAAGATGGATGGATGGATGGATGGATGGATGGATGGATGGATGGATGGATGGATGGATGGATGGATGGATGATTGGATGGATGGATGGATGGATGGATGGATGGATGGATGGATGGACGTTTATGACGTAATGCATATTCAAATATACACACCGATCCTGGGACCCGCATGGGCCTGTCCGGGATCGGCGAGGGGGTCAGCTTCGGCAGCTCAACCATGGGACTTTCGGGGATGGGGCCCGAAGGACGAGCGGCTTCAACCAGCGAGGTTTCAGCTTGGGATGCCCTTCCTATCCTCAGGGCTCCTTCTTTGAACCGCCGACAGCGGACGCATCCCGAACAGTTAGGCATCCAGCGATCCTGGTTGTCGGTGGCGCGCCCAGGGGGGGAGGCACGAGCCCTCTCAGCAGGCTCAGAAGGCCTCCGGTCTTCTGTCTACGTTTCTAAGCCTTCTCCAAAGCCCCGCCGTCTTTTGAGAACGCATGCCCCCTCCCACTTCCCCTGTCGTCGCGCCGCCGATAGGTCTTCGGTCATGACTCTGGCCTCCAGCGGCCGTCTGGGACCCTCCGGGCACCCGTGGAGCACTCTCGGCACGGCGCAGCTGCTGGAAAGCATCCCGCGGGTGGAAAACCGCCGCGAACCGACGGCCCCCTCGGCGCGCCCCCGAGCACCTGGGCATCGTTCGACCCTGCGCACCGCGGGCCACCGCGGGACGCACAGGGCGCAGGGCCGCTTTGGCTAGGATCGGTGAGGTTTTTTGGGGGGTCGGCTATAACCCTAATGGGACCCAGGGAGAAACACATGAATTCGCCGGCCCAACGGGCCAGAGGCGTGCTAGGATCTCTGGCAACTGGTTAACAATAATACTTCGCGCGCGCGGAGCGGCCCCTGGGGGTCCCCGGCCGGAAAGTACCCCGGCAAGGTCCCGGGACACTCCCGGCAAACTCAGGTCAGAGATGGTTTTCCTCCTGGGTGCGGCCTTCCACGCTCCCCTGAGCGCGCCAAGAGGGCCCCAACAGGCTTCCAAGACGGTCCAAGAGGGTTCCGAATCACCGAACGATCGGCCCAAGACGCCCAACACGGCCTCAAGACGGCCCAAGAAGCTTCCAAGACGCCCCAAGAGAGCCCCGACCCTTTCCAAGAGAGCCCCAAGAGGCCAAAATCATTGATTTCCATTTGGTTTTTCAAGGTTTTTGGATTCCTCGCCTTTTCGCGTTTCCGACGCTCCAAGACGGCCCAAGAAGCCTCCAAGACCACCCCAAGACGGCCCAAGAGGCCTCCAAGAGAGCCCCAAGACCACCCAAGAGGGCCCCACCACAACCCAAGAGGCGCCCAAGACGGTCCAAAAGGACCCCAAGAGGGCCCCAAGAGGGGCCCAACATGGAGACCACGAACCGAGAATCCGAGCCTTCTGCTCCAAGAGGCCTCCTGGAGGCTCCAAGAGGCCCCCCAAAGGCCCCCAAAGGCGACAAGGGGCCCGAAAGAGACTCCAAGAGGCTCGACAACGACTCCCGAGAGTCTCCAAGAAGCCCTCGACAGGCATCCAACGAGATCCCAATGAACGTCCACGAAGCCTCAGAGCGCCAAAACCATTGATTTACATTGGGTTTTTCAAGGTTTTTGGCTTCCTCGCCTTTTCGCCTTTCCGACGCTCCAAGACGGCCCAAGAAGCTCCCAAGACCACCCCAAGAGGCCTCCAAGAGAGGCCCACGACCGTCCAAGAGAGCCCCACGACAGCCCAAGAGGCGCCCAAGACGGTCCAAAAGGACCCCAAGAGGGCCCCAAGAGAGGCCCAACATGGAAACCACGAACCGAAAATCCGAGCCTTCCGCTCCAAGAGGCCTCCTGGACGCCCCAAGAGGCTCCTAAGAGGCCCCAACAAGCGACAAGGGGCCCGAAGAATGCAAAAAGAACTGCAGAATGTTGTCTTGTTCCCTGCGATCGTATTCACGAGCCGCCACCTTCCGAAACAGAAGGTTCAGGCGGGCAAAGAATGGTTCCCGCCTGCGAAATCACCCAAAGCCAGCCATCCATAAACAATTACGCGACCGAGGAACCCCACATACTTAATTTGAATCTTATGTGTTTGCTAAGTTTATAATGTATGCGCAATTCTGCGTGCTGAACCCTCGTCGCGAATGTTCCCCTATGTGTCATCCAACGCCATATTGCTTCAACCTCCTCCCTCTTCTTAGCCTTCTATCCTCCATCGAGGACAGATTCGAGCCAGCCAGCGGCCGCGGTGAGGGACCACCCCCTGCGCACCCCGTCTGGCGTCGGGAAAGCGTCAAGCTTGCTATGCCCTGGACGACCGTCTTGCATAGTGGCCGCAGTGAGGGACCACCCCCTGCGCACCCCCTATGGTGTCGAGAAAGTGCAACGCCTGCTATGCCCTGGGCGACCGTCGTGCGCAGCGGCCGCGGTGAGGGACCACCCCCTGCGCACCCCCTCAGGTGTCGAGGAAGTGCCACGCCTGCTCTGCCCTGGACGACCGTCGTGCATAGCGGCCGCAGTGAGGGACCACCCCCTGCGCACCCCCTCAGGCGTCGAGAAAGTGCCACGCCTGCTATGCCCTGGACGACCGTCGTGCACAGCGGCCGCGCTGAGGGACCCCCCCCTGCGCACCCCCTTATGGTGTCGCGAGAATGCAACGCCTGCTATGCCCTAGACGACCGTCGTGCATAGGGACCACCCCCAGCGCACCTCCTGTGGTGTCAAGATAGTGCCACGCCTGCTATGCCTGGACGACCGTCGTGCATAGCGGCCGAACTCAGGGACCACCCCCTGCGCACCCCCTCTGGTGTCGAGAAAGTGCCACGCCGCGCCACGCCTGCTGTGCCTGGACGACCGTCGTGCAGAGCGGCCGCGCTCAGGGACCATCCCCTGCGCACTCCCTATGGTGTCGAGAAAGTGCCACGCCTGCTGTGCCTGGGGGACTGTCGTGCATAGCGGCCGCGCTCAGGGACCATCCCCTGCGCACCCCCTATGGTGTCGAGAAAGTGCCACGCCTGCTGTGCCTGGGGGACTGTCGTGCATAGCGGCCGCGCTCAGGGACCATCCCCTGCGCACCCCCTATGGTGTCGAGAAAGTGCCACGCCTGCTATGCCCTGGACGACCGTCGTGCATAGCGGCCGCAGTGAGGGACCACCCCCTGCGCACCCCCTCAGGCGTCGAGAAAGTGCCACGCCTGCTATGCCCTGGACGACCGTCGTGCATAGCGGTCGAGCTCATGGACCACCCCCTGCGCACCCCCTATGGTGTCGCGAGAATGCAGCGCCTGCTATGCCCTGGACGACCGTCGTGCATAGGGACCATCCCCAGCGCACCTCCTGTGGTGTCAAGAAGGTGCCACGCCTGCTATGCCTGGACGACCGTCATGCATAGCGGCCGAACTCAGGGACCACCCCCTGCGCACCCCCTCTGGTGTCGAGAAACTGCCACGCCTGCTGTGCCTGGACGACCGTCGTGCAGAGCGGCCGCGCTCAGGGACCATCCCCTGCGCACTCCCTATGGTGTCGAGAAAATGCCACGCATGCTGTGCCTGGGCGACCGTCGTGCATAGCGGCCGCGCTCAGGGACCACCCCCTGCGCACCCCCTCTGGTGTCGAGAAAGCCACGCCTGCTATGCCTGGACGACCGTCGTGCATAGCGGCCGAGCTCAGGGACCACCCCCTGCGCACCCCCTGTGGTGTCGAGACAGTGCCACGCCTGCTGTGCCTGGACGACCGTCGTGCATAGCGGCCGAGCTCAGGGACCACCCCCTGCGCACCCCCTCTGGTGTCGAGACAGTGCCACGCCTGCTGTGCCTGGACGACCGTCGTGCATAGCGGCCGAGCTCAGGGACCACCCCCTGCGCACCCCCTGTGGTGTCGAGAAAATGCCACGCCTGCTATGCCTGGACGACCGTCGTGCATAGCGGCCGCGCTCAGGGACCACCCCCTGCGCACCCCCTCTGGTGTCGAGAACGTGCCACGCCTGCTGTGCCTGGACGAAGAAGGGGAAGGGGAGAGGTGTGAACGCGGGTGCGGCGCGGCAGGGAAGAAAACCATAACCCCACGAAACATGTGGCCTGGACGACCGTCGTGCATAGCGGCCGCGCTCAGGGACCACCCCCTGCGCACCCCCTCTGGTGTCGAGAAAGTGCCACGCCTGCTATGCCTGGACGACCGTCGTGCATAGCGGCCGAGCTCAGGGACCACCCCCTGCGCACCCCCTCTGGTGTCGAGACAGTGCCACGCCTGCTGTGCCTGGACGACCGTCGCGCACAGCAGCCGAGCTCAGGGACCACCCCCTGCGCACCCCCTCTGGTGTCGAGACAGTGCCACGCCTGCTGTGCCTGGACGACCGTCGTGCATAGCGGCCGCAGTGAGGGACCACCCCCTGCGCACCCCCTCTGGTGTCGAGAAAATGCCACGCATGCTATGCCTGGGCGACCGTCGTGCATAGCGGCCGCGCTCAGGGACCACCCCCTGCGCACCCCCTCTGGTGTCGAGAAAGTGCCACGCCTGCTGTGCCTGGACGAAGAAGGGGAGGGGGGAGGTGAGACGCGGGTGCGGCGCGGCAGGGAAGAAAACCAGAACCCCACGAGACATGTGGGGACAAAAAACGATCCAGCAGCACCCCATTGACAACGATCACACGGGCACTCGACAGCCGTGCACCAATATGGGCCGGCAGAATGAGCGAAGCGATTCAATAAACACAACATGCAGGAATTCCTACATTCACTCTTCCCGAACATTCGTCATTTCCTCCATGTCCCATATATTTGCTTTTGTTTCCCTGGGAATCGACGCGTGGCTGTGTGTGTGTCGCTCGTCAAGGGACCGCGTCCGTGATCGAACGCAGCCCTGTTCTTGTGACAGGCCACTAGGGCCGAGGGCTCTTGGGGCCTCTCAAGGCGTCAGAGCACAGTGCACGGTCCCCAGACCGCGAGCAAGGCCAGGCCGAGCCTGCGGGGCAACTCTAGAAACCCAAAAGATCCAGAGCACAAGAACGGTCCCCAGACCGTGGCAAAGGGCAGGCACAGCCTGCAGGGCCTCCCGAGGCTAGACAAACCTGGGGCCTAGCCCCGACCAGGAGCGAGGGGGGCCCCCGTCCCAGGGTGGAGCTTCGCCACCAGGCGGTCTCGGCGCTTGGCCCGCTCCCGCCCCGCGGGGGTGACACAACGGTCGGGGGCGGGGAGGATGCCAGCGCAGGGGGCCCCCAACAGCCGCCCTTGCCGCTTGGCGTACGCTCCGCACCGCCTGCACACCGTATACGGAGGCCTCTGGAGGATCTCGTGGCCAAGCGCCTCCGAGACCTCCTCCGTAACAGTACCCCCGCCCCCGCTCCGCCGCCCCCCCCCCCCTCCCCCACAGCGGAGTCAGCGGCAGCGGCAGGCAGTCGGGAGTCCTCGCCATGCTGCTGCGGGGCTCGCGCTGCCCCAGCGGCGGCCGCCGTCGTCGGCAGGGCCGCCGTCGGCGGCGATGGGGCCCGCGACGGGACGCGTCGCGCGAGTTCGCATCGCACGATCCCTCGCCCCCCCATCCTCCGGCTCCCCCAGGGGGGCCTCCAGCAATCCTCCCGAGGGGAGTGCGGCAGGGGGAGGTGCAGCAGGAGAGGCAGCAACAGCAGGTGTGCCACCTGCAGCTCTGAGGAGGCGAGCCGTGAGCGCAGCCCGTCGCTCCTCACGCGAGTCCGTCCCCCCCCTCCCCGACGACGACGACGACGGACTACCCCCGCCTCCAGTGCCAGCAGCAGGACCAGCACGCGCCTCGCGCCGAGGGGACCTGCTCTCTTCGCGCCCTCGCTCAAGTTGGCCTTGCGAGGCGCTCGGGTCTTCGCGACTCGCCGTCGCAGCACCAGCCGCCGCGGCCGCCAGACCCAGAGCAAGGGCCGATGGAGCGGAGGGGGAAGCGGGACTCTCCTCGGCTTTGGACGGGCTGTGCGTCGCCAAAAGGGCCGCAACTCGAGCGCGGAGCAGGGCGGAAGGCCGACAGGGGCGGGTCAGCAGACCTCGGATCGTCTCTTCCGAAAACCCCGCACGACTACAATTCCTGCAACGGAAGCCCTGTCCATCAGGCGCCAGCTCATGGGAAACAATAGCAAGGCTGGGCGGCCTCGGTGGGGGCTTTCGGGCACGGGGCTCGCCCTTGGGGCCGCCCCACCGACCAGAGCTGAGCACTCTCTTGCCCGCCCAGGCCACAAACCTAGCACGGTTCACAGCTTCGGCAAGGCGCAGCTCAAGGCCTCTCCCGAAGTCGGGGCTGACCGTGACAACATGCAACGCAACAGTGGCAAAGAAATCCGCCCACGCGCTACCCACCCAAGCCATTGCCCCCACTCCCCGACTGAGCGCTTCCTCGGCCGTCTTGTGAGAAGTGGCCCAGGCGAAGCGGGGCGGGGGGCGGGCCTGCCGCTCGACTGTAGCTCTTATGGCGCCGCCAAATCTCCGCGTGGCGAGCAGCGGCCGACGCCTCACCTTCGCTCCACCGCCCACCCTCTTGGACCAAAGAACGGTGATCGCTTGCGATTCTAATTACACGGGGCGCGGCAATCACAGCCTGATAGGCAGCATACCTGGCTGCTCTGGACACCGACTGGATCCCTGGGAGGCTTCCAAACCTGGCCTTGGACGGGCGGCCCTGGGAATCAAGCTGCAATATCGCCCAAGCACAGCGCGCAATTTCTGGAACTTGCATGTCCTGGCCAGCCTCATCCGTGTAGACCGTGCCCTCCCAGGGAATCTCGGGCCCCCCCCATTCAAACCATTGTTCGGGAGCGCGATCAGGTCTCTCAGACTGAGGTGGGACCAGCGGCAGCGCGAAAGCGTGCTGGACAGAATCAAAGAAAGTGGGATCAGCCGACTCAAGCACCTCCCTACGCATCTGCAGACGCGTGGCGGCCCTACGCTTGTGCTCACGCGTTTCCTCTTCCAGCGGGTCGGCTTCCGAGTTCTCAAGCAAAGCTGGGCAGTCCAGCCATCTGTGACCGAGCGTCTCGGGTTTCTTTCCCGAACAAGCCAAGCACTCGGGCGACGCAACGAAGCCATGGCAAAACTTCTTCTCTCGTGTCCACATGGCGCCTGTCCTCAGGCACTGCAGAGTGCCCAGTTCTGCCGAGTCCCGCACAGCGCGAGGACCCTGAGTACACGCCCGAACTGCACGATACCACAGCTCCTCTCCGTCGTACCCTCGTAGGTGTTGCTGTACACGCCGCATCTGCCACCGCTGCACTCCGGCCTCCAGCAGATCTCGGAAGCCACGAGGAGCCACAGCCAGCAGCGAGAAGTACTCATTCTTGTCCGTGACCACCTCATGTGCGGACCTCATCGACCAATCAACTCGCCTAAGTGTCACCCACAGAGCCGATAGTGGGCCTGTGACCTTGGACCAGGCCTCAGCCTTCTGCATTTTACCTGCCATCAGCTCCCAAGCGTGCTGCAGCTGCACGAGAGATACCTTGGCCTCCCACAGCCACGATGCGTAAAGGTACGGCAGCTCCAGCGTGGCAGCAAAGATGGGGTCGTACCTCGGACTGCGCTGCATCACCATGCACGTAGTCAAAGACGCGGCCGTCTTCACCCCTGCCAGAGCGCCTGCCAGCGAGCGCACAGGCTTCAGGACATGCTCTGCCACGCCCATCACCGCAGCACCGTGCAGGACCGACGGAGTGAGGCCTGTGCTTTGAACCCGAGTCATCCGTCGAACTCCAGCCGCTCGCTTCAGGATATGCAGCCGTCGAATTCTCTTCTGTAGCGCCCTCATCCTGTCCTGCTCCTGCAGCCTCAAAGGCCGCGCAGTCGTGAGCTCATGCCCGCGGTTCCTCATCCAGCGCTGCCTTGTGAGCTCCCTCTGCTGTGCGACCCGCTGCACGGCCCTCTCCGTGGCCACGTCGGAGGCCACGTAGCCGAGCTTCCTCACCTGCACTGACAGGCGAAGCTCAGAGAGTGCAGCCTGCGCCTCATCCGAGACGAAGAACTTCGACTCGCGCTCTCAGCGCGCGAGGCACACGGTATGCCTGTATAAGCATCCAGGCCATACGCAGGGGATGCTGCACTGCCGCAGCCTCGCGCAGCAGCACGCTGGGGTCTATGAGCTCGAAACATTTCCAAATGCCAGTCATCAGTGTGAGAGTCTTCTTCCCGTGCGCCACATCAATCCCATTGTTGAGTGCCAAACGAAACGCCGAAGCCGACGAGCTCCTGCCAGCCCCTGAACCCCAGCTGTGTGCACTGCGATGCGCCTTGACCCAGTCAGCCAAGGTGGGCCGTCTGGCACGACTCCAGACTCGTAACAAAGAGTTGAGTAGGCCGATGAGCCTTGTGCTTCCACTGGGCTTGGGCAGCCGCACCAGGATCGTGGCCAATCTATCTGGCGGCCACTGCAGGCGCTGTTCGCAGAGCGTGAACACTAGCGAGACCATGAGCAAGGCCATGCCCGATAGCTGGTCGAGCTGCCTTGGGTGTAAGCCCGTCTGTCCCACCGCAGACTTCACAGGAAAGGTGTACAGCACCTCGCGCAACCTGGCCGCCGTGATGGGCTACAAGTCGTCCCAGTTCTTCGCGCCGCTGGGGAGGGCCAACCCACGCAGCTGGTGGTGCTGCCAGATGCCTGCCCACGCCTCTAGCTCCTCGTCAGCCAAATCCTTGGGCTGGCACGAACTGCCTGCCGTAGGCACCTCGACTTCCATCTTCACCTTAGTAAACCTGTGAGCCAGACCAGCGCCTCCGTCACAGCTAGCCTTGGCCCACTCCTGCCAAGCAGCCGTGGACTTCGCCCCCGCAGCACGGGTGTGCCCATCACTTTGCGCACAAATGCGGTCCACCTGCTCGTCGAAATTGGCGAGCACCAGCCCCTCCAATCCTGCGCCGAAAAGGGCGCGGGCCTCATCATTGAGTAAGCAAAGTATATGATGTTGGCGCTGCGGCTTCCGCGAGTAGATCTCTAACTCGCGCATGATCTGTCCCACTCGTCGCAAGATCTTGGGGTCTGGTTCGGCCTCCCCCCCCCCCCCTGTGCCGTTCAGCGCGCCTATGTCCCGCAGCAGTACTTGGCGGACATATTGCAGGTGCTTGGCCCACCTTGACGCCACTGCCCAAGCCGACGCTCTTGTGCCATACCTCTCACGCCGACAGGCTGGCGTCCAGGCAACAGGTATGTGCCGCAGCCCAGGAGGGCCTGCTCGATCAAGGTGAGCAGCGCGTTGCCGGCCGAACAGATCATGAAGGTTGGCGAGCTCCCATTCGATACCTTTCAGCATGGGGTCCCAGACCACAGCGAGCTGCTCGCCATTTCTCACCTGCTGGATCTCTGCAATGACCCTCGCCCAACTCCAAGGAAAACGAACGCAACCAGGCTTCAGCGGAGGGAAAGCCCTCGGTTGCTTCAAAGCTCGCTTCTGCTGGGCCAACTTCGCATGTGGGAGCTGCAGCTGGACGGGTTGGTGAGGCCACAGACTCGCGTCAACCATCACGTCCAGGGAGGAGTCCGCTGCATCTGTGAGCGACCGATGTAAGATGCGGTAGTCCAGCACACGACCAGGGAGGGCATGTAAGCAGGTGGGGCTGGGCGGTGCGCAACATATCCCGTGGACCAGCTGTAGCCAGTTGTGCTCCAGCAGCTCGTCTGGGGTCGTGTTGAAGCCAGCTGCAATGCGCCATGAGTAACCCGCATCTGCCACTCGTTTGACATATTTGCACACCTCCCAGATGATCGCGAGGTTGCGTGGCGAGCACCCCTCGCCCGTGTACAAGTACACGGACATGCAGACCAGGCCCCCAGCAGGTCCTGCGTGCACCACTCCTGCCGCTGCTCTTCCTGGAACCAACCCACGTGCATTGAGGAAAGGCGCCGCGGTCACCTGTATGCTGGCGCGTGCAAGGGCTGTCACCCCTCCTTCTGATCCCCCGTCCACGGTGGGAGTGGCCGCCAGCCATTGGCCACGCCAGCCGATGTCCAGCGCGTCAGCTTGCACTTCATGGAGCTTCACTGCAACCGCATGCGTCTCCTGGGCCAGCACTACGTCCGCTTCCGACGTGCTGAGGTACCGCACCAACGTCCCGTGCGAGTTGGCGTTGGCCGTATCTATCTGTAACCCAGGCCGTGACGAGTGATCTGCCGCCGTCCACGGTGCATCTTCAGGCAGCTCAGGTCGTCGACGACGTGGCTTCGACCTTGGCGTTGACCGCTGCGCCTCCAGCAACTCCTGCATGTCCAGCTGCCTGTCGAGCTCATCGAAGGGGTCGGTCTCGCCATCTATGTTGTGCGGCCCGTGGCGTGCAGTGGAATCATCGTGGCCGTAGGCACCAGTCGTCAAGCCACGATCCTCAACTCCACGTGCGAGGGCATCGGCCGCCCCACCTTGGTGGGCCTCGCTCAGACTTACAGGGAGGGCAGTGGGGCGAGCATCGCAGCACCTGTCTGAGCCGTCGTCGGCAGCTGCGCGTGCGAGAGCATCGGCCGCCCCACTTCCGTGGGCCCCGCTCGGTCTTACAGGGAGGGCGATGGGGCGAACATCGCAGCAACTCGCCAGGCCGCCAGCAACAACTCCTTGTGCGAGGGCATCGGCCACCCCACCGCTGTGGGCCTCGCTCGGGCTTACAGGGAGGGCGACGTGGCGAGCGTCGCAGCGCCTCACCGTGCCGCCTTCAGCACCTGCATGTGCGAGGTCATCGGCCGCCCCACCGCGGTGGGCTTCGCTCGGTCTTACAGTGGGGGCGACGGGGCGAGCGTCGCAGCACCTCACCAGGCCGCCAGCAGCAACACCGTGTGCGAAGGCATCGGCCGCCCCACCGCTGTGGGCCTCGCTCGGGCTTACAGGGAGGGCGACGTGGCGAGCGTCGCAGCGCCTCACCGTGCCGCCTTCAGCACCTGCATGTGCGGGGGCATCGGCCACCCCGCCGCTGTGGGCCCCGCTCAGACTTACAGGGAGGGCCAAAGTGCGAAGGTCGCAGCACCCCACCAGGCCGCCTCCAGCCGCTCCATGCGCGAGGGCATCGGCCACCCCACCGCAGTGGGCCTCGCCAGCGGAAAGCCCTTGCCCCTGGGCACAAGGGGGGTGCTCCCGGGCACCTGATCGAACACGCTCCACTTGGCTATCCGAACCAAGCTGCACCAGCGGCTGAACCTCTGGATTTTGACTTTCTTGAAGCACCATCATTTTAGCTGTGACGTGCGCCACTGGCGCCAACACCCGCCGTCCGACGGCGCTTGACCTCCTGCCAAGTAGGGGCCTTGAGACAACGCTTGACTGCGTCACGAAGCTCATCATCATCATCTGTGCCACCCGCGAGCTGCTTCAGCCCACAACCCTCCAGGTAGGCCTTGAACTCAGCCGTGGATGCCCCCTCGAGCTCTGCATCAGACATGTCCACATCTTCTGCAGTAGCTGGGCCACCTCCTGCTTCAAGGTCTGTAGCGCCTGCCACGCCAGCAGGCTCAGCCTTGACCGCCTCAGCACGCTCAGCCTCCTCCTGCTTGACCCTCTGCCGTCGCCACAGCCTCACGGATCACAGCGACCACACCTTCCACTTTCGTGGAGAGCGGATGCTGCAGGCCAATGCGCTGCAACACCTGGCACATCTTAGACAGCGAGTAGCGATCGCCATCACCATCATCAAGAGCCTCAGCAGGGGTCCTGGAACATCAGCACACAGCTGGGCTCGCTCAGTTTGGAACGCCACCAACTGAGCCCTCGCCTTGTCCATGGCCTCCTCTTCCTCGGTAACATCAGCCTGAAGCTCCATGAGCTTGGCCTTCTTCTCCTCCAAACTAGATTGCCATCGCAGCTGCTGCTTCTGCAGTCTGTTAACCTTGTTGGGCAACTCTTGCACCTTGACCGAGTGAGGTTTTTCTTGAAACACCTGGGCTCGAAGAGATTCCTTCTCCTTGCGGTAACCAGCCAGCACTCCTTCGATCTCAGGGGGAATGGGCTTAGTGAGGCTGAGGTGCGCGATGAGGCCGTCCAACTCTGCCATGCGAGCCTTGCTGCACGTGACCAAGTCCAGCTCGGCGTCTGGGGCATCAGCAGCAATGGGCTGCATCTGCTTCTTCTTGAGTTCCTTCTCCAGCTGCGTGGCCTTGTTGGACATGGCCAGGAGCTGTTTCTCCAGCGGCGTGCCACCTGCGCTGCCAGGCGACTTGGGCCACTTGCGAGAGGAAGGATCTTTCGGTACTGGTTTGCTCTTGAACGCCGCTGACTTCGACACCCCACACGAGTGACATGCCAGCTTATCAGGGTAGTTGACGAATGGCTTCCCATCTCGCCCTTTGCACCACTTGCAGCACCACTTGGAGCGCTGCTCGCCCCTGCGGCCGACTGGCGCCATGGCTGCTCCTGAACTGTGCACGGTGTGTGGGGGGGGCCACACAATACAGTTCCCCAACAAGCAACAATGGCCAGGGCGGCCCAGATGAAAGTCGTTTTCCAAGAGTTTGGCTCAAAGCGCGACCCCTCGCGCTCGGAACGCCCTCTCGGACTTGCGGTCGTCGGGTGACGCATTGCCTTGAGCCAAAATGGCTACGGATGTGTGTGTAGGTGTGTGTGTGTGAGTGTGTGAGTGTGTGAGTGTGTGAGTGTGTGTGTGTGTGAGTGTCACTGTCTTTTTCCCCTCCTGAAGCCCTGGTTATCCGGTGAGGGGGGGGTGCGGCCATCAACCTAAACTTTTCGCCGCGGGCAGCCCCACGTAGGCCCGCGCGCACCAGTGCCGCGTCCCCCTTCGGACCCTGCGCAATCAACTGACAAGGCCTGCAGGCGGGCCCGATAACCCGGGTTATCGCCGGACTCTCCAGCCGGGGGGGGAAGACGAGGGAGGAGGGAGGATGAGGAGGATGAGGAGGAGGAGGAGGAGAATGAGAAGGAGGAGGAGGAGGAGGAGGAGGATGAGGAGGAGGAGGAGGAGGAGAGATGAGGGGAGATGAGGAGAGGCACCGCGCGATCCTGTGCCACGTGGGCCACCTATCGGGCGTTGCGAAATGGGGGGGGCGATGAATTGGGGGGGAAACGTGCACACGTCGTGCGGGGCCCCTTTCTGGTCCCTTTACGGGCACACGAGGTGCACCTTCCCACACACCCCATTGCGCAACGCCCGAACTGGGACGCGGCACTATCTTCAGTCAGCGGCCGCAAGCAGACGGGCGGCGGTCGAGCGACGGCGGGGCGCGCCATGGCAACGCGGCACGAGGGCAGCAGAGCACGAGGTGCGACGTGGGCGGCGCATTGATCATTTATGGCTGATTGCTGCTCCAGACGGCGGCTCCAGCTGGCAGAAATCTCAGCAAAACAGCCCCCCCCAGTGCGCCACGTCCAACCCGAAAGGCGGCACACAGCGCCGTCCGCCAGCGCGCGCCGCCGCCGCCGCCGCCGCCGCCGCCGCCGCCGCCGTCGTCGTCGTCGTCGTCGTCGTCGTCGTCGCCGCCGCCGTCGTCGTCGTCGTCGTCGTCGTCGTCGTCGTCGTCGTCGTCGTCGTCGTCGTCGTCGTCGTCGTCGTCGTCGTCGTCGTCGTCATCGTGGTCGTCGTGGTCGTCGTCGTCGTCGTCGTCGTCGTCGTCGTCGTCGTCGTCGGAGTCGGCGTCGGCGTCGTCGTCGTCGTCGTCGTCGCCGTCGTCGTCGTCGGAAGCGGCGTCGGCGTCGGCGTCGTCGTCGTCGGCGTCGTCGTCGTCGGCGTCGCCGTCGGCGTCGTCGTCGTCGGCGCCGTCGTCGTCGGCGCCGGGCCGCCGGGCCGCCGGGCCCGCGGCCCGCCAGCGCGCGCCGGTGCAGGGCCTCGGCCTCCCGGGGGCGGCCCGCGGCCTCCAGCAGCAGCCCCAGGCTCCTGCCGCCGGGCAGCAGCAGCGGCAGTCCAGCCGCAGCGGCAGTCCAGCAGCAGCGGCAGTCGGCAGCAGCGACGGCGGCGGGCGGAGGCCCGCGGCGAAGAGGAGGAGGAGGAGGAGGAGGAGGAAGAGGAGGAGTGAGGAGGAGGATGAGTAGGAGGAGGAAGGAGGGAAGAGGGGAGAGGAGAGGAGGAGAGGAGGATGGGGAGGAATGAGGAGGAGGAGGAGGAGGAGGAGGAGGAGGAGGAGGGATGAGGAGGAGGAGGAGCTAGCGAGCAGCAGGAGCAGCAGGCGCAGCAAGGAACAGCAGGAGCGAGGAGCAGCGAGGAAGGAGGAGGAGGAGTAGGAGGAAGGAGGAGGGAGAAGGGAGGAGGAGGAGAAGAAGAGGAAGGAGATGATGAGGAGGAGGAGGAGGAGGAGGAGGGAGGAGGGAGGAGAGGAGGAGGAGGAGGAGGAAAGGAGGAGGAGGCAGGAGGAGGAGGAGGTGGGGGCGCCCGGCGCCGACCCACGAGTCCGCGCGCACCTCCGGCGAATCATGCTTGTGCAGTCTTTGTTCCTGGATCCTCCTCCTCCTGCTCCTGCTCCTGCTCCTGCTCCTCC
>CAUYUJ010017258.1:205531-242396 GCA_963575745.1 Prorocentrum cordatum | reverse complement strand
CTGTCGATATCCCGGAGGGGGGCCAGAACGTCGGCCGCCCTAGCAACACAGCCAAGCAGATAGAGGGGCGCCTTGACCTGAACGTCAGCAGTCCAAGGGTCAGGCGCTCTCGTCGAGCCTAGGGCAGCTATCTTCGCGCTTCGCGCTCCGCGAAGCCCGAAGCGCGAATATCTTCGCACTTTCGCACCGCCCCGCAACCCCCCTGGAACAGGATGATGGACACGCGCCCCGCTCTGAAATCGCCCAGACCGCAGAGCGCAAAGCGCGACTGACTTCGCGCCCTCGTGCTGGCCCTAGAACCCAAGGGTCATCCGCTCTCGCTGAGCTGCACCGCCCTCCATCATTCCCAAGACCGCGGCCGCGACATTTAATGGAACTGGCGTGCTGGCTTTCGCCGTGGCATGCCTGGGCATCCGTGTTCGGTTCTCCGGCGAGGGGCGGCACCCTGGAGGCCGGAGCCAGACCCAGGCAGCAAGACGAGGCGGTGACATGACGAGCTGGACTTCGTCTTGGGCCGTCTCGGGATTGCTTGGGAGTCCTCTTGGGCCGGCTTAGACGCCGTGAAGGCCGATGAGGCGCGCATGCTAGGCACGTGTGCGCTTCCCTGAAGGGAAGGGGGCAATTTGTGCCACTCGGAGCTCTCATGGGGGGGCTGTTGGAGGCCTCTTGGGGCGTGTTGGGGGCCTGGAGCCTGGTGGCGCGACCACGGTGGGCAGGAGGAGGGAGGCGGAAAATTCTATGAGCACCAGGCCGCCCGCCCCTGGAATAGAGGCCTCCTAGATAAGGTCCGAGTAAATGGGGTCGAAGGATCGCGCCGCGTCGCCAATGCATCGCCGATGCATCGGCGATGCGTCGGCGATGCATCGGCGATGCATCGGCGATACACCGGCGACGTCGGCGTGAGGAAACACGGGCTCCACATCGAGCCGCATCGTCGATGCATCGGCGATGTGGCGCGATCCTCCGACCCCATCTGCTCGGACCCCATCTATGAAGGGGCCCCAGGACACACAAAGAAATACACACAAATAAAAAGATTCCCCATACTTTCCCATATGTTTGTTGGTTCTTGTCTTCCCCCCACATCCCATGTTTTTGCATATTTTCCTGGGAGTCGACGATTAATTGTGTCTGTGTGTTTCTTTCCCTCCTGAATCTAGGAGGCCTAGATGGAAGCTGTGGGGCGCGTGGCTCTGCGGAGCCCACTGCCCCCCCCCCCCAGTCTTCCCCTTCGGGTAGGAAGGCACCAACTATACACCAACACCGATCCTGGCCAGGATCACCCTGGGCCCAGGATCGGTGTATACGCCCTCCTGCCTTGCGCAAGAAGGCATATACACCGATCCTGGGCCCAGGGTGATCCTGGGCCAGGATCGGTGTTGGTGTATAGTTGGTGCCCTCCGATCGGGGGGGCGCCAGAGAGGCGGTCGGGGCAGGGCCGGGAGGGAACGTGCTCCAAGCGGCTCCTGAGAGAAGGAAGTGCGAGCACCGGGCCGGGCTCGCTCCCCGACCACCCCCTGGGATAGCCCTGCCCCGCGCCTCCCCGAAGCCCCTCGGCGACGTCCTCGTCGTCGTCGTCGCCGTCGTCGAGGCAGGGCTCTGAGGAGCTCGCCCCCGTCCCCTCTGGGGACCCCTGCCTCCTGGGGGGGGGGGCTGGACTCTCCCCAGCCCCCCTCCGCCTCCTGCCGCGCGGGGCCGAGCCTGCCTCCCCCGGAGCAGCCGGGGCTCCCGCCGCCCATTCGCTGAGTGCGGGCGGAGCGCCTCAGGGCGTCCTTCATGACGCCGTTCGCCTCTATCATCCTCGTCGGCGCCGCGGCGGATGGGCAACGCCATTACTGCCAGAAGGGGCAAAGACTGGATGAGAGCTCCCGCACAAGAGTAGACGGAAAAGATAGCAGCATCGGAAGTGTGCCGTGCAGGTACTGGCTGCAGTATTGGTAGCGTTCCTAGCACGAGCACGAGCACTGGTAGTACAGTGGCAGCACCAAGAGTGCCAGCACAAGTTGCAATGGCCTTAGCAGTAGTGAGAACCATCGCATCAGCACTACTAGATGATCTACAATGGAGACCCCAAAAAGTAGGACTGCAGTACTACAGTGATAGTATTGTGCAGTCTGTGTGAAACCCGAACAATGTGTTTCTGGCATTCTATGTTGTGCAATATGTGTGGAGACAATCCGTGTGGTGAAATGGACGTTGTGCAATCGATGTTGGCCCGTATATGTTGTGCATTCCTTGTGGAACAATCAACGTGGCGCAATCGATGTGGTGCAATATGTGTGGTGGACTATACGCTGTGTCAGCTAGGTTGTGAATATAGGTGGTGCAGCAACAAATGTGGTGCAATCGATGTGGTGCGATCTATGCTGTGCTACATGTTTAGATGTGGATGCATACATGTGTATACATCTATATTATAAATGTGTACAAACACACATGTCTACATACAAACATACATACATACATACATACATACATACATACATACATACATGCATGCACACATATATGTACATACATACACACATACATACATACATACATACATACATACAGACATGCATACATACATACACATACATGCATGCATACATACATGCATACAGACATACATACATACACACACATACATATACATAAACATGTGGACATGTGTATATAGGGGATACGTCTTGAGAGCGATTAATTAGCGCACCGCAGGCGCGATGTTTGCTCGTGCAGTCTACGTGGTGCAATTAAGATATGTTCGCTGTGAGCTGTCCACTCCAATGCTCGCGCAATCCTCCCACCCACCCACCCGCAAATTGGTTTGCAAAACCCATGCGGCCGCGATTGCGATGAGTGCTTAGAGTTGGCTGGTGCACCTCTGCCGCCGCTCTACGCCCATGCTCGCGCGCGCAGCGGCCAAATAGTTGGGCGTTACCGGCCCGGCCGCGGTGGCGCTGACCGCTGGGCACTTCCCAACGGGCACTTCAGTGCGAGTCGGCGACTTGGGCGGGCGCGGTATCATGGCAACGTCGACAACGGCAGACGCGATGATGATGGTAGCGACGATGGTGACGATGATGGCAATGACGACGGCAAGGCCAGTGACGGCGCCGATACTGAGCACGTCGACGACGATGACGGCGCCGTTGCGTCGGTGAGGAAGGTTGTGGAGGGAGTTCGATATGCGCACGCACCCGACGCGCGAGTGGCCAGCAAGGTATGATCTGACACGGACCGTGCCCCCCCCAGCACGCGCGCAAGGGCGTTCGAATGCTTTCGACGCACGGCGCGAGGGGCCCGTTTGGCCGAGATCAATGGAAACGTTGAGAACGCATGATGTTCGTAAGAATTCGCAAGAGCGCGAGCGCAGGCGTTGTTCGAGAATCCGAGTTGCAATACCATGTGTTTTTTTTCTGTTTTCGGGACACTCGAGTTCGACATCATTACGAAACCCAGGTTGTTGAAAGATTTTCGCATGCGCGCGCGACGACGCGCGCGTGCACGTCACCCGGTTTTTTGCAAGGGATTTTTGCGACAGCACGCGCGCAAGGGCGCTCGAGCAATTCCGACATGCGCGCGCGAGAGGCCAGTTTGGCAGCAAGGTATGAAATTGGTATGTTCATTATAACGGTTGCTCAATGTTTTACATCTATATGTACACACATACATAAATATATATCATACATACATACCATACATATCATACATATCATACATACATACATACATACATACATACATACATACATACATACATACATACATACATACATACATACATACATACATACATACATACATACATACATACATACATTCATGCATGCATGCATGCATGCATGCATGCATGCATGCATACATACATACATACATACATGTATGAATATGTGTACAGATATAGGCATGATCTCCTGAAGAATTCGCAGGAGCCCGAACGCAAGCTGTTTTGACAATCCTTGCTGCGAAACCATGTAATTATGGATATGCTTTCGGGGCACTCGATGTGGAAATCCTTACGAAATCTTTTTGGGGCACTCGATTTGGAAAGACTTCCGCATGCGCGCGCGACGACACGCGCGTGCACTTCGTCGCATGTGTTGCAAGAGATGCTTAAAAACTGCGAATGTTTGGTAAACGAAGGCGCGCGCACATTATGTGTTGCGGAAAATTAAGGGAGGAAGCGTTACCAATTTGGCTGGGATGATTCGAACTCAAATTTAAGATGGACGATGGGGCAGAGTCACATGCAAATTGCAATACGAGCAGGTGACCCGTCAAGTCTGGGAGGGGGGTCGATCCTAATACCCTCCTAGAAAGGACAATCCAATGACGGCGACGGGCGGCGACGAGGCGGCGACGAGGCGGCGACGGCCAGTTCGAAGCCGCCAGAGCGCCCACGCGGCCCAGTTCCTTAGAGTACAAGCACACCTAAGTGCACGCACTGCTTGGGAAGATAATGCCGCGAAGGCGAAGAAGAGTTCGAAGGCCCCGCAGGCCAAAGGCGAGCTGGAATCTCCGGCAAGACGCTTACTCCAGATGTCGTAATAAAAGGGAGGGGGTCTGGACCCTCCAAGACAAGCCATTTCAGACCTCCCCCGTGGGAGAACCCTCCAAAACGTCGTCCCCAGACCCCCCAGGCCCTCCAAGATAGCCTGGAAGAGACCCCCCCCCCCGAAATGAGACCCCCCTCCCTTTATTACGAAATCTGGAGTACAGAGCCTCTACTTTACTAGGTCGCCCGAGTGTGGCGGCCCCCTGGGGACGGCCCCCAGACGACGGCAACTGGGAGCGAGGGCTGCAGAAGAGGAGCACTCTGGGGCCCCTGACGGAGCCCAGAAGGGAGCCCAGAAGGGAGCCCCTGGGGCCCGAAGATAGGGAGCCCACAAAGGACGTACGCGCCCAGCTATGTGCATGAACACGGCCCCCTCGATCCGCGAGACCGGCCGCGTTGTACGAACATTTGCGCAATGCGTACTCTCGAAACCAGCGTGGATTCATGTACATGTACGTCCTTCTTTCGCTCCTGAGAAGAGGGCACCTTTCTTCCCCACCATTCCTCGCCCCCCATTGATTCGCACCCAGAACGAAAAGAGCGGCAGGGTTCCCGTAAGGTTCTGGCAGGCTCTCCTCGAGGATGGCTTCTTCTGTGCGCAGCCCTGGGCAACCCCAAGAAAGCCCCAGGATCGCCCCAAGGGAGCTCCAGCGACCCCAAGACGGCCCACGAGCCTCCGAAGACGACCCAAGAGCGCTCAAAGACGGCCCAAGATGGTGACAAGATGACCTAAGAACCGCTGAGACTGCCAAAGAGGGCCCCAAGAGGACCCCCAAGACAGCCCCTAGAGGCAAATATCGTGAAATGTCCTCTTGTTGTGTTGAAGGATCCGAGCTTCCGACAGCTCGAGAAGGCCCCAAAGGCTCACGAAACTGCTCCAAAACTTCCCGAGAGGCCCTAAGAGAGCCCCAATACGGCCCTACGAGCCCCCAAGACGGCCCAAGAGGCCCTCAAGAGAGCCCCAAAAGGTGCCCAGGATGGAAAAGTGAACTGACATTTACAGCCTTTTCCTCCCAAGATGACCTCCGAGACCACCTCTCAGAAGCCCACAACAGGCTCCAAGAGGCCCCAAAGAAGCCCCGAAGAGGCTCCCAGAAACCCCAAAGCGCCCCCCGAGAGGCCAAGGGGAAACCCTAGAGAGGCCCCCTCCCCTATAAGCCTCCACGAGGCCCCCGAGAGACATCCCAAGAGAACCCGAGAGGCATCCAACACGACCCTGACCCAAGACCCAGGCACGGTGACAGCATGCACTGACGCAGCTTCGGCGGGGGCGTGCTCAATTGAGCGCTTTCCTTGCAACTGCCCTGCCACTGTTTATCCCCCAGGCGGGGCTCACGCGACAACTCGGGGATACGGCCGCCACCCACAGCCTTCCGAGCCCCCGCGACCGCGCGGCCGACTGCCAGCGACGAGGCAAGAGGGGCCCGCGGGGCAAGCGAAGCGACTGAAGTCGGCGGGCGCCCCGCGTGCCCTCGCCACGTCAGGCCTCGAGGATAGATGATGAGATGGCGGATGTGGATGAGATGGACGTGACGGAGGAGAAGGAGAAGATGGATGAGATGGCGGATGTGGACGTGACGGAGGATGCGGATGTGATGGACGGATGGCGGAGGTGATGGACGTGCTGGACGTGGATGTGATGGAGGATGGGGATGAGATGGATGAGGTGGCAGATGTGGATGGGATGCTGTGGACGTGATAGGGTGTGATGGAAGAGAGAAGGAGAGGCGTGCATAAGGCATGCTGAGAAGGGCCTCGCGCACTCCGCCGGCCCGAAGAGGGCAGCCGCACCTCCACTCTCCTCCCGACGCGTTAGGATGCGTGCGATCGGCGCCTCTCGGGCTCCTGGGGCCCGCCGCGGCCGCCGCCGCCTCTCAAAACCACGCAAGGTATGCGCCTCGTGGCTCCTAGGAAGCGTAAAGCTGCGAGCGATCGGCACGCTCGATCCTCCCGGGACGAGTGAAGATACGAGCGAAGTGTGCTCCCATGGCCTCGAGTGGCCGCTTCGCTCCGCCCATCCTGGACAAATCGGCTTCGGAGGGAGGGGACTCTGCATCTCCAAAGACTGTCGTTTCGCCGGGGACATCCTCGGCAACTCGGTTTCGGAGAGGAGGAGGAGGAGGAGGAGGAGGAGGAGGAGGAGGAGGAGGAGGAGGAGGACTCCGAATTTCAAAAGAAGCAGTTTCGCCATGGACTGCAGCGGCAAAAATGAGCCTCGGAGCGGACTCCGAGTCCCGATCATGACCGCTTCGCTCGAGGCATCCTCGACGATCTGCCTCGGCTGGGCGCGTGGAGCTGCCTCGGAAGGCGCCCACGGGGCGCCAACATGGCACCAACGACTGGCACCGAGAGGGGGCCACATGCGAACCCCACCCCTAACTAACCCCCCGCGATTTCTGAGGGGGAGGGTGGGGCTCACCTCGCTCGGGAGCTCCCGAGCGAAGTGAACCCTACCCTCCCCCTCAGAGATCGTGGGGGGGGTTCGCATGTGGCCCCCTAACCGACCCTCGTCGAAGCAGCAGGATCTGCGTGCAGGCCCCCCCCCCGTTTGGGGGCCCGCCGTGCCTCCCGCTCCGCGGGCTCGCTGCGGCGGGCCCCCGCGCGGGGCCCTCCCCGCGTCGGGCGTCGAGGGCAGGTGATGAGAGCGAGATGGCATGCATAGGACATACCTGGAGGAGGGACTTCGCGGATTCCGCCGGCCGATGATGCTTCGAAAATGGCTCGGATGTTCCGAGGAGGCCAGTTTTTGTTTCCCCCGTGGGAACACGCGAGAGTGCGAAGCGAACGTGCGCCCATGTCGCCGGCCGATTTCCTGAATTCTCTTGGGGGCACGCAAAAATACTAGCAAAACGTGCCCCCGGCGCCAAAACCACGCGCGTGACAGCTCCTGGGACACGCAAACACATGGGTGTGAGATTCACTCAGGGCTGCGAAAGCCTCCTAACGGCGCCCCCCATCACGCATCTCCTGCTCCACACTTTACCGGGGATCGTGAAAACACGAGTCACCTGCGCAACGAAGGCCACGAAGGGCTCAATTCTAGACACCCATCGCGCACTTCCTGCCCCATACTCCACTGGGACAAAACCAGTGATCAGCGAACTCAGACGGGCGCGCCCCTCACGCTTTGAGCTGACCACCAGGAGGCTCAGGGGAGCGTAAAATCGGGACACCCGTTATGTTTTTCGTCCCCCCATGGACACCCTAAAGGCCGCCCCACGGGACACCAAGATGGCCCCAAGAGAAGCATTGCAACGATTGGTACCAATCCTTCTCAAGACAATATCCCCAACACCCATGATTGCAAACTCTGCGCGCAAGCTTCCCCCTTTGGGGCCCGCCGTGCCTCCCGCGCTGCGGGCTCGGGCCCACTGCGGGCCCTCGCCGTGTTAGGAGGCTTCAAAACAAGATGGTGGCATGATTATGAAAGTGAAGAGAGCGAGAAGCATGCATACAGCACGCTAGGAGCGGCGTCGCTAGGGGGCCACATGCGAACCCTACCCCTACCCCCCACGATTTCTGAGTGGGAGGGTGGGGTTCACGTCGCTCGGGAGCTCCCGAACGAAGTGAACCCCACCCTCCCCCTCAGAAATCGCGGGGGTAGGGTTCGCATGTGGCCCCCGAGTCGCGGATTCCACCGGCAGGTTCCGCACAACCCTCCCGAAGATACATCAAACACACAACTGAAACGTGCTCCCAGCGCTAGGCCCACGCGCGTGACAACTCCTGGTGCACATAACAACCCGACGAAGATACGCCCGCAGGGCTGCGAACGCCTCGTTTCGGCGCACCCCTTAGGCAAGTCCTGCGTCTCCCAGTCCTCTGAGACACGTAAAACACGAGGGATTCGCAGAACAGTTCTCCTATGAGCCTCGATTCAGCACACCTTGTACAAAGCCCAGCAAGATACGTCCGGTGAGAAAGCAAACACACGTCTCTACAATTCCGAGCGAGGAAGGTGCGACGAGACTTCTTGCAGCGGACGGCCAAAAGGGCCCACGACAACGACCGCGTCTCCAGCAGAGACATCCCGGAGGGCCCGCACCGCCGCGCTGAAGCCCCAGTCCCGCATTGACTACCTACCAGACCACCCCAACCCAACCCGAAGACCCGAATTTCGGGTTGGGGGGGGGGTAAGGGTTCCACATGTGTCTTTTCGATGTTTCCCGACCCCCCCCCCACTGGAAATCGAGGGCAAATCTGAGCCTTCGGGTTGGGTTGGGGTGGTTTGGTGGGTGGTGACGCATGGCCAACCAAGCCCCAATCTGCAGCACAATTTCAGACATGAGGCCGCCGAAACAAAAACCTGCAGCGCTCGTCGGTACCGCTGTGGCCGAGCCAGTCCGCCGTGGACACCCGGGCCCCAGCCACGGCGCCTGTAACAGGCCCGAGTCCTCGACGCCCCCCGCGCCGCGCGCACCGCCCACGCCATCGGAGGCCGCGCCACCGCTGCTCCGATCGGCGAAGTGGCGCCCAGTCCTCCGAGGCCAACCGCTCGACCACGCCTCGAACAGAGGCTCCGCGCACCGACGAGACGAAGGAGCGGCGAGTGCCGCCGCAGGCCGAAGGGCCTCTCCGACGCCGAGCTGCTCCGCCGCGCCCGACCAGCGACTTCCGACACCGCCGAACAGGTAGCCCAGGCGTTCGCACGCGGACCCGCGTCCCAGGCCCCCCCCCATCGCAGCAAAGTCGTCCACGACGCGATCACCGCCATCGCCGACGCTGGCCCCGAAACCCTCTCGACGGCGCCAGGCCCCTCGAGCCGCGGCGGCGGCGGCGCGCCGGCGCCCGCGAGCGTTCGCCCTCCAGGGGTCGGTCGGTGGCGCGGGCAGCCATCCCTCGCAGGGGCCCTCCGACCGACCCACTGGGGCCCGTCTCGGAGGTCGCGCTGGCCGCGCCTGCAGCGGGGCGACCGCGCGGCGGCCTCGACCTCCAGCACTGCGCACGCCCCCACGCCGACGAAGACGACAGCTCACGCACGCAATATTGGCGCTGTTCGGATGGCGATCTGTAACGCCCTGGGCCGCGAAGTGCTCCAAATACAATAGGGGCCCGACCACAAGAAACCTTCCACAAGAAGCCCAACCCTGAGACCCCAGGGCGTCCACTGACGTCTGGTGTGGGAACGTCACGTACTCCACAGCAAAACCATCGAAAACCAAGAAACCCAGGGCACCCCGAGGGCAAGCAGGGTGGTCCGTGGCGTGGGCCTCCACTGCAGCACCCCGAGTTGTGACGTGGCGCTCGCGCGAGCGCCGCGCGGCCGGCGCGGCGTCAGCCACTTGGGTCGGGCACCCAAAGGCTGCACGGAGGCCCTGTGTTCTCGCAGGGGTCGACGATCTGGGGCACCAGTCGGGGCACTGTTTGGGGCACTGTTTGGGGTACAATTTGGGGCGCGATCTGGGCGGCCAAACGTGGGCTCGAGTAACTTCCTCTCGTCCCCGCGCCCACCATGAACACCTCTATCGCAGCAGAGAGCCCGGTTCCCCTGTCTCTCCACGCAGGTAGTGGTTACCGCACAGCTTATAACAAGATTACTCGGAAAGAATACAACAACCTGTTTGGGGAACGTCGGCACTGTGGGTGCTGGCGTGAAGCGAGCTGATGAAATGCGCACTATGCAAACTCTCTTGGTTGGGAGGCTGCCCGAATGCTTCTGGAAGAAAGCTGGCTCCAGTCATCCGGGCCTGCCGGAGATGTCTTTCCTCGCACGTGTGAATGGAGCGCGCTGGCGCCCAAGGGAGGCGCTCGGACAGGGAGAGGGAGGCGGGGGAGCATCTGACTACCTACCAGACCACCCCAACCCAACCCGAAGACCCGAATTTCGGGTTGGGGGGTTAAGGGTTCCACATGTGTTTTTTCGATGTTTCCCGACCCCCCCCCCCCACTGGAAATCGAGGGTAAATCTGAGCCTTCGGGTTGGGTTGGGGTGGTTTGGTGGGTGGTGAGCATCCGTGGGCCGAGAGACAAAGCAGGCGGCCCAAGCTGGCGCAGGTCTTGGCACGCTTGGCCATCTCCACCTCGTTCTCCTTCCGAGTCAGCTCGGCGTCCCTGGTCACCCCCAGCACTCCGTGATTGCGGGAGGGGGAGGGCGGCGGACGACGCAGGCAGGGGGAGGTGGAGGACAGGCGAGGAAGCTCGAAGCACTGGTCCCCCGTTTCTGGGCCCCTCAGGCCCGTTTCGGGCCCCGGAACCGCGAGAAACGGCCCCAGATGGAAAGCTGCCCAGGACGGATCGGGGGGGGGGCGATTCTGGCGTGATGGCATTGCTCTCCGGGACGTTCTGCGGAGCAGCACTGAGCTCACCAAACGGCGCGGCCATCCCTCGCACTCGTTCGCGTTGCTCGGTCAGATCCGCCGGAACCCCGCCGGGCGTGAACTGTTTGGCTGCGCGCCCCCCCCCCCGTTCCCCCGTCACTGGGGGTCCGAACTGCGCGCCCACCAGGAGGCCCAGGGGAACTGCCCACCATGCCCAGGGTACCCCAAGACAGCCTCTGAGACCGCCCAAAGACGGGCCCCAAGATGAATTCCACAGTGACCTGAGTGTTCGCCCCTGCACGATGGCCCCACGGACCCCCAAGGAACCTTTGCGAGACCGATTGCTCCCCTATTCGGCTCTGCCTGGAGGGTCCCACGTGGGCTCTGTGGCCACAGTGAGCGCGGAACTGGTTCCGCGGCTTGTCGGGGTACCCTGGGGCGCTCGGAACACACAAACTGAAATTCGTAGATTCTCCGTGTTTCGTCAGAATATTGCTTCTGTGTCGGGACGCTGTCATGGCGTTCTTCATGAGGCCCGTCACCATGATGGCATTCTGCCATTAGTTCGGCGGGTACCGACTCATTTGCAACACTTTCTTTCGAGACTGACAACCGACATTGCCCGTACTCCGATACCCTAGCTCAGGGGCTCCCTTTTCCAGGGCATTATTGACGGGCGCTCCCCGAACGGAAGTCTTGCGACATGGCGAGATTATTCCGTCAAGTAGCTGCGCGAATGCCTATGATGATGGGCGTGTTTTTCTCCACCACCACCATAAGTTGGAGTGGAAGGGGGTCCTCCTCCTCCTCCTCCTCCTCCTCCTCCTCCTCCTCCTCCTCCTCCTCCTCCTCCTCCTCCTCCTCCTCCTCCTCCTCCTCCTCCTTCCCCCCTCCAACTTATGGTGGTGGTGGTGGTGGAAAACAGGCTCATCATATGATACGCGCGCGCGCTAGAGAGAGAGGCGCGCGCACCTGCTCACTGCAACGCCTCGAGTGGCAGGCGGCCTCCCCCAAAGTTCTGGCCTGAACCGAACGCGCGGAAACGACAGCGTGTGCTCGCACATAAAGGATGCAGTGTGAGTGATGGTGACTACCTACCAGACCACCCCAACCCAACCCGAAGACCCAAATTTCGGGTTGGGGGGGGTATGAGTTCCATACGTGTTTTCTCGATGTTCCCCGACCCCCCCCCACTGGAAATGGAGGGCAAATGGAGGCCTTCGGGTTGGGTTGGGGTGGTTTGGTAGGTAGTGAGATGGTACCGACTTGGATTGCTCGGATGGAAGTGTTACGTGTCTGCATCTGCCGCAAGTGCGTGTATTGGACGGCGGGGGATCGGTTGGCCAACCTCGGCAAAGAGTGCGATCACACAAAGTGGGCTCGCAAAGCGATACATGGGCTCAGCTGCAACGTGGGCAACATCCTAAAACAGTTGGTATGACAGTTGTCTTCAGAAACGTTTTGTCATATTTGAACCGTTATGGTGCTTGCTTTGGGGCAGGCCCCATTTCAAGTTTCCAGCAGGCCCTCTCGCCACCCGCTTGTTGATTCACTGGCTCTCCGCCTCAACCTCTCCCTGCCCCTCATCACCCACCTCCCCCTCCTCAATCTCCGCCTCACCCTCCTCAACCTCCTCCCGCTCCTCCCGCTCCCCCGCATCGTCCGCCTGCCTCCTCGTCACCCTCCCCCCTCCTCCCTCGTCCCTCGTCAACCCCCCTCCCTCGTCCCGCCTCCTCCTCCTCCTCCCTCCCCCCTCTCCTCATTCGCCCCCCCCCCTCCCACCGCCCCCCATCCTCCCCCCCCTCGGCGCCGCTCGATGGTGACCCTGAGGCGCTCGCGCTCCTGGCCGGCGGCAGGGGCGGGGGGGTGCCCGCGGCGCGAGCCTCCTCGCCGCAGACCCCGCAGCTGGCCCGCCGCGGCAGGGGCCGCGGCGCCGCACCGCTGCACCGCCGCGGCCACGGCTCTCGCCAGGACCCCGAGGCGACGCCAGCCTCATGTCGGGCGTGTCCCCCTCGAGGGGGATCTTCGACGAAAAGTGAAACATGCCCCAAAAATACCCCAAAAAGGCAAAAAAATACTCCAAAAATAGCCCCCAGACTATTTTTGAACCGTTCTGGGACTATTTTTGAGGGCATGCTTATGTATTTCTCGTCGGGGAACCCCCCTGTAGGGGGACGGGCCCGACCCAACGCCAGCCGTGGCGACTGGAGGGGGCGCGCAAGCATGGATCAGCGATCCAGGGATTCGGCGCGCGGCCCGCCCAGCCCATGGGCCGAGGGACGCGCCCTCCCCCAGTCGTGCGGCAGGTGCCGCTCCGCTCGGCGGCGGAGCTCCGCGCCGTCCCCCTATGTTGGAGGCCTGGAAACTGGCACCAACACCAGAACAGGGCAAGGGAGCCCAGAATCGAATCGATAAGTCGGATCGGCGATCGAAAAGAATCGGATCGGCAGAAATCGGCAGCCGAGTCGGGAAAAGTCGAATCGGCGGAAATCGGCAGGCTAGTAGGCCTCCGTTGAGAAATCGGAGCCCAAATCGGAATCCAAAGTCGAATCGAATCGGAATCGGAAACCATCGAAATCGAATCGGATCGAATCGGCGGAATCGAAACGAGCCCTGACAGGGGGTTGCCTCCACCTGGAAAAGATGATCCTAGATTTCCGTGCTGGTGGTAATATTTCGGTCACCTTGGAAGCCAGAATACTAGCACCATCACCGAGATCGGGATCTTCTTCCCTCGGTGGAAGCACACCGCCGATCTTGGTGTTGGTGTTGACCTCTGGGCCTGCGACTATGTATGGAAAGGGGGCCCATCGCTCATCCACGGAAGGTGGGTCTGCTGGTCGTTTCGGCGCCCTTCTGCGGCAGGGGGAGGAAGAAGGGAACCGGAACCGGAGCCGGAACTGGAACCGGACCCGGAACCAAAACCATAACGGAAGAGGGCCGAAAGAAGACAAACCCAAGCCGGAACCAGAACCGGAACCAAAACCAGAACCGGGACCTCAAGGACCCTCCGAACCAAAGAAGAAGAAAACCGGAACCGGATCCAGAAACCGCGACCTAAGAGGCCTTCTTCGGGACGCGAAAGAAGAAGGATACCGGAAGCAAAACCAGAACCAAAACCAGAACTAAGATCTGAAGCGTCCCTGGGCACAAAGAAGAAGAAGAAAACCGGAACCGGAACCGGAACCGGAACCGGAACCAAGATGACCGTCACGGACCAAAGAACAAGAAAGAAACCAAAACCAAAACCGGAACCGGAACCGGAACCAGAACTGTGACTCGAAGGGTCATTTTTGGGACCCCGAAGAAGAAGAAAACCGGACCCAAAACCAAAACGGGAACCAAAACCGTGACCTGGAAGGTCTTCTCTGGGACCCCGAAGAGAAAGGAAACTGTAACCAAAACCGGAACCAAAACCGTGACTTTTGAGGTCTTTTGGGGACCCCGAAGAAAAAGGAAACCGGAACCAAAACCAAAACTTGAGGGGTGGGACCTCGAAGAAGAGAGAAACCGGAACCAAAACTGGAACCAGAACCAAAACCGTAATTCGGGTTTTTGGGGGGACCCCGAAGAAGAAAGAAAACGAAACTGGAACAAAAACTGGAACCAAAACCGTGACCTTGAAGGTCTTCTTTGGGACCCTGGCCGAAGAAGAAAGAAACCTGAACCGGAACCGGAACCGGAACCAAAACCGTGATTTTGGAGGTCTTCTTTGGGACCCCGAAGAAGAAGAGAACCGGAACCAAAACCGGAACCGGAACCAAAACCGTAATTTGCGGGGGGGGTTCTTTGGAACTCCGAAGAAGAAAGAAACCAGAACCGGAACCGTAACTTGGGGGGGTCTTCTTTGGGACCCCGACGAACGAAGAAACCAGAACCAAAACCGGAACCAGAACCAGAACCAAAACCGGAAACATAACCAGAACCAGAACCAGAACCGCAACGGTGACCAGGACTGGTCCTGGTTCTGGTCGTGCGGCGGCATTATTATTAGGTCGTCTTCATAATGCAAACATGCACTCCGATCGCGACCAAGATCAGGACTGGTTCTGGTCGCGGTCGCGGATTCGGCACGTTTATTGAGCTATTGCAATGATGTACCCCGACCGCGCCCTGCCCGAGACCAAGACTGGTACTGGTCACTGTCTCCAGGCGGCATTCTCCTGATAGTGCACCCCGACCGCGACCAACACAGAGTTGGCTGAATCTACTTTGGCGATCAAGCCTGCCTAGCAGGGGTGGGGCTAGTGGAACAGAGGGGCACGTCTAACACAAAAGAACTTGTTTAAACTCACGTGTTAATCAGCTTGGGGAGGGGCCTTGCCTAGCAGAGGGTGCTGCACCGCAGCGGGGCACGTCCAGCACCAAGACTGTTTGTTGTTTGTTCAGCTTGGGGAGAGGCCTTGCCGAACAGAGGGTGCTGTACCACACAGGGCACGTCTAGCACCAAGGATGTTTTTTGTTTATACATATACGTCTATGCAAATTTCACATATATATATATATATATATATATATATATATATATATATATATATCAGCTTGGGGAGGGGCCTTGCCTAGAAGAGGGTGCTGCACCACACAGGGGCACGTCTAACACCAAGGATGCTTTTTGAATGAGCTTGGAGTGGGGCCTTGCCTAGCAGAGGGTGCTGCATCACACAAGGGCACGTCTCACACCAAGGATGTTCAGGATGTTAAGAACTCAGCTTACGGAGGGGCCTTGCCTAGCAGAGGGTGCTAATAATTAAAAATGGGGGGGCCTGGCCTAGCAGAGGGTGCTGCACCACACAGGGGCACGTCTAACACCAAGGATGATATTTTTAATCAGCTGGGGGAGGAGCCTTGTCTAGAAGAGCGTGCTGCACGGGCACGTCTAGCACTATGTTGAAATGCCTGGCAGAGGGTGCTGCACCACACAGGGGCACGTCTAGCACCAAGGATGCTGTATTAATCAGCTTGGGGAGAGACCTTGCCTAGAAGAGGGCGCTGCACTACACTGGGGCACGTCAAGCACCAAGGATGTCTGGGGAGGGGCCTTGCCCTATCAGAGGGTGCTGCACCTCGCAGGGGTACGTTTAGCACCAAGGGTAATAGTTTTAATCAGCTTTGGGAGGGGCCTTGCCTAACAGAGAGTGCTGCGCCACACTGGGGCACGTCTCACACCAAGGATGTTTTCATGTTTGAATCAGCTTGGGGAGGGGCCTTGCCCAACAGAGGGTGCTGCACCATACTGGGGCACGTCTAACACCAAGGATGATATGTTTATTCAGATTGGGGAGGGGCACTGCCTAGCAGAGGGCGCTGCACCACACTGGGGCACGTCTAACACCAAGGATGTGTTTTGAATCAGCTTGGGGAGGGGCCTTGCCTAGCAGAGGGTGCTTCACCACAGTGGGGCACGTCTACAACCAAGAATGCTGTTTTAATCAGCTTGGGGAGGGGCCTTGCCCAACAGAGGGTGCTGCACCACACTGGGGCACGTCTAGTATCAAGGACGTTTTTGTTGTCAATCAGCTTGGGGAGGGGCATTGCCCAACAGAGGGTGCTGCGCCAAACAGGGGCACGTCTGACACCAAGGATGATAGTCTTAATCAGCTTGGGGAAGGAGCCTTGCCTAGCAGAGGGTGCTGCACCACACTGGGGCACGTCAAGCACCAAGGGCTCGCTGTTTAAATCAGCTCGGGGATGGGGCCTTGCCCAAAAGAGGGTGCTGCACCTCGCAGGTGCACGTATAATATCAAGGATGATACTTTGAATCAGCTTGGGGAGGGGCCTTGCCCAGAAGAGGGCGCTGCACTGCACAGGGGCACGTCGAACACCAAGGACGCTTTCTGTTCCAAATCAGCTTGGGGGGGGCTCGCCTAGCAGAGGGTGCTGCACCACACTGGGGCACGTCTAGCTAACACCAAGGATGTGTCTCGAATCAGCTTGGGGAGGGGCCTCGCCTAGCAGAGGGTGCTGCACCAAACAGGGGCACGTCGAACACCAAGGATGCAAGGATGCTGTTTTAATCAGCTTGGGGGGGGGGCTTGTCTAGCAGAGGGTGCTGCACCACACTGGGGCACGTCTAACACCAAGGATGTGTTTTGAATCAGCTTGGGGAGGGGCCTTGCCTAGCAGAGGGTGCTCCACCACAGTGGGGCACGCCTAGGACCAAGGATGCTGTATGTGCTGCACCACACTGGGGCACGTCTAGCACCAAGGATGTTTTTGTTTAAATCAGCTTGGGGGGGCCTTGCCTAGCAGAGGATGCTGCACCACACTGGGGCACGTCTAACACCAAGGTTGATTTTATTTCAATCAGCTTTGGGGGGGGGGGCCTTGCCTAGAAGAGGGTGCTGCACCACACAGGGGCACGTCTAGAACCAAGGATGATAGTTTTAATCAGCTTGGGGAAGGAGCCTTGTCTAGCAGAGGGTGCTGCACCACACTGGGGCACGTCTAGCTCCAAGGATCAGGGATCCAAGGGTATGTTTCGAATCAGCTCGGGGGGGGCCTTGCCTAGCAGAGGGTGCTGCACCACACTGGGGCACGTCTAACACCAAGGATCCAAGGATGTGCTTCGAATCAGCTTGGGGAGGGGCCTTGCCTGGCAAAGGGTGCTGCACCACAGGGGCACGTCTAGAACCAAGGATGCTATTTTGATCAGCTTGGGGGGGCCGTGTCTAGCAGAGGGTGCTGCAGCACACTGGGGCACGTCTAGCTTCAATGACGTTTTGTTTAAATCAGCTTTGGGAGGGGCCTTGCCGAGCAGAGGACGAAGGCAGAATCGAGAGAAAATCCGACGAAATCTCTCAGATCCAGCTGCTCTGGAGAATGTCTCGGGCGCCGCGGCCGTTTCAGAGCGTTCCGGAACGCCTTGAGAGCGTTCCGGAACGCTCCGGAACGGATTTGCATCGACGTACCGCTCTTTGGCAGAGCAGAGGAGGGGAAGGCAGGAAGGCACCCAGGCACACACGAATTTGTGGACACTAATCCAGGGATTCCCCCTCGTTGTCCATGTTTTTGGAGTTTCGTCTTCCCCGCCACTTCCCATATTTTCCCGTATTTTCATGGGAATGTACATCTAGTTGTGTATGTGTGTTTCTGTTCATTCTGAAAGGAGGGGGACGGCAGTGGCGAGAAATGAACCCAACCCAGAAGTGCGGCCCGCGCTGGGGCAAACGCGCCAATCCGAACGACGAAAGCAATGCACCGATCCTGAAAGTCGCCAAGGATGCAGTGAGAGCACCGTTTTGAAGGACCGAAGACGGTCCGAGACTAAAAAGCACAAATGCAACCCCACTGCTGGAAACCCTGACAAAACAGCACGCGGGAGGAATGGACAAAACGGCGGGGCGCTGTCATGGGAGAAAGGAGGCTAATACTCATTATGTGCACATGTCTGCCACCGTGCATTATGCACGCTGGGGCATGTTGGCACCTGGGCTGGCACGGGAACGGAAAGAGCGCTTGAGTAACTCGCCCGAGAAGGCTCATGGCACCGTTTGCTTTGGTGTGACAAGCTTTTTCACGTCACCAATGGCTCTTGGGAGCCTTGATGTGTGTTCTTGTGTACGCAACCGTTCGATCTTGGGAGCCTTGGCGTTCAAAGCTGTTCACGTCATCGCTGGCTCATGAGAGCTTTTGCATTGAGAAACTGTCACGTCATCGCTCGCACTTGAGAGCCTTGGTGTGAAGAGTTGTGTACGTCACCGCTCACCCTTGGGAGCCTTGAATTCAAGAGCTGTTTATGTAATCGTTCGCTCTTGGAAGCCTTGGCGTTAAGAGCTGCTTACGTAACCGTTCGGTCTTGGGAGCCTGGGCATTTGGAATTTTCTGGCCCACTGCTCGCTCTTTGGACCCTGAACATTCGACCATGTTTACGTCACCGACTCGTATGCAAAGGGCTTTCCGGCCACCTGGTGCTATTGAGAGCCTTGGCATCAAAGCTGCATCCGTCAATGGGCCGTCTGGGGGGGGTCCTCTGAAAGCTCTTTTGGACGTCTTGGGGCTCTCTGGGGCCGTTCTGGGGACATCTTGGGCCGTCTCGTGGAGCTTGGGCCCGAAAAGTTGCGAACACAAGCGACACTGGAAATCCCGAAGAAAACCTCGAGCTCTTGGCATCCACAAGCCGCCTCAGGGGTCCTCTTGAGAGGCTCGTGGGCCGTCCTCGGAGCCTCTTGGGCCGTCGGCCGTCTTGGGGGGCTCCAGTCGGCAGGGGGCCCTCGTTGGGGCCTCCTATGACTCTGGCACTCTCGGGCTGCCCTGGGAGCCTCTCGCGGCCCCGCCCGGACCCTCCTGGGGCTCTCCGCGGCCGTCCTGGGGGGCCTCCTGGGCCGCCTTGGGGCCCTCTTGGGAGCCTCCTGCGGCCGTCCTGCGGCAGTCGTGGGGGCCCGCGGGGCCGTCTTCGGCCGATCTGGGCCCGCAGACGCGAACACCATGACAGCAATCGAAAACCGATGGAAAGAAACAGTGGGTCTTACCTCCTCGGGCCGTCTTGGGGCCCTCTCGGGGTCCTCCTGGGCCGTCTTGGGGCGACGGTTGGGGCCTCTCTGGCCGTCTGGGTCCGTCGGGGCCTGAAAAGGTGATCCCCCCTCCTCCTGCTCCTCCTCCTCCTCCTCATCCATCCATCCATCCATCCATCCATCCAGCCATCCATTCAATCATCCAGCCATCCATCCATCCATCCACCCAGCCATCCATTCATCCCTCCAGCCATCCATCCATCCAGCCATCCAGCCATCCATCCAGCCAGCCATCCAGCCATCCTGCGTTCCCTCCCTCTCTCAGTCACTCCCTCCCCCGTTTCCCTCGCTCCCTCCACCCCCGCCTCCTCCCTATCCTCCTCCTCCCCCCTCTCTTCCCACGCTTCCCCGCCTCTTCTCCTCCTCTTCTCCATCCACCTCGATATTTACCTCGAACGCCCTACCTCCTCCACTATCCCCTCGATGCGACGAATGGCGAGCGACGGGCGACGACGCCGACGACGACGAACGACGGACTCGACGACGACGACGACGACGACACCAGAAGGAGGAGGAGAGGGAAGAGGAGGAGGGGGAGGAGGAGGAGGAGGAGGAGGAGGAGGAGGAGGAGAAGGGAGGAGAAGAGGAGAAGGGAGGAGGAATTCGCCAGCCCAACGGGCCAGAGACGTGCTGAGATCTCCGGTAACTGGTTAACAATCTTTCTAGTTCGCGCGCGCGGAGCAGCCCCTGGGGGCCCCCGGACGAGAAGTACCGTGGCTAGGTCCCGGTCAGATCCCGGTCAGGTCCCCAGAGCGCTCCAAGAGAGGGCCATTCTTCGACACCCCTCACGAGGATCGTGGCCTCCGAGGGGGGAGCCGAAATCGACTACCCCACCTCCCCCCCCAAGAGGCCCTGGGGGCCCCCAAGACGCCGCCAAGGAGCCCCAAGAGACTCCCAAGAGGTCCCCAAGAGGCCCCCAAGAGGCCCTAAAGAGAGCTCCAGGGCCGGCGGAATGAGCGAAGCGATTAATAAAGAGGAGGAGGAGAAAGAGGAGGAGAAGGACAAGGAGGAGGAGGAGGAGGAGGGAGGAGGAAGAGGAGGAAGAGGAGGAGGGGAAGGAGGATGAGGACGAGGACGAGGACGAGGATAGAAGGGGGAGGAGAGCGAGGAAGAGGACAGACGAGGAGCGCGAGAAATGAGGAAGGAAGGCAACGAGCAAAAAAGCGAGGAGGGAGGAGGGGGAGGAGGAGGAAGCCTCGGCAGCTGTCAGCTATCGGTCGGTCGATGGCCTGGCGTTCGCGGAATTCCAGAGGCTTAGGGCCTTGTGGGCAATCACCTCTGACTCGGGTTACTCCGCGCAGCTCGAGTCACACTGTTGCTGCATCGGTCCGCTCCCCCCCGCCCACTCCCAACTCCCACACCCCCCCTCCCCCTAGACATGCCTAGTGTTTGCTGTCTCGGAGAAAGAGGAGGAGGCGGAGCGTACCTGGAACGCTCGAAAACCAAAAAAAAAAAAAAAAAAAACGGAGAAAGAGGAGGAGGAGGAGGAGGAGGAGGAGGAGGGCGTGGCGAGGAGGAAGAGCAAAAGCGGGGCGGCGGCTCCTGCTCGGCGCGGACCTGCTCCTGGGAAAGGGGGCGGTGGCGGCGTGGGCCGAGCGGCGTCGTCGTCGTCGTCGTCGAACGACGTTGTCGTCGTCGTCGTCGTCGTCGTCGTCGACGTCGTCGGCGTCGTCGTCGTCGTCGTCGAACGACGTTGTCGTGGTCGTCGTCATCGTCGTCGTTCGTCAATGTTCACGCGGGGGCGGAAGGGGGCGTCGATTGGAGCAAGGGGCAGCGGGAAGAGTGGGGGGCGGGAGGGGGAGGAGGACGAAAAGGAGGAGGAGCAGAAAGAGGTGGCTAAAGATTGGGAGGAGGATAAGGAGAACGATAACTGCAAGAAGTGGAAGCTGTACGAGAGAAAGCACGTCGGCAACAAGATACTGACACACTATACACGCACGCGCTGGCGCTGAAGCCAAACGGCGGCAAAACATCCCATTTCAGTCAGGACTGCGCGGGTGATCGAGCAGCTCCGAAAGAGAAGAAATACAAAAGGAAGAAGGGAACCAGAACTGTCCAGCCCCATTCCCCGTCGCTGCTTGACCGGGAGGCGCGCGACGCGTCGGGGCGCGAGCTCGCCCCTTCGACGGGTGGCTCACTCGTGCTCTCGGGAGGGGCACTGGAAGAGCTCACGCGCGTGAACGATGGAGGCGCGAGTTCTCCCAGGGCCGCATCCGCGCACATTGGTGACGTCGGGCCGCTGACGCGATGTCTGAAAGCCCGTCCTAAGACTCTGGCAGGACGAGGGCCCTGGGGCCCGGCGAACGGCGAGGCGGAGGCACGAAGACGCCTTGACCTAGCAGGTGGGAGAAGGTGATGCATGGAGATAGGCCGCGAAGGACGCGCGCACTTGTGGCACGATCGCCTCGAAGCTCACCGCAATCACGAGTTGCGGGCGCCGCTCCGGTCACGACCAAAGGCCACGTCCTCGCTGGGAGTGCCGGGGCGCCTCGCCCTGCTCGGCCCCGGCACCGCCGCTGGGCGAGGGCGGCGGGCCTGGCTCGCCCGCGGCAGCCGCGCGGAGGGCCGCGCTGGCGCGCCCGCGCTTGACCTTCTCCCCTGCCCTGCGCGTGAACTTATTACCCCTCTTGCTGGGCAGGTCGGCGTCTGCCCCCAGCACGGGCTTGCTCTCGCTCTGATCCGTGCCCTTGCCCTTGCCCGACGCCACAGCGGCGTGCCCGCGAGATCCGATGGGCGCCACGGCCCCCGCCCTCGTCGCGCCCAGCCTCGCGGTCCTGGGGCAGAGACGGGGGCCAGGGCTGAGACCCGGTGAGACTTGCCGACGAGGACGCGGCGCGAGCGCTCCCCCTGCGGCAATGGAGAGCGCGATGGCCGCGGCGTCGACCGCGCTGGCTCTCCGTAGCCGAGCGGGCTGCTCTTGGAAGAGGGCGCGCGGAGAGCCGACTCGTCGCGGGCCATGAGATGGTCTCGGCCAAGCACTGGCCGCGAGCCGACGTTGGCGAGTGGCCAGTAGTGGCGGCACTCGGCCCTCTGTTGGGCGGCCCACGAGGCCCACATGCTGCACGGCTTGGCCGCGCACATGACACGGCCGATGCTGAGCAGCACGTTGTCGCACAGCGGCTGGGCGTCATTCGCCCAGCCCACGGCCCCGCGAGCCTCTCCATGACTTGGGTGGAGTAGAGACTCCAGCGCAACAGCACCTCGGGGACTGGGTCGGCGATGCGCCACTGCCGTATGAACTGCACCACTTCGGCGTCGCCCTTGACGATCGAAGGGAGGCAGGGACCTTCCGCGAGCGCCGAGGCGGGCACGTCGGGAAGAGCCGGAGCGCTCGGAAGACTCGGCACGGAAGCGTTGCTGGCGGGCAGCATCCGCACGTCGAACACGGCAGCTGCGCGGCCCCTGCGGGGAGACGGCGGGCGCGAGCGGGACCGAGAAAGCTCTCGAGCCAGAACGTGACCTCGAGAAGCAGATGAGGTTGACGTGATGCGCTGAGCACGCCGTCTCATTGAGCTGCCGCCCCCGACGCCGCAACTGACGCGCTTGCTCCTGACTCGGCGGGGGCATCATCGGAGGCATGCAGGGAAGGCGAACCATGACCGGCTTCGCCAATGGGTTGCCACACCTGGACCATGTGCCAGGAGCGGGCGTCGGAGATCGAGCGCGCGGTTCGGCTCGACCTGTGGACGTCGAGAGTGCCACGTCGCCCGAAGACGGCACTTCCGCCGCGGGCCACGAGGACGCCGAGGGCACGGTCCGCGAGCGACGAGGCGGCGGCGGTCCAGGAGGCCCCAGCGGCATGCTTCGAAGCACGCTGGCATGCGCGCGCGGCAACGCGTAGCCGCCAGCGCGCGCCGACGCGCGTCGGGAGTCCACGCGCGGGCCCGACGGCGCACGAGCCGCAATCGGCGGCTCAGCGAGCTCCCGCCGGGCGGCGCACAAGCCTGCTGCTGAGAAGGACGGCAGCAGGATCATAGACGTTCATGCCTGCTTGTCCTTGCTACTTCCCTGCCCCGTACGTCCGCGCACACGCGCGCCCATATGCATGCCCCAGAGAGCGCCGAGCGCTGCGACGACGAAACTCCTGACAACATGCTCTTCCCGAACTGCCGCGCTGCAACAGATCTCTCAACAACCACGCGCACAGCGCAACAGGCCTTCCGAAAGGGATGCGGACGAGGAAGGACTGATGATTGAGGGGGACAAAGAACAGAACAATCCAAAGACGCACGTTGATAATTGTCAGTTGTCGGAGGTCGGCCCGCACAGATGGCCCGATAGCACAGCGAGCTCACCAGCCGACCTGAGGGCGACGACGCACGGCGCGCGCGGCCGCTGGCGAGAGCCACCGGCCACGTCGCGGAGACAAGATATGTCGATGCTTTTGTAGGCCAGTCCATCAACGATCACACATCGCGCGACTTCCTAGCTCAGGGCCCATAATCGGCCCGAGCTCAGGAGGTCGCCGAGCCAAGGCACACGCGGCAGTAGTGAATGGTCTGCCAGGGGCTCAGGTCTCGTAGCCGCGACGACTGTTACCCCGCCCCCAGTGAATCGAAGCAGAGCTCAATGCGCAGCGCGAGCGTTCGCTGACCATCTCGATGGCGGCGCGCAGCTCCGGGGCCTCGAGCCCCTTAAGTACAGCGCGAGGCGCGGCGGCTGGAGCGAGGCCGCGACCTGTTGAGCTGATCGCGGCCATGAGCTCTGTTGCGAAGGTGCTTCGTGTCACAGATTTGAGCGCCCCACACTGCCAGTCTAGTAGGCGGCACGTTTGCTTGCCAACGAACGTTTGCTTAGTGCCCGCGTCACTGGCGCCCATGCGCAGGAAGGTGGGCCCTCGCATGGCCCGCCACGCGGCGGCGCTTTACTTTTGTTATGTTAGGAATGCTGCGTCGCTGTTATGTCTATATTGCATGCGCAAAACAAAGGCGGATAGTCGATCCGCAAAAGCACGGCCTGCACCTATCTCACAAGCGCGTTGAGCTTCCGCATGCGACCGCACGCGGGCGCCACTGCGCGGCGCCGAAGTGCGACCACGTAGACGCGCAAATGGATTCGCGCGGTGAGTGCGAAGGCTAGTGCCACGAGTTGGCCGAAGCGCAGTTTGGCCAGGCTCTCTGAGGCGAGTCTGGACTCGGACTTGCTAACGAGCTCAGAGCTTCCAATAGCTGTCAGGGCCTGAACAAAGTCATCTGGTCTAGCTCATATCCGCCATTTTGCGCGCGGGGAAGCGACGCGCCCCACAGCACGCGGAGGTCCCTTCATTGATATCCAGCTCAGCTTTACCAAAGGCACCCCCAAACATTGACGTAACTTGGTTTTTCCCTGTGGTGACCCTGCTACCTTGATGCCGTCGACATGTTCAGTGGCCAGTAGAAAGAGCTCGCCATCCTCATGCTTGGCCATGAACTCGTTGTCGTATAGTGCGGGGATGGCCTGGTACATTTCAATGGTGATCTTGGTGAGTTGGATGGACAAGCATCTCGGGACACCCTTGCACCCGGTGCCTGGTTGCTGCTTGTGGAGATCTTCAAGCGCTGGGTCGACATCCTCGCAACCCTCTGTTTCGCGCAGGACCGCGACTGCGTCACGAGAGAGCTCCACGTCGACATCGCGCTCCCCATCGCCTCTTGCCTCCGCAAATCCTTGGTAGCTGACGCCGTTCAGGAAGACTTCCTTTACGCCCCACGCATCGATCGTCCATCCTCGGCAGGCAGCCTCGAGGACAAGCACGCGCTGGCAGTGCCGCGATGACGCGCCTGCACTCGCGGCGGAAAGATCGGCGCCGGCGCCCTTGCAGCCCCGAAGGGTCAGCCTCACGCGGATGATCCGAACCTACTGAGATGGGCCTGCTTCGCTTCGTGCCGATTTCCACTTGCCCGCCCACCTGCAGTCGAGGAAGTCGCGGGCTCCCTGGCGCGGGCGACGTGAGAAGCCATTGTGATACACCCATACTCGCGGCTCCTCAAGCACGGCGGCGGCGACGGCAGCGGCGCCAGCGCCGCGTTCAACCACTGCCGTCTCGGTTCCTGCCACGTCGACCTGGAGGCGTGCATGGCGCCCCTCTGGAACAAGAAGATCTAGTATGAGCGCGTGCAGCTCGTGCGGGGCTTACATGCCCACATTCGCGTTTCCGGTCTCATCGACGTCTATGGCCTCCGTACTAGTGAGAGGCGCGGCCTCCTTTGAAGTTGGGCATGACAGAACGGGTTGAGACTCCATCTCTGAGATGTCCTCGAATGTGACCGACTTCGTGAGCAACACATCCTCTATGACCGTCTGTCGGTCGCGCGTCGGCCCACAACGCTCTGTGAAGACGGCGCCGGTCGCCCACAGAGACTTCGTGGGCCCCCTCGTCAATGGTGGACAGCCTCCCGTCGTCATGCGTGGAATACTCGGGGCGCGTGCCGGCTTCCGGAGGATCGGCGCTGGCGCAACTTCCCCTGGCGCGTGCCACTTGGAGCTCGTGCCCCACGAGATCTCCGAAGCAGCGACCGGCTGCCTGTCCAAGCATGAATAAGAGACGACACACTTTGCTGCGGTCGGGGCCGAGGACTCGAAACTCCACCAGATCTGCTCTTCGCGATGGCCCGGTCGCGCCCATGCCAGGAGCGATCCGTCTCGACTTTCTTCGGCGACGATACGCAGGCGGCGGCAGCGACGGCGGCGACCGCGCTTGCGTCGGCGGGGCCACAGGGTAGGAGGGTCATCGCCGAAGGGCTCACGATGCACTGCTCTACCCTCATCCACGCCTAACTGCGGGGCGCAGTAGGTTGACTCATAACTCCAAGTATAAGCCCACCACAGTCCAGGAATCGTCGTAAATCTCCGAGGCGGCATACTTGTTCGGCGCCCCGGTAGTTGATGATCACAGTGCCTTGATGGGCGCTCATCTTGACGACTGCGGCTGGACCACTCCCCCCGCTCACATCGATGGTGGATGGGGCCAGCAGAAGTCGACAAGCGCGCCTGGCTTGTAGTCCAGGGTCTGCCCCGAGACTGCGGCGTTGGTCTTCGAGGCCAGGCTCATACGGGACATGGCCGAGGCCTCCACGATCCGATGCAGAGCGATCTCTCTTAAACGGTGCGAGTTGCGAGCTGCACTGGATGCGTTCACCGGGAGCGCCAACATGTCTGGGAGCATTCACGGTTGTCGTCCAAACCGAGCGTTGCACGGTTTAGCACACCCGTCTGATATGAGAGTAGCCTGCGAACACTGCCGCAGTTAATGCATGCTAATTCCTAATCCTACACGCCGAAACCATCCTTGAATGCAGTGCATGGCGCGTCACAAGGTTGCACCGCGTCGCTCGATCATTCGGGCGCGCTGATCAGCAGCTCGCACTTGAACCACTATGCCGCGTCGATCAAAGAATGGCTGAGCTTCGGCGACAAGCATGCCACGTTCGCCATCCACTATCAAGGTCTGCGACGGTCCGAAGATCGAGATCCAACACGCCGAGATGACACAGCACAGGCGCGCAGAGGATCGGTGTCCAACATCACTGGAGTCGCCTTCGAACAGCCTTGCTGCATATGCCATCGGTCGGCTCTGTCGCTTATGTGCCAAATGGGATATTAGCGATATACGAGGTAATACTCTTCTACTTCCCAGTCGGGAGCCGTGACCAGCTCGACCGAGGGTGCGATTTGTGTCGCGTTGATGGCCTGGGCCCGGCACTCGCGGCATGCGTCAACCACGCCAGCGGTCACATGGATGACGCTACTCGGGCACCGGGCTGCCATGAGCATCTTTTCTATCTGACTCCGCGTAACATGCCACCAGCGCATGCGTAATTTGCGGATCTCGCGTCGCACCAGCGATGCGTCGCCGGTTCGCAGCATGCGCAAACTCTGGGCGGCGTCGAAGCCTGTCCAGCCCCCTGGCGAATGACCCATCGCAGCGCCCACGACCCGAGGTCGCGGTCGAGGAGCTCTGGGAGCTCGGGGCGCAGAGGGGTCAAGCGGCGGCGGTGGTTCGCCGTCATTGAAGAGGTCGTCACGCATTGGCGCTGGCGGTGCAGGGCCATCGATGGGGGGGCCTCAAACAGGTAGCCCACCGGTGTCAGGACTCACCTGTGATCCAGAAGATTCCTGCCACGGGATCTCGAAACTGCTGCCCTCGGGCCTCGCGGGGAAAGGATCCGCGGTGGCCGGCGCGGCTATCTTGGACAGCCCCGTACGATTCGACATACCGGCGGCGTTCCCCTGGCGGCCTGGCGCGGTCAAGGCGCACTCTATCTCGCGACGTGTCGCGCGCGCGTCCAGGACAAGAGCACGGCGGCTCGACTTCCGTCGGGACGGCGCACGCCCCTGGAATCTCGATGCGGCGTGGGCCCGGACTGCTGCGATTCCAGGGGCAGCCAGGACATTCTGGGCACCGCTTAAGATTTGGCGCGTCAGCTGCCTGCCTGGCAGCTGGTGTAACGGCGGATGTCTGCGTGCCCGAAGCACGCGTTGGGGCCTCAGACGCCTTCGCTCAGGCTCGCGAGTTCCCTGCCGGCGGCGGCGCGGCTGCAGGTGCCAGAACTGGTGCCGGCGGTGCCTCGGCCCCTTCGAGGCGTTCAAGTTCCTGGAGAGCATCTGGGCTGATGCGGGCTCGTGTGCTAGAGCTCGGCCAGAGCGCGGGAGCTTCCCACCGCGGCTTTGAGCGCGGCGACGCCGCGTGCAATGTCTTGGCGCGCTGGCCGCGACCCCGGTCAACGTCGCAATCGCGGTCGCCGCTGCACGTCGGATTCCTCAAGAACGCCAGCAGGCGCGGCGAGTCGGCGATAGCCACGGACAGCCGGCCCCTGAGCTGGGAGGCCACGTGGGCCCTCGGCCCCCAAGCAGCGCTGGTTGAACACAACCGACTCCACGTGTGGATGTGCACATACCTGTTCCCACGGCGGTACTTCACTGAGCCTAGTAGGGGTCGGTTGTTCGACGAAAAAGCATCGCCCCTCGTGCATCTGCGCCACGGAAACTCGTCTGCAGAAAGAGATACGCGGCACATCTCCCCCGCAGCGCGTCCGCCATGTCTCGCGGCGGATACGACAGTTGCGACCGCTGGGCGGCCCTGCACTGCGGCAAGACGGCGCCATTACCACTGCCAGCGCATTGTTGGTCGACGGGATCGCCCAAGTCACTGTTAGCAACCAGATCGGAGTTGTCGCCTGTCTTAAGTCGGCGTCGACTAGGGATCTGCGAGGCGCGAGCTTCACCACCGCACAGCTCACATAGGTCTGTGCCGCGCCCTAAGGCACGGACCGCAGCCACGGCGCGCGCGACTACTGGGGCCTAAAAGGTGGACAAAGAGAACGCTGCACGCCGACCGACGATGGCCCCTGCTGCGAATGATTCCGCCGGGTGCTCACCGATTGGGAGCTCCCAGGCGCGTTGAATCGTCGCGCCCTGGAGCAAACCTTTGAGCTGCTCCCCCGCAGTAAGGCCAGAGAAGCCGTCGCTGGCGCCGTCGAACATCTTCTACCTTCCTGCGACGTTTGACTGGCGCGCGGCCTTGTTCCCGGCGCGCCTTGGCCCGCTCTGCCACTACAGTGGGAAATGCGAAGGGCGAGGGCACCCTGTTAACGTGGACGGTGGTTCGGCCTGTCCAGTCACATGACAAAACCTCGTGCGCGGTGGTTCGCTGTCTCCAGCTCGCTGCGCCGCCAACAAGACCGCCTGGCTCGAAATTAAGATTGACGCAGGTTGCCCTGTCATCTGCCAATAAAGAAGAATGAGACGGGGGAAGAGGTCTTGGCCGGTGCAATCAGAAACTTCTGGACAATACGTGGACACATGTCACGGTGCTCTTGCTGGAGCAATAGCCCCCACCACGTCTCCTCGTCGCGGTGTCGATGTCGGAGCTGGCGCGTGCCAACTGGCCCGTAATCTCACGTAGATCATCAAGGCCGAATGCAAAGTCACATACTTTCGTTGACCTTTTCGCCCTATGAGTCTGGTCGTTTGATGCGTCTACTCTTGGGTACCCCCTCTTGTTATACCCTACAATCTTGTGTATGTATACATTCTATTTGAATCCGACCTGTCGGGGCGACGAACAGCCCGGGGTCGAGAGAGCTGGGCGCTCGACGAAGCTGCCGAGGTCTCCTCGCAAAGCAGAGCAGCCGGTGCGTCCGTGGCCCCTGCAATCTTGGACTCTGCCTGAGCAGGAGACGCTGCTCGGGCCAAACCAGAGTGCGCGACCAATCGTACGCGGCGCTGCGCCAACACTTCTGCCTCGGCAAGCTCTGCCTCGGAAAACAGCGCGGGGCCCTCTCCGGGAAGACGCTCCGCGGCCCAGTGCCAGGACGCCCAGTGCACCAAGTTTTTGGGCCATGCGCAAAGCGGGCTAGTCCCCTGCCCCATCGTCGCGACGATGTGGAATGCTGTCTCGGCGGGTGACTCGTTGTCAGGTTCTGGGGCAAGTCGAAGTCGTCAGAGCCACAGGGTGATCAGTCTTATTAAAACTGCTGGGTCCGCAGGCAGTCCTATCGCACGATCCAGCCTGGGAACAAGTCCATTGCAGCACAAGGTACGCTGTGCTTCCGACACGTCAGTTGCAACTGGCGCAGTAGCCCTCGGGCACGATGTTACTGATTCCCTTGATGAGTATGGTTAGGCGGCACATCATAAACCAAACTAATTGGCATTCTCGTCGGGCGACTTCACTTAGGCGAAAGGAGAAATGAGGAATTAGGTTAGTAGGATGGCGTTCTAGCATCTGTCATCCGCTCTGCTCTAATGCTCCAGCACCTGCGGGCGCGAGCTCCATCACTAGAGCGCGGCTGGGACACGACGCTGGCCCCCCGGCAAGACGAGCTGGGGCGCCCCCTGCAAGAGCCTCAACTCATTGAGAGCCGAGGGCCGACCGCTGCTCGACCTCCTGACTGGGCGGGGCAGCTGCTGGCGTCGCGCCCCCCGTCTCTGCCCCCGACTCGTCGGCGCGGGCGCGCTGCTCAGCGCTGCGGTCGGGCGCGATGGGCGTCTGCCCGAAGCCCTCTGCAGCGAGACACGGACCGCACCTGCGAGCCGCTGGGCCTTGATGTCGCCGCCGCCTGGCAAGATCAGCTCGCGCTGGCCCGCGTCGAGAATCGGGCGCGTGGACCCCGTGCCCAGAGCGGGCACGTCACTGCCCGATCCTCTGACACTGGGCGCTGCGAAGCCGTGGGTGGTAGCTTTGCCCTGTTCATCCGCGACGGCAATGGGGGTGCCCACCTGATGGGCGCACTCTTGGGCCCCGTTGCCAACTCCCGAAATACGCAAAGGCGCTCTCATGAGGAGCTGCCGCGGCCAGCGCCCTGCCCCCACGGCTCGACGGCGCAACTGGCGCGCGCACATCTCGCCCACGCGGCTGGTCCGCGCACCTGGATCCACGACGACGCTGAGCCCCCGCGAAGGAAGACGGGCGCGACTGCGGCACGCGCGCGCGGCACACTTGTTCGCTGAACCGGCGGGCGGCCACCAGGGAAGCAAGTCGCCCCCACCGCTCTGCGGTGAGCCTCGAGGCGACCGCTGCCCCAAGGTGGGCGCAGGAGTGCCAAGTGTGATCTCGCCGATTGGCGCGTCTCACGGCGCGGCCAGGGCCCCGTCAGCGACGGGCGGCACGTCCTTCTCGGGGGGTCCACGGGGCGCGGATGCCACGCGGACGCGCGCGGTCACGCGCGCCACCAAGCGCTGCCTACACGCCGGGCATCGCGAGAATGGCGCTCGGGCCTGGTCGCCACGAAGCGCCCCCACTGCTCGAATCTGGGCGCCGCTGCAGCCAGCGGCGGCCCAGGCGTCGGCACGGCCCCCATGGGAGCGGCGGCCACATGGAAGGAGGACGGCGAGATTCAGGTCGAAGTAGTGGTAACATGTGCCAATCAACTCATCGGCGTCAAGTTCCACTCCTGTGGGTTATGATTCTGCGAGCAGGTCCAATGGTAGCGGGGGGGGCGCCACGGCTGGAAGTCCAGCCATGCCCGCGTTGATCATCTGTTGGGCACGCCCACGTCGGCGGGCGCGTCGCCGCCCCACCCGCGCGCCGCGGTCGGCTTCCGATCTGGCCGCGGAAGACGGCAAGATGGATATCTCGGGGGCTAGGGCCTGGTAGCCACGGTCAGCACATCTGCTAGGTGCTCATGCCCGCGGAGTTGTCTGTCTGGCAGGGCAGCCCGCGCCAGCTGACCCTGCCGTCGACGCGCGACTCAGCCGCAACTACTACTGCGAGGGATGTTGATCCGTTGATCGTCGGGGGTCGCGAGCTGCCCCATCGGCCAGGTTGCGGCGCCCGCGCCGCTGCCGCTGGTCGATGAGTTCCATCGCGCGGGGGCCCCACAAAGCCCCAATCCTCCGCGGCGCGCCGGCGGAAGGACGAGCTCCATCGGCGGCTGCCGCCAGCTCCGCGGCGGCGGCGGCCGCGCCAGGGAACGGCGGACGCACTGGCAGTTGCAATGGTCCTGAAGTTGGCGTAGCAATGTAGAACACCCGAGGTGACGCGTGGCTCTGAAACCTGGCGAGCGAGGCTGCTGGCCACGAACCGTGGGCAGATCTAGGCAGCTGCCCGGGGGCGTCGGCGGACGGCCGCGCTGGCGCGGCGTCGCGACCTGGCCGCAGCTGCAGAGGGCCCCCAGCGCCCACGAAGACACCTCCGAAGATCCAGGCAAGGAGGCCAGGGTCCAGGGCGCCACCCATGGGCCCTGAATCTGCACATCCGCCACGTTGGCCGCCGCCGCCGCTGCCCGGTGGCGACGACGCGGCGCCTCGAGGGCACCCAGCACGGAAGCGGCACTCGCTCCCACAGATGCTGCACGCCATGGCGGCCCCGTCGCAGCCCCGAGGACTGCGGCGTCTGCTTTGACCCTTGCCCGGCGAGCGCCCGCCCTTGCCCTGTCCTGCTCCGCCGAAGAAGACCTGTCCTAATGGGGTGTCTGAGAGCCCCATGAGAAATTCATATTTCTGGGAACTTTTGCTTCTGCCTCTGCCTTCGCCTTTTCTGGAGAACGCGATGTTGTTCTTCTCCATGAACCCGCGTGCCGCACGTTCACGACGTTGCACGCGTCTGCGCCACTGCAGCTACGCAGCCAGTCTTCATCTGCAAGGACATCTGAGCACGTATCTGGGCAGGGCTGACCTTGGAGACCCGGCGCTTGGTCGTTGACATCTCTGCCCCCCTGATGCCCGAAGAGGCTCCGCTGACGCAGTCGGGCCTGTCCGCGGGCGCCCACGCGGCCGCGGGATAGGCTGCCCGCGGCGGCGCGGCACACTGCGATTGGCCGGTAGCACGCGCAACGCCACCCCCGGCACCGGGAGGCTCGGCGGCGCTGGCAGCCCAGGGGTCGAGGCCCCGAGTGCGCCAGGGGCCCGTTGAATTTGCGTCGCTGCTGTCGTCGTCGGCCATGCCCACGAAGCCTCCGAACGATGGCGGCGCACGAGGAGCGCTGGCGATGATGTTTGGCGCATGCTCCACGACATGACCCACGCGCCTGAGCATAGTCGTGAGACTGTTGAACTCGGCCCGCCTGGCTGAGCATCGCCTGCCGCAGGGATGGGGCAGCGCTATGGGTTGGCAAGCTGTGACACCGACAGCTCGAAGGAGCAGCCAGCTGTAGCTCCCCCTAGATCGCCGCCCCACCTTTGTGCGTAGTTCGGAATCGCAGCGTAAGAAGCCGCGAGAGCAGCGCATCGATGGTTTCGTTAAGGCACCTTGAAAACTCGAAGAGCTCGCGGGTGCCCTTAGGGCGCGACTCCACGCTTAGCGGACCGAACTGTATGGCGAGGCTCGCAATGAGGTGGGTCACGGCATCTTCTTGCAGGCTGTTGACCATGCCCCCCTCCGTAATCTCCGTGAAACTTATGAAGCGCGTGAACTCGCGAGCGGCCCCACCGACTTTGAGCATGGCAGCAGCGCATTATTGGGCGCTGTCCATGTCGGTGCCTAGCACGCTCCAAACGAGCACGTCCTGCACCCACTGGCGAAAGGAATACATGGACTCGAACTCGGGTGACCATGAGGGCGGATGGCGGTAAATGCCGCGTGGGTCGGCTCCACCAGGGATCATGCCGGCGAGCCAAAACAGGACGGCCATGAAGAACACGAGGATGCTGCCCCAGAACGTCAACATGGACGTCCCCCTCGATAAAACCTCACCACCATGACGACTGCGGAGGCGCCTTGAGACTCGGGCGTGCGCAGGGACGGACGCCATGTCGAACTACGGGGCACCGACGGTGCTGCCATCATCCGTGGTCGAAGCCGAAGTCTGTTAAACTGGTACGTTTGCCTTCGTTGCTCCAGTCCGGTGGTGCGATGCGCTCACACGGACAGCCAACACTATCGCACACGTACCGAAGCACGGCGCTGGCCCAGGAAAGGAGCCTCGCAGCCATACAAAACGCGAAGCTGCGGCGAGTGCCTGTGGGGCTGCGATGGGTGGAGGAACGTCGTGGCGCTCCTGTGGGAAAGTCGTTCCTCATCGCGGTTGCGCCTTCTGCTGATGTCCGCGCAGCCGGACCAAAACGTCCAGGGCGACTTGCCAATTCCCTTGCAAAACAGCCACAAGCACGGGCTCTTCAAAGAAAGAAGGGTGGTACACATGCGGAGGTGAAGGTACCTGCGAATGTGCGTCCGCACCGCACTATGCGCACGTTCTGTGGATCGCGAACTGGGATATTCCCAGCTCCGCTACCGATTAGAATTGCGGGGTTGGAAGTTGCACGAGAGAAAACATAGCGGCAATAAGATGGTGATTGTTGTGCTTGATTCATCCGTACGTTATACCGGTACGCGCCGGCGCTGAAGCGAAACGGCGGCAAAACATCCGATTTGAGCGAGAAGAACGGAAAAGGAGGAGGAGGAGAAGGGGGAGGAGGACGAGGAGATGAGATGCTATGAGATGTGATGAGATGAGATGATATGGAATGAAATGAGATGATTTGAGATGTTATGATACGATATGAGATGTTATGATATTATATGATATGATATGAGATGGGATGAAATGAGATGAGATGGGATGAGATGCGATGCGATGAGATGAGATGAGATGAGATGGGATGAGGTGAGATGAGATGAGATGAGATGAGATGAGATGCGATACGATGATATGAGATGAGATGAGATGTGATGCAATGATATGAGATGAGATGAAATGAGATGAGAAGGGATGAGATGAGATGAGATGCGATGCGATGCGATGAGTTGAGATGGGATGAGATGTAAAGAGATGATATGAGATGAGATGAAATGGGATGATATGGAATGAGATGAGATGAGATGCGATGCGATGAGATGAGATGAGATGAGATGAGATGAGATAAGATGATACGGGATGGAATGGAATGATATGAAATGAGATTAGATGAGATGAAATGGGATGACATGACATGAGATGAGATGATACGACATGAGATTTGATGATATGAGATGATCTGAGATGAGATGAGATGAGACGGGGCCTCGAGACAGTCCAGACGGAAGGGACCAGCCCAATACCGCACAACGCTAGGGCGAGGGCGAGAGGAGAGATATGGGGTCTCTATATGACGGCCAGCATACCATCGCGATGAGGGTAAAACAAATCCGTCCCCTTGGCGCCAGGATCCGCAAAGTGATTGCCCATACGCCTAAGCAGCTCTTCTCCTACAAGATCAAAGGCGTTCAACGACAGACGTGCTTTTATGACTGTGCCTTCAATATGATGCGATGTGTCAACCAAATTCACCTGCTAACTGCGTCCTGCATACATTAGTTGATGGTTCGCCTACTAGTCAGCAGGAAAAGGCCTGAAGACATCAAAGCAACATGACTAGATGGTAGATGGGCCGATGAGACAAATAGCCGAGCCTGTAAAACCAGGAAATTCAGGCACAGTGGTGTCTGCGGCAATGTCGCGTGCACAGGTTATCGTATCTCGCACTGCCTGCGGCCACCGTTTCCTTCTGTGTATGACCGAGCCGCCCTGCAAAATGATTTGATGGTGCGCCTCGGGGCAAACCAATCTAGAACGAGATGCCCAACTCCAATATTGTAAGGGTCGGGGGGGAGTTCCACGAACCATGCCCGGCGGACCAGGGCCCGTCCGACAACGAGGCGGGGTAATACGTGAGAGGCAGCTCCTCGTGATGGCAAACCACGGATCTCGGTCTTGAGCAGAACTGGCCAAATCATCCAGCAAATCTTTAAGGGGGCCACATGCGAACCCTACCCCTACCCCCCACGATTTCTGAGGGGGAGGGTGGGGTTCACTTCGTTGGGAGCTCTCGAGCGAAGTGAACCCCACCCTCCCCCTCAGAAGTCGTGGGGGGTAGGGGTAGGGTTCGCATGTGGCCCCCCAATCTTGACCGATTGCCTCGACCCTCTGCTGATGCATAGCAGGGCGAGACCGTATCCGGTGGAACGGCGTGCCTCCCTGGCCACATCCAGGCGGGCGAAGCCCTGACCGGCGGCATCCGCTCCACAAAGCGCAAGCCCTAGTCCACAACGCTCCATCGGCGGTGAGCGAGGGGGGGGAGTGAGAAGGGGCGGGCCGTCTCGAAGGCTCGGAAGTCCCCCGGGCCTTCTGAAAAGTTGTCTGAGCCTTCCCCGGAGACACAGAAAACTTCACAGGAGGCGCGAGGGTTTCTGAGAAGCCCCGCCGCCTTCTGAGAAGGCTTTCTCCTTCTCACTTCCCCCCCCCCCGTTTGCCGCCGAAAGGGGGAGGAGGAAAAGGACTGTTACCTTTGTCTTGTCTTTTTTGACGCTGCGCAAACTTAAGGCTGAAGCCCAGAGCGTTGCGTGTGAGAAAGAAGTGCAGTATGCCGCCGTAGGCAAAGAGCAAACTCATGGGGCCTGGCGGGCGCAGCTGAGAAAGGAGAGGGAGAGGGACTCGAAAAGAGCACAGGGCCCTAAGGCCACATGAGCATGCGGCCGCCAGGCTGCATTGTGAAGTGGGGCGGGCCGCTGGGGCAGCGGCCTCCTTGCGCAGGCCCTCCAGCTCAACCATCTGCCCGTCCAGGTTTGCCTGCCGCGCTTCGGGACGGGCGGTGGAGGGGCGGAGGGAGCGACTGCAGACCTCGTCCTCCTCCTCCTCTTCTCCTCCTTCTCCTCCTCTTTTCCCTCCTCCTCTTTTTCTTCCTCTCATTAGTTCACCTCCTCCTTCTCCTTCTCCTCCTTCTCCTCCTCCTTCTCCTCCTCCTCGTTTTCCTCCTCCTCCTCCTCCTCCGCATCCTCCGCCTCCTCCTCCTCCTCCACCTCCTCCTCCTCCACCTCCTCCTCCTCCTCGTCCACGTCCTCCTCCTCCTCCTCCTCTTCTTCTTATTCTTCTTATGATTATATGAGTTTTATAATTATCAGCATTAGTATAATTAGTGTTATCACTGTTGTTAATACTATTATTCGTATTATTAATACTCTTATTATTATTAATAATATGATGACGAGCACTAGCATTATTATGATTAGTCATACTCCTATTCTTCTTGTTCTTATTAATATTACTATTAGTCGTTTGTTTCGCATTATTCGTCTTATTATTATTAGTCGTCTTCTTTTTATTCGTAGTATTATTCTTAGTTGTCTAATCAGTGGTCTTCTTATTCTTAGTATTATTATTAGT
>CAUYUJ010017258.1:175000-205431 GCA_963575745.1 Prorocentrum cordatum | reverse complement strand
TCATCATCATCATCATCATCATCATCATCAGCATCTTCATCATCAGCCTAATCATCATAATCATCATCATCAGCAGCATCATCATCAGCGTCTTCATCATCAGCATCATCATCATCATCACCACCACCATCATCTCTAGCATCATCAGCATCAGCATCACCATCATCAGCAGCAGCAGCATCAGCATCATCATCGTCATCAGCAGCATCAGCATCATCAGCATCATCACCACCATCAGCATCGTCATCACCATCAGCAGCAACAGCAGCATCAGCAACAGCATCAGCATCATCATCAGCAGTATCAGCAGCATAATACTCATCATCATCATCATCATCATCATCAGCATCATCATCATAATCAGCATCATCATCAGCATCGTCAGCATCATCAGCATCATCATCATCATCAGCAGCATCATCATCATCATCAGATTCATCATCATCCTCATCACCATCAGCATCATCATCAGAATCATCATATTCATCATCAGCATCATCATCAAAATCATCATCATCAGCAGCATCGTCATCATCACCATCACCATTCTCATCATCATCACCAGCACGATCATCATCATCAGCATCAGCATCATCATCAGCAGCATCATCATCATCAGCATCATCATCATCATCAGCATCATCATAGTCAGCATCATCATCATCAGCAGCATCAGCATAATCCTCATCAACATCACCATCGTAAGCATCAGCATCATCAGCATCATCATCACATTCATCATCATCATCATCATCATCAGCAGCACCATCATCAGCAGCAGCAGCATCATCATCATCATCATCATCACCATCCTCATCATCGCAACCAGCATGATCATCGTCATCATCATCAGCATCATCATCATCAACATCATCATCATCATCCCCAGCAGGATGATCATCGTCATCAGCATCAGCATCATCATGATCAGCATCATCATCATCATCGTCATCATCAGCATCATCAGGATCATCAACATGATCATCATCATCAGCATCATCATCAGCATCATCATCATCAGCATCCTCATCCTCCTTCTCCTCCTCCGCCTCCGTATCCTCCTCATCATCATCCTCCTTTTCCTCTTCATAGTATGTCACATCTTCCTCCTCCTTCTGCGTTCTATCTGCGCCCTCGCCTCGCCATCATCATCATCATCATCATCATCATCATCATCAGCATCATCATCATCATCATCATCAGAATCATCATCATCGTCATCCTCATCATCAGCAACACATCATCACCATCATCAACATCATCACCGTCATCAGCCTCATCATCAGCATCAGTATCAGCAGCAGCAGGATCAGCCTAATCATCATCATCAGCAGCATCATCATCCGTATTATCGTCATCATCATCAGCATCATCATCATCAACAGCATCAGCATCATCATCATCATTATCAGCATCCGCATCATCAGCAGCAGCATCGTAATCATCGTCATTATCATCATCGTTATCATCAGCATCAGCGACGTAATCATCATCATCATCATCATCATCATCATCATCATCATCATCATCATCATCATCATCATCATCATCATCGTCGTCGTCGTCGTCGTCGTCGTCGTCGTCGTCGTCGTCGTCGTCGTCGTCGTCGTCACCACCAGTAGCATCACCATGAGCACCAGCATCAGCATCATCAGTTTCAACATCATCCTCATAATCATCATCATCGTCGTCATCGGCATCACATGACACTCAGAATCACAATACGATTAAACATCCTGGTACATCTAGTCACGGAAAGCTTAACAGCAGTGATACGAGTACTCGTAGCAACACTCGAAAAAATGAACGTGCTTACGCATAGTTATCGTCCGAGTGCGCCGCATCAGCATCAGCCACAGCATCAGGATCAGTATCATGGTCATCAGCATCATCGGCAGCATCAGCATCGGCATCATCATCATCAGCATCGTTATCATCATCACCATCATCAGCATCAGCATCAACAACATCATCATCATCATCATCATCATCATCATCATCATCGTCAGCATCATCATCATCAAAAACAGTTGCCGCATCATCACCGTCAAAAAAATATCATTATGAGAATCAGAAGCAGCTGCATCAGCATCATCAGCAGCATTGGCGTCACCATCGTCGACATCAACCCACCATCACCATCATGAGCAACAGCAGCAGCATCACCATCATCATCACCATCATCGTCATCATCGTCATCATCATCATCAGCATCGTCATCACGATCAGCAGCATCATCAACATCATCAGCAGCAGCATCAGCAGCAGCAGCGCCATCGTCATCGTGATCATAATCATAATAACCAGCATCACCATCATCATCATCATCATCTTGGTCGTCGTCGTCACCACCATCATCATCATCAACATCGTCGCCAGCATCATCATCATCGTCGTCAGCATCACCAGCAGCAGCATCATCAGCAACAGCATAAGCAACATCATCAGCAGCAGCAGCGCCATCGTCATCGTGATCAGAATCAGAACCATAAACATTATCCAAGTGCGACCCTACCTAGGAGTTGGAGCCTCCAGGAAAGCAACATCAGTAGGAGCGGTAAACGCCGTCCTCCTCCTTCTCCTCACCGTCGTAGTTGTAGCAGTAGCGGTAGTAGTAGTAGTAGTAGTAGTAGTAGTAGTAGTAGTAGCAGCAGTAGTAGTAGTTGTTGTAGCAGTAGTAGTAGTAGTAGTAGTAGTAGTAGTAGTCGTAGTCGTAGTCGTAGTACTAGTAGTAGTAGTAGTAGTAGTAGTAGTAGTAGTAGTAGTAGTAGTAGTAGTAGTAGTAGTAGTAGTAGTAGTAGTAGTAGTAGTAGTAGTAGTAGTAGTAGTAGTAGTAGTAGTAGTAGTAGTAGTAGTAGTAGTAGTAGTAGTAGTAGTAGTAGTAGTAGTAGTAGTAGTAGTAGTAGTAGTAGTAGTAGTAGTAGTAGTAGTAGTAGTAGTAGTAGTAGTAGTAGTAGTAGTAGTAGTAGTAGTAGTAGTAGTAGTAGTAGTAGTAGTAGTAGTAGTAGTAGTAGTAGTAGTAGTAGTAGTAGTAGTAGTAGTAGTAGTAGTAGTAGTAGTAGTAGTAGTAGTAGTAGTAGTAGTAGTAGTAGTAGTAGTAGTAGTAGTAGTAGTAGTAGTATAGTAGTAGTAGTAGTAGTAGTAGTAGTAGTAGTAGTAGTAGTAGTAGTAGTAGTAGTAGTAGTAGTAGTAGTAGTAGTAGTAGTAGTAGTAGTAGTAGTAGTAGTAGTAGTAGTAGTAGTAGTAGTAGTAGTAGTAGTAGTAGTAGTAGTAGTAGTAGTAGTAGTAGTAGTAGTAGTAGTAGTAGTAGTAGTAGTAGTAGTAGTAGTAGTAGTAGTAGTAGTAGTAGTGGTAGTAGTAGTAGTAATAATAATATTGGTAGTAGCGCCAGAACCGCCGACGCCACGCCGCAAGTGAAGCAGCAGCAGAAGCAGGCAGCAAGCCGCCGAGGCAGCAGCAGAAGCAAGCAGGCACGGAGATGAGGGCGGGGCACTGGGGAGTTCTTTACATCTACATCGATATCTACACCTACATCTACATCGACACGTACATCTACATCTAGACCTACATCTACATCTACACCTACAGCTACATCTACATATACACCTGCATCTACATCTACATCTACATCAACAGCGAGACTCACATCTACATCTGCACCTACATCTACACCTACATCTACGTCTACATCTACGTCCACATTTACACCCACATCCACATCTACACCTACACCTACACCTACATCTGCATTTACATCTACATCTACACTTTCGCGTTGGTGTTGCTTTTGCTTTGCATTGCCTTTGCTTTTTCTCTTGCCTTTGCTTTTGCCTGTGCCTTTGCTTTTGTTTTTGCGTTGGCTTTTGCTGATGCTTTTGCTTTGCTTTTGTTTTTGATGTTGCTTGGTTTTGCTTTTGCTTTGCCTGCGCACAGACACACACACACACACACGCATGCTTTTGCATTCGCTCACCGGGTGTGTTTGAGAATGCTCCGGATCCGGCCTACACCGCACGACTTGGCATTGAGCAAGGTTGTGCAACACTTGCTACACCGAACGTTCCTTCGAAACTGTACAGCAGCAGCAACTCCCAGATCGGTGCAACAAGCTGTTCAGCATTGTTTCGGCGGGCATCATGGGCGCTGGAATATGCGGTTTCAATGCTATGTTATGCTATGCTATGCTATGCTATGCTATGCTATGCTATGCTATGCTGCGCCATGCTATGCTGCGCTATGCTATTCTATGCTATGCTATGCTATGCTATGCTTTTGCTTTGCCTTCGCTTTTGCCTTCACTTTTGCCTTTGCTTTTGCTTGTGCTTGGCACTCAGGGAGCGTAACTGGGGGAACCGCGCGTTTGCTTCTACCTTTGTTGTTGCTTTTGCTTGGCTCCCAGGGGACTGGGGGAACCGCCCAGGGCGGTTTGCACTGGCCGGCCCTTTTAAGCCAAGCGAGTAAGAACCCTTCTAGGCAGAGCCTAGGTAGGGAATAATCAGAATCATCATCATCATCCTCATCATCATCACCAGCATGATCATCATCCTGGTCGTCGTCGTCACCATCATCATCATCATCATCATCATCATCATCAGCATCATCAGCATCAGCATCAGCATCATGATCGTCATCATCATCGGCAGCATCGTCATCATCATCAACATCCAAATCACTACTACCACCATCATCAAAAGCATCACCACCATCATCACCGTCATCAGCATCCGCAGCATCATCGTCAGCATCATCAGCAGCAGCAGCATCATCAGCATCATTGTCATCGTCATCGTCATCGCCACCATAATCTGCATCATCTTCCAGATCAGCATCGCAGTCAGAATCACGTGAACCGAAATAGTGCGACCAATCTGCCACCGTGCCTCCGGCACGCAGTGGAGTGCCCCGGGGCTCCTGCTGGCTCCGAGAGGTGGAGGATCGAGCGTTCCTCGAGATCCTCGAGGGCCCGGACACCCCGTTCCCCAGCGGCTCCTGGGAAGTTCCGGGAGCTCCCGGGTTGCGTCGCGTGCGTCCTCCGCAAGCCATATGAGGTTCCGAGAACGAGCCGGGAGGCACCGAAGAGGCCGCCACGACGATCCAAGAGAACCTCGGGTCGTCTCGAGAGCGCCCCCAGACCCCCAAGATGGCTTCAAGACGTCCCACGAGGCCTCCAAGAAGGCTCAAGTGAGGACCAAGAGCACCCCCAAGAGAGCCCCATGAGGCCAAGATCGGCTCAATCCTTTCGGAAAACGTACCTGTCTAGCATATTCGCTTGATCGGGCTGCATAACGTCCCAGGCAGCCCTGGCAGCCTCCAAGATCGTCCCAAGACAGCCCGATTGGCCCCCAAAGAGGGCCCCAAGACAGTCCAAGAGAGCTCCAAGACAGCCCACCAGACGCTCAAGACCGTCCCAGAGGGCCCCAAGAAGGCGCCCAGAGGGGCCCCGTAGGGGAACACGCACGGGCTGTTCGAACTCTCCGCCCCAAGAGGCCCACAGGCAGCCCCCACGAGGCCCCCAAGAGGCCCCAAGCTCAGGAAGCCCAAGAGGCCCCCAAAATGCCATCAACTCGCTCCCAGGAGGCTTCAAAACTGTCCCGCAAAGGCTCCCGAGAGCCCTCCAAAGAGAATTCGAGAAGCATCCATGAGGACTCCGACCCGCAACCCATGCACGGTGGTGAGGGTGGCGGCGAAGCGATTTCCTGCACGACGTTTGCGATGGTGCCCCCGTGGCCGCTGAGGCGGCAAAGGCCAAAGGCGGGGCTCATAGCGATGATGGTGGATGAGGCGGTGGCGAGGCACGGGCTGACGCACAAAAAGGAGCGCTTGTTGAGGACGACAACGACACCGATCGGGCCAGCGACTGGGAAGACCAGCGAAAGCGCCTGAGAGCGGCGGGGGCACGCATCGGTGATGCCTTCGTGCGCATCTTCATGGCCCTGTAGCCGTTCTTCTTGAACCTCCGCCGAACACGAGTGCGATGGGCGACTGGTGAGGAGGAGTGGCGAGGAAGACGCTGAACCCTCCAGCCACCCCTGTTGGAACCCCCGCCAAAGTCTTGCAGACCGCACCCCCTTGGATCGAGAATGCAGCACGATTCAACGCGACCGCGCCTGACAGGACGACGGGCGGCACAGCCCACACCACAGCGAGCTCTGGCAGGAAGAGCCTGCCAGTGTCTGCGAGGACGGAGACGAGACGGGCAAGCGACGGCGGGGCGCACACTGCCGGAGACCAACGGCGCTGGCGGCGACGGGGGGGATTCCTCGGACGAGAACCGGCTCCTCCTCCTCCCCCCGCTCCCCCTCCCCCCCCCTCCCCCTCCCCCTCCCCTCCTCCTCCTCCTCCTCCCCTCCTCCCGCTCCCCCTACCCCTCCCCCTCCCCCTCCCTCCCCTCCCCCTCCCCCTCCCCTTCCTTCTCCTCCTCCTCCTCTCCTCCTCCTCCTCCCTCCTCCTCCTCCTCCTCCTCTCCGCTCCTCCCCTCCCGGCCTCCCCCCTCCCCCTCCCCCTCCCCCTCCCCCCCCTCCTCCGCCTCCTCCTCCTCCTCCTCCTCCTCCTCCTCCTCTCCTCCTCCTCCTCCTCCTCCTCCTCCTCCTCCTCCTCCTCCTCCTCCTCCTCCTCCTCCTCCTCCTCCTCCTCCTCCTCCTCCTCCTCCTCCTCCTCCTCCTCCTCCTCCTCCTCCTCCTCCTCCTCCTCCTCCTCCTCCTCCTCCTCCTCCTCCTCCTCCTCCCCCTCCGAGAGCCCACGCGCCCCTCGCGACTTCCGCGGGAGCGGGAGGCCTCCATCGAAGGGCTGGCCGCCCCCGCCCCCTTCTCTGCCCGGCCCCCGCGCGCGCCGCTCGCCCAGTCGTGCGCGTGCGTCCACGCGCGCGGGGGAGGCAGGCAAGCAGGGATGAGCGCGGGAAGGAGGAGGAGGAGGAGGAGGAGGAGGAGGAGGAGGAGGAGGAGGAGGAGGAGGAGGGGGAGGAAGAGGAGGAGGATTCACGCCATTGGGGGGGACAGAAAGAAAGACGGTCCAAAAACCCAGAGGCGGCCCATCTGAGAGGACCTATGTGTCACCACGGTGCGGCGCGGACCGGCTGCGCACCGTGGGCCAGCGACAGGGCCCCATCAGGAAAACAGATCCTTCCTCGCCCAACAAGTGTTCAGGCTCCCGAGCCCGGCACAGCTTGCCGAGCCCTCGAGCTTCAGTCTCGTTGAGCCCCAAAGCCCGGAGGCAATCTGAAAGGCAGAGGTTGCCCGAACCCCTGCAACAAAAAGCCCCCGACGCCCTGGGTCCACCTGGCAGGGCCTCGCGCCAAGCATCAAGGAACCTTGGGCCGAACGACCCCACCGCGAAGCCTACAGAAATACTCACGGGGCCCAGCCTGCGCGGCCGATTCGGGTGCTTCCACCGGGAAAAGCTGGACGATGTTGCCTTGCCCGCTCCGCTTCGGGAACGAGCGGAGCCCGCACACAGATCGTGGAGACCCGCAGCCCCCGCAGAGACCGCAGCAGAGCCTCCGCAGGTCGACCAGAAGAGGAAGGGAGGAAGGGCCACGTCCAGCTCAGAAGCTCCAGACGGGCAAATCCAAGGAAACCCACGAGAGCCCAGGAGCTCCTGCATGAACAAAAGCACCCTGCTCGAAGTAGGGAACTTTCGATCTCGCGATAAGCTCGAGGAGCTCAGGAGACAAACTCAAGCAACCTCTGGCATGCAGGATGTCCTCAGGGTCGTGCTGGACTAGATCAGCTCCTAGCTTGGCGAGTCTGTCCACTTCATGATTCTCTGTGCGCTCAAATTCAGACAGCAAGCCCTCTCTGACATTTGTCGCAGACACGCGGGCACCTTCCTGAAACAAGCCCCCACGAGGACCCCCGACTCGCACGCAAGCTCCTTGAGGTGCGCCCTGAATATCGAGGAGGAGAGGGCCAGGAGAAGGCCCTGCAGTTGATTTGACAGCATGCCTTTGCAGTGAGTGAGAAAGGATGACATCTCCTGCGCACAGCTTGGAAAAACAATGAAAAAAATCCTCGCCGTCTCGCGCCACCAGATCAGGCAAGGCGGCCAGAGGAACGGAAATGCACCATTCGGCAATGCATCTGCGATCCCGGTCAAAAATGGCGACGCCCCATCCAGCCGCGCGAAGCGAGGGGAACAATCCATCTAAACCCGAGCCGCCACAGAAGACCAAACCGCTAGACCGCATGAACGGCCCCGCGAGACCTCCGCCCACACACGCGAACTTCCGAGGTAGGGCCCCAGGGTTCCCTGGCCACAAGCAGGCAAGGGCCGGGCAAAACCTCTCGGGCAAAACGTTCCTGAAGCTCGGCGTTGCAAGTGGCTACGCGCCTCGCTGTCGGGAAGATTGCCCCGCCCCCATGGCACGCGCGACGGGCAGAGAAAGCGGCGATGGAAAAGGGCGCCTCGCTCGCCACAAAGGACGCACTCCGAGGCAAGCTCTGAGCAACGCTGGCGCAATCGAACCCAGCACCAATGGGATCCGACGATGGGGCCCCGCAGCGCGCGCGAAATCCCCTAGTTCCCCACGCCCCAGGCCCCCCCCGCCTTCCTTTTATTGAGAAGCCCCCAGACAAGCCCACCTCGCCAATCACTGCCTGGGCCCATCTTTCCAAGAGCCGCCACATCTGAATACCCACTCGCCGAGAATCCCGCCCCCCTGGAGACGAACGCCGGCGAAACCTGCCGAAGGTCCCAGGCCTGCCCCGTGGGCCCTGGAAAACTGAATCCAATCCTCTGGCACGCCAACACTGAAGCCGAAACGGGCCCCCTTTGCCAGCGCCCACGGTTTCGGCCTCTGGGCCCCCGCCTGTGCCTTGGAAGACAACGCAGCTAAAATTCGATCCGACAACATGCCGCCCTGAAAAATCTGAGCATCGGTCTTACACCCTGCGAAATGCTCAAGAAATCATGGGTTAAGAAATTCACAGTCTCAGAAATTGAATAAAACCCAGAACTTCTATCAAAATCTTGGGATTTACATTGGAAAATTAAAAATAATCGAGACTCTGGACGAAAACTTAGGTTTTCTTAAGCATCGCCTAAGGTGTAATCGCTTCGGCTGCGACCTGCACTGAGGGACCCCTCAACCAGCCCCCTGTCCTAGCGAGCACCACCCTCTGGGCAGTCTACCTTCAGCTCGGAGAGCCGCGACCTGAGACTCTTGCGTCCGACGTCAGGGAGGCCCTATATGTCGGGACCCCACAGGGCCTCGGCCGCAATTCCAACGCGAAGAGGGGGGGAGGGAAAACAAAACGAACATCTTGTTTTTTTTACTAATAATAAGAATAATAATAATAATAATACTAATAATAATAATAATAATAATAAAAGTAATAATGGTAAGAATAATAATAATAATGATAATAATACTAATAATGATAATAATGATGATGATAATAATAACAATAATGATCCTCATCATCATGATCATCATCATCATCATCATCAGCATCATCATCATCATCTACATCATAATCATAATCAAAATCAGAATCAGAATCATAATCATAATAATAATGTATTTATGTGTTTATTCCCCACATCCAAAGTGGGGTTCTTGTTTTCTCTGGACACCCCGCGCAGGAACAGGAACACACACACACACACACTCATACTCACTCACACTCTCTCATCATCAACCTCATCAGCATCATCGATGATGCTCTCTCACATGCTTAGTCACTCACATACTCATCATCATCATCACTCGCACTCTCTCACACGCTCACGAACATCATCATCATCATCAACATCATCGCCACCACCACTCACAATCAATCATCATCCTCTTCACCACTCATCTTCACCACCACTCATCATCCTCATCCTCATCATCGTTGAGTAAATTGTGAGGAAGTCTCAGGCGGGAGCCCCCTCCCTATGGGGCCCGCAGATCATGTTGGTAATCCGAGCGGGTCATCGGAACCCTGTAACTGTCGTCACTTTTGGGCTCCCCAGGCCTGAAAATGGAGGAAGTCTCAGGCGGGAGCCTCGTCTGTGAGTGAATTGGGAGGAAGTCTCAGGCGGGAGCTCCCTCCCTATGGGGCCCGCAAATCATGTTGGTAATCCGAGCGGGTCATCGGAAACCTGTAACTGTCGTCACTTTTGGGTTCCTCAAGCCTGAATTCGGAGGAAGTCTCAGGCGGGAGCCTCGTCTGTGAGTGAATTCTGAGGAACGCTCAAGCGGGAGCCCCCTCCCTATGGGGCCCGCAGATCATGTTGGTAATCCGAGCGGGTCATCGGAACCTGTAACTGTCGTCACTTTTGGGTTCCTCAAGCCTGAATTTGGAGGAAGTCTCAGGCGGGAGCCTCGTCTGTGAGTGAATTGTGAGGAAGTCTCAGGCGGGAGCCCCCTCCCTATGGGGCCCGCAGATCATGTTGGTAATCCGAGCGGGTCATCGGAACCCTGTAACTGTCGTCACTTTTGGGCTCCTCAAGCCTGAATTTGGAGGAAGTCTCAGGCGGGAGCCTCGTCTGTGAGTGAATTGTGAGGAAGTCTCAGGCGGGAGCCCCCTCCCTATGGGGCCCGCAGATCATGTTGGTAATCCGAGCGGGTCATCCAAAACCTGTAACTGTCGTCAATTTTGGGTTCTCGCGCTGCCAGAACGCAGCTCCCAGGCCACATTTTGGACGCAACAAGGAAGTTTTTGGGCTCCTCAGGTCGCCGAGGTGCTGCGACAGGGCGCCGAAGGCGCCGACGACGACGGCCAGGCCGAGGCGCGGGCGCGGAGCTTGCTGATGTTCAGGCCCAGCGAAAGGGAGTTCACATGGCAGAGCTCGGGGGCGCACAGCGTGCGCCGCTCGGGGTTCACCCTGACGCACGCGTCCTACCTGACCTCCACGCTGTCGCAGGGCCAGACGCTGCGCAAGGGCGTCACCATCGACTGCGCGAGAGACGAGGACGCTGGCCGCACGGGCATGTCGGACGAGCAGTGGTGGCTGCACCTCTACGTCATGTTCTCCCGCGCCACGTGCATGCGGAACATGCTGATCCTGCGGCCGCCGCCGCGAGAGTTCCTGGAGTGCGGGCCGCCGGCGCCCCTGCGGAAGGCGCTCCTGGAGTTCGACAAGAGAGCGGTTTTGTCCAGGGCGGAGGCGAAGCAGCTCGCGGCAGAGCTGGGCTTCGTGCTGCCTTCCGCCTGAGCGCGGCTGCGCCTCGCTCGAAGCCCGCGGGGTTGTCCCAACGGCTTGGTCTTGCGCGCCAACGGCTCGCGGGGTTGTCCCGACAGCCTGGCCCGCGGGGTTGTCCCAACGGCTGCGCGACGTGACCAGTAGAGAACGCGCCTGTGCTGGCCGTGGCGGCGACGGCGCCGAGGAACATCGACATGCGCGCTCATGCAACAGGAAGGGGAGGAGGTGGCGGGGCGCGGAACAAACAGGGGGGCGAGGATGGGGACAACGTAAGGAGTGGAAGGGGGGCCCGCGCCAAGGCGAGAGGAAATATACGCAGAAGAGACAGCCAGGACGCCTCACCAACCACGAGGACGACGGTGATGGCTTTTTCCAGATTCGCCCAGAGGATTCTTATGTGGGGTTCTTCCGTCGGAGTAATGTTTTGTGTCTTTTTAGGAAGAAGAAGAATAAGAAGAATAAGAAGAAGGAGAAGAAGAAGAAGAGGAAAAAAAAAAAACGCAGGGGGGGGCAGCCTCTCGGGGATTGAGAAACCTGGCCACTTTGGCCGAGCACGTTTAAAAACGGGCGCGATGGGTTGAAACCCCCCTGGCTCCATGGGTCGCATTCCCACCTAGATCGCGGTGGACCGCCGCCCTGTCCGCCAGGCGAAAGTTGCAGCACTCCGCAAGCGACGTGGCCAGAGATGTAGTGGTCGAGAGCACGCCTAGCTCGTTCCAAGCGGTCGGGGGAACCCCTGACCTGGAGATCCTGGGAGACCTGCTTGGAGGCTGGCGATAGCTCCTTGCAAACAGCGGCATGATTTCCCAAAGCCTGAAAAAGACACGTCAGCAACAACACTCATTAGCGCCACCGCGCGAAAGGTCGAGACCACCTTTCCCAGCACCGAAACCAACGACAACCTGGCGAGCCAGGCGGCCCCTGAAGATCCAACGACGACGGTGCCATCCGGGGCGATTATTCTAGAAATCGCCCCTTGCCAGGCAAGGCAACAGACGGAATCAACTCACTCAGTCTCGGCAAGAAATTGAAATTCCCCCCCCGCAACCCCATCCGCGCGTGGCCGCGCGCCGAGACGAGGAGCGCCTGGACCTGATCTGAGAGAATCAAACACTACGCACCGATGCGCGCCCCCCACCATGAGCATGGTCAAAGTCTGAGGCGCCAGACCCATCCGAGGCGCGAATGGCCACGCCTCCAGAAGTCGCATTGTCTGCTTGGCCCTCTGAAGCTGCCGCCGACAAAAACGAAGAATAACCTGCTCGAGACGCCCACGGTCGGGGCACTTGCGAATGCAGCTTCGTTAGACGGGCCTCCTGGACAATTCACATCAAAGACCATGGTACGGGGCCCTCCCTTGGTCCATGCCAAGACCTTCCTCCCTGTAGACCAATCGCTGCCACTGTACGTGACCGACTTGAACTCTCCTTGGGTCGCCGATCCGTGCCTTGACAGCTGTGACATTGGGGCCACATTCGACGACGGCGTCTGGGGGGGGGCCGAGATCGCCCTGCAGACCCGGCCTCTGTCTCTTTCCCCGCTGGATCTGGCTGGGCACTGGCAACGGGGCGATGCAGTCGTGCTTCGGTTGCCGATGGCGGCGAGACCTTCAGGTTGACCGATCCAACCCTACCGCTAAGTCGGGCCTGTCCCCCTACAAGGGGATTTCCGACGAAACATCGGAGATTCCCAAAAAATATGTGTTTTATTTTTTCTTTATATATATATGTTTATATATATATATATATATAAATATATATATATATATATATATATATATATATATATTATACAAAAAAAAAAAAAAAAAAAAAAAAAAAAAAAAAAAAAAAAAAAAAAAAAAAAAAAAAAAAAAAAAAAAAAAAAAAACTGGGGACTGTTGTTTGAATATTTTCTGACATTCTGGGGGTCTTCCTATCTCAATAGGAGCGCGCGTCCATGGGCGAGGAGCATGCCGCCGCCGCGCTCGCCGCCAGCACCGCCCTCGCCCTGCGCCCCCGCACCCACGTCCAACGCGACGAAGGGGCCCATGGCCTCGGGGTCGCCCAGGGCAGGCGGAGGCGCCTTCGACCCTCCACGTTGCGAGCTGACTTGCTTGCGCCCCAACACCACAGCATTTCCGAGCTTGCATCGAGCGCCGGCAGAGCAGATGGCCGCGGTCGCCACCCACGACGCCGAGGGCGAGTCCTGAGTCGCCCGGGCCCCAGTCGCCACGGTAGAGCCCGCAGCCGCCGCACCATCGCAAGGACCTGCCTGCTGCGGAGCGCTGCGCCGCCCCTCCAGCGACCCCCCTGAATCCGAGTCGCCGCGCGCAGCACCGCGCCGAGGCCCCAGCTCAGCACGGCCCAAGGCACGGCGCTGCGAGGGCCTGGGAGCCCTCGCTGTCTCGGGGTCGGAAAGCGCGGCCCCCGTCGTCAAAGTCGTAGAAATTGCCGTCGTGGCCGCCCTACCTGCCCCCGCGGGGGCGACTGCAAGGCCGCCACTCCCTCCCCCGCAGCTGGTAAAGGATGTAGTTGAGCTTGTCATTCAAGATACTTTGAACTCCAATCAGAAAGAATACAAGCCATCCTCAGCCAAAAATTGTACACTGAATTCATCCCGGGGCGTCCCAGAACACGACGCACTACACGATGCAGTTGCTCAACAACGAATACTCGCTCAGGATTCCCATCTCATCCACAAAACTCGAGCAACCAAATCCAAAAGAGCACACCCAAAACGTCGGCGACGTGCCGACCGTGGTGCCCTGGGACATCGCGCCCCCTCCCCTGGCCCGAGCGTTAGCTCAGGCTCCAAAAGGAGGGGGGGCCGAGCGCCCCGAGAGGGGCTACCTGGCCTGCTTCTTCAACCAGCCCCAGAGGGCTGCCTCAGAGTCCGCCTGCGGTACCATCTTAGACATTCCCATAGACACCACATCCCTCTTCTGCGCACCCGTGACCAGTTTGTACACAGTGAGTTTGTGCTTGTCCGTACAGATATCGCTCATAATCCACTCGAACTTCCACGTACGCTTTTCTCTCGGAGCATTGAACTTTGCTTTGAACACAGCTGCGATCAGGCCCCTCTCGGTTACTGGCAATCCACGAAGTTCTTTGGCCAACTTTGCAGTATCAACATGATCATATTTGCACTCTTGTTCCAATAGAGCCATCGCCGAAGTAAATGCATATGTTTGTTTCCGAGTGCAGCCACTCGGATGATCTGGGAACTCTTTTTTCTTCTTTTGTTCATCAGTCACCGCAGGTTTGTCATCTTCCCATTTTTGCAGTAGGTGAACCATGGTCATCTTAATCGTCTCGGTCTTGAACAGCGCCACCAAAGATTTAGCAATAATCATCTGTTTGGCCTCACCTTTGAACATAAGATAATCTCTCGATAGATAACGTAGTACATCAGCATCTCCACACGTTTTTGGGTCACTGTTCTGCTTATTTCTCTCCACTGTTTCTCCCTGCTGGACTCTCGTACGCGCCTGTTGTACGTCAGCCATGATATATGCCATCTGCTTTGACACCAATACTTTGGCAATGCACAACTGTAGTAACTCACACACGATGAAAATCAACAAATTCTTGAGCATCAAACCCATACACGGCACCAAAACTACATGCTGGAGTGGCGGGAACACTCGCACCAATCCTCACAAGGTCACAATTTAGCTGCATCCTCTGCCGTGTTATGCCACCTCTCTTTATTCAATGGTAATCCTGCCAGTTCACGTCTGTGTGCACAATTTTTCTCATGCTGTACCGATCATCTCTTAGTTTGAAACAATGTCCCGCAATGAACACAAGCCACATTTCGATCTTCTGAGTGCTTAGGCAATAACGTGTGCGCGCTACCCACATATCATACGGCATGTGCAGACATGCTCGCTCATGCGCGGCCGTCTTTGTCATATTCATGAACGGTTCTTTACACCACTGGCATTTCAAAGGAACCGCACCTGGTTCTCTGGGGGGCCGCTGAAGCCCCTGGATCGCTGTCGGGATACACCCTCTCCTAGCTAGAATAAGCTCTGCCACGCTCCAATCATCATCATGCAACGCACTGCGACACCTCGCACACTTTGAACACAACGCACATCCCCAATCCTGATACTTTCCGCCAAAACAACAGCCATATTCACGACATCTAAAACAAGCAGAACATACTCTGCAATTCTTGCCCCTGCACTGTCTTTGAAAGCTGGCCTCTGGAATCGGGGCCTCGCACAAAGTCTCAGCAATAATCCTTTGTCCCTCCGGTGTGCTCCAGCCCCCCGATGGATATATTGATTTGTAGGCCCTCGTCCTTCCTCCTTTTCTGTACTTCGTTTTCTGCTCTTCCAATCTTTTCTTCCTCGCCTCCTCCACCTTTTCCTTAAAGTTTGAGCTGGCCCCCTTAATATTAGTCTCCGCCTCCTCCCTCTTCCTCTCGAGCGCATGTCGGGTACTCATCGGCGCTCTCTCCTGTGGGCCCATATGTTTGGTTTGGCCCTTTCGAAAGCACTGGTCATTGCCGAAATACATGCACGAATACGAGCAAGTCGGGCCTCTTCGGCCTCTTCATGCGACTGACCTACATCTTGTGCTGCACCCTGCCACCCTCCTCCACCCACTCCAATCAAGCTCTCATGCGGCGTCCAGCAGCTGCTTTGTGGCGCTGTTCTGAATTCCTCGACCTGCAGGGCAAAATGCGCGCGGCCAACTGCCGCGAATGCCACCTGACCAGGACCCCGTCCTGCTCACAATGCGGGCACACCGCCTGGCCATTGGCATCGAACGTTACTCCCGTGATTGCCGTGAGTCTAGCTTGCTGGCGGGCCAAAGTCTGATCGCGTTTACCTCCAGGGGCGTGTTTGACTTTCCAGCACTGTTTGTGATCTTTGGCCCGATCAGCTTTGACCCACTTACGAACAACTGCTCGCCACAGTACTCGTTGCTCTGCTATGCGCTGCCAACTCTGCTCCCTCTCCTTCCTCGCACCTCCTCCCAATTCTGATATCACCATCGCCTCCCCCACCCTGTTGGCATACTGGGCCCTCGTGGAAGGCCTCAACGTTCCCGACTTGCCCCGATCGCATTCACGAAACTCCGAAAGCCATCCAAATAGAACCTGTCGTTCAATACGATGTTGGGGGAGACGAACGACATGTCCTAGAAACTGAAGTTGCCGTTGCCCGATGTATATCCGAATCGTGTCTAACCCAAATTTAGCCCTGAGATCTTGCATAGTCAATTTGGCATCGTGCATTTCCCGAATCTTCTGTCCACTGATCCCTCGAACGACCCCATTCCAGAATATTTCATACGCATGCAACTGCGCGGCCGTAAAGCTTCGAGCTTCACATCCGTAGAGCAACGCTGCCAGAGCAATAGCTTTGACCAGCCTGCCTAAAGTCAAAGGCGCCAGTCCCCAGCGCGGCATCTGTCTACCTTTCTCCACACAATACTCGCACGGGAGAGCCTTTCTTTGTTGTCTCTGTCGTGCTTGCCATTCGCCTGTACCCAGGCACCTAGAAAACGCACTGACGATGAGTACAACTCTGCTTCCATCTCCTCCACCTCCCCCGCGTTTATCCTTTCGTACTTCTCCGGTGCCACCTCCTGCCCCCACGCTCTCAAAGTCTCTTCTAAAAGGTGCCCCGCTGCTTCGCGGTCAGTCGCACTGATGGTCATGTTAGTGCCATCCGCGAATAGGAGCTCCAGCAGCCTTACCGTATCTCCGAGACCCGACGGCTTAGGATTCTTTCTTCCTCCACACTCCTTGAGCCCCCTCCCCTCCTTTGATTCCACCCCTACTCCTGCATCAGGAAACTGAGCCCGAGCCTGTACAGAGAAGTTATGCATAGCGCGTGCGTGATAAAGACTGAACTCGCCAGGGCTGCTGGGGCATCCTTCGCGAAGGCCGCGAAGTAAAAAGAACGGTTCACTCTCGCCACCTGCAGTTCTGATGGCGTACTCCGTCATCTGATGTAGTCCCAACATCACCCTCATACATCTGGCTGGAATTCCACTCCGCTCCAATACTTTTTCCATCGCTGGCCTCACTACTCTCGGATATGCCTTTCGAACATCTGCCATAATTACTGCCAAATTCTTGTTTGGGGTCGTCCAGGATTCCAGCGGTTTAGCTTCCGCCAGTGGCTCCAAAACCACTCTCAGAATAAATATCGGTCCCATTGTCGATCTGCATTGCCTAAATCCCCATTGCGTCTCAGGCCATAGCCCATTAGACTCACAATGATTTCTTAGTCTCGTCGCAAGAATTTTAGCCACGATTCTACTTATGATCGCAATCAACCAAATACAACGATAGTTGGCAACCTTTGTTCTGTCTCCTTTTTTGTGTAGTAGGACTCCCACCGCTCTGTTGACCGATCTCCCCCAATTCTCAGGTTTGTGTCTCCATATTCCTCGAATAAGACGAACAATATCTATCAAAAGCTTATCACCTCCCCATTTTATCATCGATATCGATACCTCATCTTTCCCTGCCTGGCTCTCTTTCATCTCCGCGATCGCATGTGCGACCTCGTCCGCGTCGGGGGGCTCATCTAACTCCTGGTTGATCGGGACCTGCGGCATACCCTGATTCAGAGTCTCTTCCGAAACCTCCCCGATGTCGTCCCCCATCACGCCTTCTACGAAATAGGCCGCTTCCTCCGCCGTGAACGGTTCTTGACCCCTCCTACTCTTCCCATAGGCGTGGACCCCCAGCTTCTTGAGCAACTTATAAAAATACCCAAGATCCGCCCGAGCGACTGCTTTTTGAAGTTCTTCGATAATGTTGTTCACCCACGTCTCACGAGCTTCACGTTTGAATATGCCCAACTGTTTTCTCTTTAAGAACATGTCCCTACGCAACTGCTTTCCAAGATCGGCACCCTGGGATCTACGGCAATTGTTCCACATGTCGGCCAGAAGTTTAAACTCTTTGTCAATGTGTTCTAATGCCTCCTCCGTGTACGGTACTCCTATCGTGTCGATCTTTCCTCTTCCTACCACCTCCCCCGCACCCTCCACCAACACTTTCGAAACCTGGTCCCAGGGTAACCATTGGTCTGTATCCCAAAAAGCTTTCTCCCGCTCTCTGTCCATATTTTCCTCCTCCTCCTCCTCGTGGTTCGTCGGCACGATGATCTCCTCCATCGGTTCCTCCAAATATTGTGCCCAAGCTGCCTCCTGTTCTTCCTCCATCATTAGCATCTCCTCGAAATCCAACTCTCGCGCGTCGATCACCACTGCTCTGGCTCGCGGCCTTTCGGCCGCACTCAGATCAGTCGATTCTGCATTCGCACAACTCACAAGAAGAGATGCTCGTTTGCCCTCCCGTCCCATATCTGCATTTCTGTCCGCCTGCTCATTTCCAATCGCGCCACTGTGGCCCTTGATATGTTTGAATATAACTGTTCTGCTCGCTTGAAGTCTTCTCACCCATTTCCGGACATCCATGATCAATTCAATATTCGACTTGGGCTTCCAACGCCCCGTAGCCATCTTTGCGGCATATTCGCTGTCATACAATACCACCACTGGCGCCAATTCTTGAATACTCATCTTTTTGTCTCTCAAGTAAAGTTCTGTGCATCCAAACAATATGGCTTCCAACTCGCCCGTGTTGTTGCTATATTTGTTGGCCCCCACGTACTCCTCATGTTCTTTGTCCAATATCACAGGACCGTTAAAAATCACACACTTTTCCCTTCTCCGCCATCGATACTCCCCAGCCTGCCGTTTCACCAGGAATAAAAGATCCATCCGTATTCATCTCAATTTCAATCCAGTGTCCACTCCATTCATCAATTCTTATTTGGCCATCCACTTTTTCTTGTTCTGTTTGCTGCCTTTCGGTATTGAATTCTGTCGGCTGTAGAGGTTCTGGTCGTGCTTGATCTTCTCTGAGTATATTGAGTGTTGTCAGGATCTTTCGCTCATATTGTTCTCTTAGTGTTTTCGCTTCTTCAGAAGCTCCTTTCATTTTATACAATAACAGCCTCCCTTTTTTTTGTTTTTCTGATTCTCATGCCTCGCTCGAATACTCTGAGACTTTCTCGCTCCCGCTGCTTGTTTTCTCTTTTGTGTCTGTGGATTTGACCATGATCTGACATACTTTTGCAATGTGATCCGTAAACAATAGTTGACCACATGTTTTAATACTTTGAACCTGTTTTTTTGTACCATCGGTGTGCACATGAAGTCAATCTCATACCATTTTGAGTTCTTGTGTCTCCAAGTCCCCCTGTTTCGTATTCTGTGGTAGCTGCCCACTTTTGTGAGATTTGTTGTACGTATCCAGTTTAGAAATCTTCTCCCTCCAGCTGTCGTGTTTGTCTGCATAGCATAATTTCCCACATGCGTGTCATCGCTCATCGTGTCTCTTCCAATATGTGCATTCCAATCTCCAAGAATGAAATATTGTTCGCCCACTTCTTTTTGCAATCTTTCACATAATACACGTACAGATCGATGGGCCTCATCCAAATTGGCCGCTCCACTTCCAGAAGGTAAATACGTAGATGCTACTCCAATAGAATCACCTGCTTCGGTTCCCAATATTATGCCGCATGCTCTGCCACTCGTGAAAATGAACTTCTCACCTGCTGATTGCCATGCAATACGAGCTCCCATACTGAGAAGGAACCCAACTCTTCCCGCCACAATAAGCGCAAATTCTTCTACATAGATAAGTTCTCTGACCCCTAGTGCACTGGTGTCACCATGGAGTTCTGTCAAGCAAAGTACTTCCCACGATTGTGTACGCATCGTTTCCAGCAAACTCTTCAGTTTGAGGCGATTGTCGATGCGAGACCTGTCTAACCCCTGTGTGTTTACAGTCGCACATCTGAAACATTCTCTGCTCACAATTTTGCGAGTCCGTGAAACTCGATGCGCGCGTCGAATTATACCTCGAAGGCGCCCCCGATATGTTTCATGAGGCCCTTGGCTGATGCAACACGGCCGCGATGAGGTACGCGCACAAAAACGGCTGTCAGTCGACCAATGAACTTGCGACCGCGGTGCGGCCTCGGCTACTCCATTCTGCCGACGAAAGAGATGGAGTAGCCGATGTCTCCTTAGGTAACTTTGGTCGCTGCAGTCTATGATGAACAACTTGTGGTTCTCGATCCGCGTGCGCTTCACCCTGGCCCAGATGAGGGAGTTACCGTTCAGGGTCCCCCGCAGCTCGGGCCGGGGTTGAGCGCAGAGGCCTCTCCTCCCGTCAGCATGGACCTTGCAGCCTCGGCCACTCCTCCGGAGCGAGCCTCTCCCGCAGGAGGCCCCCCTGGGCGCGCAACGCTGCCGGCCCCCGCGCGTGGCGGGCCGGGGAGCGCCCTCGGGTTCACCAACGCCTCGGCGCGCTGCTGCGAGAAGGCGCTCGCCCAAACCAGGCACAGGCTCTGCAGCAGCCGCGCCCAATTTCCCCGCATAGAGACGTCGGCGGCCGAGGGGGGCAGCCCTCGGCCAGCGGCCAGCGGCGTTCCACCCGCGGCCTCGGGGGCGGCCGCAGGCGTCGCGGCGCTCGAAGCCCCTCCCTCAGGAGCGGGGGCGGCGCCCTCGGAGCGGCGCCTCTTGGACTGCAGGCGCGAAAGAACTGCTGGCGCTCCTTGCGCAGGGATGAGAGGTCGCCAGCCAACTCGCCGAAAAGATGCCGGACTTCGGCGCGCAGCTCGTCGGCAAACTGCTTCTGCAGGGCTTGCGGCTCGTCGAAATCTGCCCGATCAACGTCCAAGCCAGCGGCGTCGAAGGCCGAGCCCGCCATGGACTCGACCCATCCATCAGTCTCGAGAAGCTTGGTGAGGTCGAAAGCGGCCGTGCTGCCTGCCTCAGACTTGGGGCCCGGCATGGCAGCAGCCTCTCGTTCCTTGGTGAGAACTGCAAGAGCGGCCTCCGTTGCCTCAGATGCCTTGAACTGAGCCGCAGCGGCCTGGAAGGAAGCATCCTCGCGCTACCTGTACCAGACTCTGGACTTGCGCTCCGACTCCGAGGCCGCGTCGAAGGCCTTCTTGGCCCGCCTCTCCGCCGCCGCCGCGCGCTGGCACACCACGTTGGGAACCTCAGGCTCTGGCGGCGGCTGCTGCGGAAGGGAGGGAGGGAGGGAGGGAGGGAGGGAGGGAGAGAGGGAGGGAGGAGGAGGAGGAGGAGGAGGAGGGCGTCCTCGAGTTTGTCAAACGCCTCCTTCTTCGCAGGCCAGGCAGCCTCAAGCAGCTTGAGGAGCTCCACGGGGCTCGCGGACTGAGGGGCGGCCGTCGCCGCGCCCCCCCTGACGCCATGGGAGGTGGCTGGTAGCCCGAAGCGTACAGTCGGGGCGTTGACCTAAGGAACCCTAAATAAGGAACGGGGCCCCTATTTTCCATAAGTTAAACTTCGATTTCGTATCGAAAACCTAAGGAACATCTAAGGCAAGCTGCGGAACAATCAAGGAACACTGAGCCCCTCCCCAACGAAAAGGGTTCCTTCTTCAGGGCCCCGACTGTACTGCACACGACGGCGACGGCGCGACTTGGGCCATCAGACCATCCATCTCCATCAGGCACTGCGGACTTGGTGCGGTTGCAAGCTCAACCGGGCGGCGGGGGCCCGTGGTACACTGGTAAGCTCGAGCGCCTTGCCGAAGGCAAAGCAGCTTGTCTTGCCGTGCCACGTCCGCTTGCAGCGACAAGGCAGGCACTTCGTACTGCTCTTGGGGCCGCCATACTTCATGGCGAACTGAGAATAGAGCTCCCTGCCGCGGACTAGCGGTACCCGTGCGATCCCCAGGCGAAGCAAACATATTGGGCCAAAACGGCTACGGAGGACAAGGAGTAGGAGGCCCAGTGTAAACCGAAGGCCCATCAACGATGCTGCAATACACTTTCCCTCTCTCTCTCTCTCTCTCTCTCTCTCTCTCCAACCAAGACCCTTCTTGTAGGCCCCTACGAAAGATATTGCCACTGAAGGGATCGCCCCGTCGGAGGATAATCGTGCGAACATCTTGAAGCGCGTCAAAACACCATTTACAGAACGTCAACGCCACTAGTTAACCTTACTGTTACGTATTGGCGATTTGGGACCGTGCCAAAACACCATCCATGGGACTTCAGCACCGCGAATCAACGTAACTGTCGCGCCCTGAAAACCATGAGTTGCTCCCAGACACAATTTCTAGCACGTCACCCCTTACCCCGTGAAACTCTTGGCGTGAAGGCGAGAGCCACACGTTGAAAACGGCACGCCCTCCATCCGTAAAACAACTGAAAGGGAGAACACGCGCGGCGCCAAGGCGAGAGCCATGTTCTGACGACGGCCCGCCCCCACTCCGCGAACTTGCTGCAGCGCTCTAAGACGAATGCGCGCGGCGCGAAGGCGAGAGCCGCATGTTGCAACACACCCGCCCTGCGTCCGTGAAGCTGCTGTCAACTGTTACATAAGCATCTCACATGGTGATAGCCAGGTGAGATGGTGAGACGCTGAAACTTTTCGACAGTCTGTTGAAAAGCCAGGGTGAGATGGTGAGACGCTGAAACTTTTCGACAGTCTGTTGAAAAGCCAGGGTGAGATGGTGAGACGCTGACACTTTTCGTGGTGAGCCAGCGTTTCGCCTGAGTCTGTAAAAAAAGTCCGCATCGGGGTCATACAGGGTGAAGAAGTCTCGGGCGACACGCCCGGCCCGCCCTCCCAGCGGGCCTCGGGGGACGACAGGGAGGAGTCAGCTAGAAGGAAAAGAAGTGGAGGGGGAGGAGGAGGAGGAGGAGGAGGAGGGGGAGGAGGAGGAGGAGGAGGAGGAGGACTAGGAGGAGGAGGAGGAGGAGGAGGAGGAGGACGAGGAGGAGGAGGAGGAGGAGGGAGGAAGGCGAAGGAAGGAAGAGAGATGCGGTGCTCACGCCTCGGCGCGAGCGTCGTATGCGTCCGCGACTGCGTGGCCGCCCCGAAGCCTGCTAGAAGTGGAAAGAGGAGGGGGCACGCACCCGATCTACAGTCATCGGCCTGACCTAAGGAACGATAAATAAGGAGCGAAGCCCCTTCTTCCAAGGAATAACGCATGGGGAACGATGAACAAATAATACATAACGCATAGGGAACGATGGATAACGCATGCAAGCCTAAGGAACGACCGAGCCCCTTTTGAAAAGTAAGCGTTCCTTGTTCAAGCCGCTCACTGTAGTCCACGGCGCGACCGTGTGGAGCCCGCGCGCGGCGCGCTTGCCTTGCGCGATCGCTCGGCGACGGGCAGTGCAGTCGAGCGGTTCCTCGACGGCGGTGGGAAGGGGAAGGGGCGAGGGAGGGAGCGAGGGGAAGCGACCGAGGCGTGGCCCACAACTTAACTTGCTTCTACGTACTGTTGCTCTGCAGAGGCCTCGCGGCGGTCCGCTGAACGAGGAGAGGGGCCGTCAAGGGCAGGAGCTGGGGCAGGAGTCGGAATGGCAAGTGGCTCCTACTGTGGGTCTGGCGGGTCGATGAAACCCATATCGGCGTCACTCTTTGGAATATATGGAGCACTAGGCCGGCTTGAGATAGGCACCTCAATTGACCCTGAACGCTGCGGGGCAAAGACGGGCGCATCGTCGGAAATAATATCTAAAGCCTCTAATGAGAATTCTCTGCGCCGTTCCAAGACAGTCTCCCCGCCTGGATTCACATGACCCTCGTTGCAATCAGCACACGAACCTCCATGAATACGCGCCACTGGGGCCTGGACGGCCAGGGCAATGCGTCGCGACATGTCGGGCGGATATACATTTCCACCGCGGGTCCGAAACTGCCCCTCGATACCATTTCAAAGCAACACGTGAGCACCAGGCGGGTGGTGGCACCTGCCCTTGGCCGGGGTCTTCTGCAGGCGTCCACACGGGCACGCTAATCTGAGCTCAAGGAGTCTGGTTCAAGGAGTCTGGCGGGGGCCCTGCCTAATTAGTAGTAGGACCCGCGCCAGGATGCACACTCTGGTCGAAATCGGCAGCGACGGCACGCAGCACCAGAACTTCCAAAGTCCCACAAGAGAAACTCGTGGAGCCTTGCGTGGCCACAGTCGTGCCCGGAAAGACTCAAGCCGCCCTGAGGCGCCAGCTGCAGGATGCAATCGCAGTGGGCACTTTATGCCCAATTGCATACGACTGCCGATATCAAGCTGCAGTGCCTGACTGACTTTCGCCCACGGCACACCCCAGAACCAGTCGCGGGAGCGCAGCGGCGGTGGAGGGTGTGGAGGCCTCTTGCTGGCGAGCAGCGCACCACGTCTCGCAAGGGGGCCCCCACCTGCGTTCCGTGCTCTCCTGGCCGGGGCGTGATCTAGCCAGACCTAAACTGCGCTGCGCTGGGAAAGGTCACCGAGCTACGCGCTGGTGGCGATGCCAACGCTAACCATGATGATGCAACATGCTGCGCTGCGACGTGTTTCCTCGATCAACGTCCAGGCATCAGCTCCTCGGCAATTGCCCGAGCAAAGAAACAAAAATTAAAAGGAAAGAGAAGCCCTGCTGCAACTGCGTGGCCCTGGGGCCGGCATCTGCAAGTGGCGGCCAGCAAACTGCAGAGGCTCATCTTCGGCACCTTCAGGAAGGGGCTCGAAGAGCCCTTGAGCCTCCGATGGGCTGCAGGTGTCATTTCATGGGCTGACTATCCCAGAATGTCTCGGGTTTCGTCGCCCGCGAACTGCGGAGGACCAAGCATCGATGCTGACTGGAACCTGTCTGCATGGGCCTCGCGGCGAGAGGGACAGGCCCCGCGCCATCTTCCCCAGCCAGCCTTGCGCCAGATCGAGCGCTCGCAGGCCGCCTGCCGCCGCGAGGCCTCAGCGCGATTGCAAAGCAAGGTGGAGCCGCGCAGATGGGATGACCACCGGCACATTGGCACACCAAGCGCAGTGCGGCCTCAAAAGTCGACAGGCTGAGCCAAGAACTTCATGGAACAGAACATGGATGCGGAGCTCTCCCCATATGCGCCGTGGGTCAACATGAACTTACGGCGCTGTGATGTGCACACATGATGCGCTGTCGCAGCCCCTCCTGCCCACCCACCCCCCCAGTCTTCAGTAATTAGCTGGGTTGTTGACGGTGTTAGCTTCATGTTGGAAACCTTCTGGAGGGTGTCTTACGCGCGCCGAACGCCCGCCTCCATGCGCCCCGTAATTCACAGGCCCTGGACCGCAGGCGCCGCCGCATGCGCCCGTCGGAGGCTCGAGCCTCGGCGGCGCCGCGGCCCGAGCAGGGCACCCCCCGCAGTTCCTGGGCCGTGGCCCGCGGGCGCCGCCGCACCTGCGCGTCTGAGGCTCGCGGACAAGGGGGGCGGGGGAGGGGGCACAGCGCCTCTTCCGCTGGAGCGCACCAGGAACTCGACCACAAGAGACCCTCCACGAGAAGCCCAACCCTGAGACCCCAGGATGTCCATCGACTTTTGGCATGGGGACGTCACGGCTTCCACAGTGGAACCGTCGAATCCCCAGAAACCCGGGGCACCCTGGAGGCAGGCCGGACGCTTCTTGGCATGGGCGTCCACTGCACGAGCGCGCAGGACGCCCGCCCCAAGAGATCCCGCACTTCGCTCCGGCCCGCAGGCGCCGCCGCATGCCGCGGCATCAGGCACCAGGTTTCGGTGGCGCCGCTGCCGGAGACTGGGGGTCCCTGCCCGCGGGACCTCCGCCCGGGGCGCCAGGCCGTGGGACGGACAGCGGGAAGCCTGCGGGCCTGCGCCTTGCCCGCGCAGCACGCCCGCCTCGGGGCACCCCGCAGCTCCCAGCACCTGGTCCGAGGGTCCATCCAGGGGCCCCTTCTGGCCAGCTCGCGGGGCCGCGTCCAGCTGTGGCGACCACCGCATCGGGGAACGCCAGACCATGGGTAACAATGACAGCACTGAGAAAGCAAAAGCCTCTGATGGCCGCGCCCGGCCGCCTTCGCGGGCGCCGCCACACGTGCGCGCCGAACGCCCGCACTGAGGTATCCCGTGCTGCGCTCTGGCCCGCGGGGCGGCACGCGCGCGGCCCGCGTGGCCCACCGCACCCGCGTCAGAGTTAGCCTGGCGAAGGACCCGACCACGTGCAGCTGCGAGCACCGCAGGACAAGTGGAGACTTTGGGAGGGGGCCTCAAAAGGACGAGAGGGCGCGCGTGGGAGGAACGGAACGACGCTGCTGATGGCATCGCAGGGGTCAGCCACAACGGGTCACATCTGGATGCAACCCGCACAGTCGATCCGAGCGCCTCTCGGCCTGGCCGTGGGTAGCAGCAGGGCGCGGTCTGGGGAACAGCAGGCGGCGGGGCGTTCGGTGGAGCTCCTGCGGGGGCACGAGACGTGCGAGGGGCGTGCCGAGATATGCGCGGTTACGCATGCGACTCCCGCCACTAGGGGACTTCCGGCGGAACTCCCTGCGGGGCCACGAAGCGTGCGAGGGGCGTGCCGACATTGGCACGGTCACGCATGCGACTCCTGCCAGTGGCGCCTCAGGCCGAGCTCACAGTGGGGCCACAAAACGCGCGAGGGGTGCGCCGGCATGGGCACGGTCACGCGAGCGATTCCTGCAACCGAGGCCGTGGGCCGAGCTCCCAGTGGGGCCACGAAACGCGCGAGGGGTGCGCCGATATTGGAGCGGTCACGCCTGCGATTCCTGCAACGGGGTCTGCGGTGGACCTCCCTGTGTGGTCACGAAACATGTGAGTGGTGTGCCGACATGGTACGGAGAAGGCGTGCAAGGCAGCCACTGGGGCCTTAGGCGGAGTTCCCTGTGGGGTCACGAAACGTGTGAGGGGCGTGTCGAGATGGGCACGGTCACGCATGCGATTCCGTCAATGCTGCCTTAGATGGAGATCCCAGTGGGGCCACGCGCGAGATTTGTGCCGAAATAGGGGAGGTCACGCATATGATTACTGCCAAAGGAGTCTTCAGTGAATCTCCCTACTGTACCACGAAACGTTTAATGGGTGCGCCGACATGGACTAAACAAGACATGCGAACGAAGCCACTGGGGCCTTAGGTGGAGTTCCCTGTGGGACTGCAGAACGTGTGAGGGGTGTGCAGAAAGTGTGGTGGGAAGCGCATACAGGCGCAGCCACTGGAGCCTCAGGTGAACCTCCACCTAGGGCCACGAAACGTTGAAGGGGTGCGCCAACATGTTTGGTGGAATGCGGGCGCAGCTACTGGGGCCTTAGGTGGAACTCCCACTGGGGCCTCAAAACGTGTGAGGGGTGCGCGAAAGGGGGGTGGCGGTGGCATGCGGGCGCAACTACTGTGGCCTCAGGTGGAGCCCCCTGTGGGACAACGAAATGTTTAACAGGTGCGCCAAAGTAGGGCGGCAGCGGCATACGGGCGCAACCTCTGGGGAGTTGGGTGGGGTCCCCGATGGGGACGCGAAACGTGTGACGGGGCGCCGAAATGGGGGGCGGTGGCATGCGGGCGCAACCGCTGGGGCTTTAGGTGGAGCTCCATTTGTGACCACGAAACGTTTGCGGGGTGCGCCAGTGGGCTGGCGGCGGCACGCGGGCGCAACCACTGGGGCCTTAGGTGGAGCCTCCTCCTTGGGCCACGAAACGTGCGAGGGATGGCATAAAGAGAACAGAAAAAAAGACGAAGATGGGGATGATGGTGATGATGATGATGACGATGATGATGCTCATGATGAGGAGGAGCATGATGAGGAAGATGACGGAAATGATGATGGTGATGATGATGATGATGATGATGATGGTGATGATGACGATGATGATGATGACGACGCTGATTATGGTGATGATGGTGTTGATGATGGTGTTGATGATGATGATGAAGATGACGGTGATGATGATGATGCTGATGCTGATGCTGATGCTGATGATGATGATGGTGGTGATGATGATGATGATGATGGTGATGGTGATGGTGATGGTGATCGTGGTGGTGATGGTGATGGTGATGGTGCCGATGGTGATGGTGATGATGTGAAGATGACGGTGGTGCTGCTGATGATTATGGCGATGGTGATGATGGTGATGATGGTGATGATGGTGATGATGGTGATGGTGATGATGGTGATGATGGTGGTGATGGTGCTGATGGTGATGATGGTGATGGTGATGATGGTGATGATGGTTATGGTGGTGACAAAGACGCCCACGACGACCACGACGATGATCATGGTGATGACGATGATGGCGATGATGATGACAATGATGATAATGATGATAATGATGATAATGATGATAATGATGATAATGATGATAATGATGATAATGATGATAATGATGATAATGATGATGATGATGATACTGATGGTGATGATGATGATGATGATGGCGGTGGTGAGGATGCTGATGGTGATGTTGATGATGGTAATGATGATGGTGATGGCGATGGTGATGTTGATGGTGGTGAATGTGATGATGATGGTGGTGATGATGGTGATGATGATAGTGGTGATGTTGATGCGGGTGATGATGATGATGATGATGGTGGTGATGATGATGATTATGCTGGTGATGGTGATGGTCATAATGCTGATGATGATGATGCTGATGATGATGATGATGATGATGATGATGATGATGATGATGATGATGATGATGATGATGATGATGATGATGATGATGATGATGATGATGATGATGATGATGATGATGATGATGATGATGATGATGGTCATGATGATGCTGACGACGACGACGACGACGACAACGACGATGGCAACGACAACGACGACGACGACGCGGACATGCGGAACGCAGGAGGGAGGAGGGGGAAGAGGAAAGGAGGGGGGTGAGACGCGGGGCGCTGCTGACGCAAGACCCCTCAGCTGCCCTCGAAGGTGTGGCAACGGTCCCGCAGTTCGCAGCCCCCACGGATGGTGAGGTCGAATCTGAATTTGCGTAGGACGTCACTTTGCTGGACCCCCCAGCAGCCCTTAACAGTGGCGACACGTTCACAGATCGCAGCCTCCCAAGGGTGGTGAGGTCGAATCTGAATCTGCGCACGACGCCATTATGCTGGACCCACCCCCCGCAGCCCTCGAAAGTGGCGACAGCTTCGCAGATCGCAGCGCCCCAGGGATGGGTGAGGTCAAATCTGAATCTGCGTAGGCCGTCACTTGACTGGACCCCCAGCAGCCCCCAAAAGTGGCGACAGCTCCGCACTTCGCAGCTCCCCAGGGATGGGTGAAGTCTAATCGTCGAATCTGAATCTGCGCAGGACGTCACTATGCTGGACCCCCAAGCAGCCCTCGAAAGCGGCGACAATCTCGCAAATCGCAAGTCGCAGCACCGCAGGAGTTCTGAGGTCGAACCTGAATCTGCGTTGGACGTCAAGTTGCTGGACCCCCGGCAGCCCCCCAAAAGTGGCGACAGTTTCGCAGCTCGCAGCCCCCCAGGGACGGCCAGATCACGTAGGACGGCGAGGTAGGAGGCAGGCTGCCAGGCAGGAAGGAGCGAGGTATCAAAGGCAGGGGAGGAGAGGAGAAGAGGAGGGAGGTGGAAAGGAGGACGGAGACCACAGTGCTTTAGCCAAAACGAAAACACAAGAAAGGAGGGCTGGGGAAAAAAACAAAAAGCGAAAAACAACAACCAAAAAAACTAAACATGTGCCGCCCGCGTGCCGCGCCGCGGCGTGCCCGTTTGCGCAAGTGCGAAAACTGTGCTGCCCGCGTGCTGCGCCGTGCCGCGCTGCGCCCGCGTGCCACACCGTGCCCGCGCTCTGGCGTGCAAACCGTGCTCGCGCGCCGCGCCGTGCCCCGTGCCGTGCCCTCGAGAGATACATCGCGCCCGCACTCTGGACCGCGACTCGTTGCGCCGCCCGCGAGCCGCGCCGTGCAGCGCCCGCTTACCCTGCCGTGCCCGCGTCCTGTGAGCGCGAAGGTGCGCCGCCCGCTCGCCGCGCCGTGCCGTGCCCGTGGCGATCGCGTGCCGTGACAAAGCTCGCGCGCCGTGCCGCGCCAGCGTCGCGCCACGCCGCGCCGGCGTCGTGCCCTGATTGCAGATAACAGAAATGTGCCGCCCGCTGACCATACGGCGTTGCTGCTGAGGGCCCCCATGGTGGTGTGCAATGACTTTCCTCCTCATCCTCCTCCTTCTCCTCCTCCTCCTCCTCCTCATCCTCCTCCTCCTCCTCCTCCTCCTCCTCCTCCTCCCCCTCCTCCTCCTCCTCTTCCTCCTCCTCCTCATCATCATCATCATCAGCAGCAGCACCAGCACCAGCATAATCATCATCAGCATCATCAGCATCATCATCATCATCATCATCACCACCACCACCACCACCACCACCACCATCATCATCATCAGCAGCATCATCAGCATCATCATCAGCAGCAGCAACATCATCATCATCATCATCATCATCATCATCATCATCATCATCATCATCATCATCATCATCATCATCATCATCAT
>CAUYUJ010017258.1:165000-172500 GCA_963575745.1 Prorocentrum cordatum | reverse complement strand
GCATCAGCGTCATCAGCGCCGCGATCATCATGATCGTCCTCACTATCATCACCATCATCATCATCATCATCATCATCAGCATCATCAGTAGAGAAGTATGAGCATCAGCATGATCATCATCACCAGCAGCAGCATCCTCATCAGCATCATCATCAGTATCAGCATCATCATCCTCGTCATCATTATCATCGTCATCATCATGAATCATCATCAGCATCATCATCAGCATCATCATCGTTATCGTCATCGTCAGCGTTGTCGCCATCATCACTACCATCAACCACAACAACCACACCTGCATCATCATCCTCATCATCATCCTCATCATCATCATCATCATCATCGCCGTCGTCGTTTTCGTCGTCGCTCATCGCCATCAGCATCAATCATATCGTCTACTACTAATGTCATCAGTACAATGATCATCAATATCGTACTCATCATCATCATCATCCTCATCATCAGCAGCAGCATCGTCAGCATCAGCAGCATCATCGTCATCGCCATCATCTTCCATTCCCCTCCTCATCTTCGCAGCGTCCCCAACGGGGTGCGCCTTCGGAGGCAAGGGAACGAAGTGCTTCCCCACGAAGGGCCCCTGGGGCGGAAGGGGGGGCCGCAAGGTGGACGCGAAGGGGGAAGGGCGAGGGGGGAGAGCAAACTAGCTGCGCTCGCGCCATGTCTGAGATCCTACTCCTCACTTCCATCCTTTCCCACTGCACCGATGTTTCTGTCTATCTGAGGAAAAATGCCATTGCCGACCTGGAACTCCAAAAAAGACCCAATCGAGTTATGTGAAATCGGAAGAGGGGGCTGCGTACAAAGGAGAGGAGGAGCAGGAGGAGGAGGAGGAGGAGGAAGAGGAGGCCAAGCTCCCGCAGCTCCTCGCCCGTTCACTCCGTTCGCTTCCCCCCCTCCCCTACAGGGCGGCCCTGGCGGCCGCGCAATGGCCCCGGCCCCTGCCGCGGCGGCTGCGCTGGCCGCCGCCGGCGGCGGCCCCGCCGGCACTCGACGACTTACGAGAGGGAGATCGACGTGAGCCCTGCGTCGGCGGGGGCCCTGGCGCCACGCTGGCTGCAGCAGGGGTGGAGGTCGACGCGGCGGCGGCGCTGCGCAGGCGGCGCATGGGCGAGGGCGACGAAGCTTCCGCGGGAGATGGGGCGTGGGCGATCTCTGCCCCTTCCTCGCGCACCCTGACGATATGCGCCAGCCGCCTGAAGGAGATCCCGGCCAGGGCGCCGCGTGCTCGCCAGGGAGGGCCGGGCGCTCGCATGCACCACGTCGGCTGCACCGCGTCCCAGAGCGGCCCAGTTGAGCAACTGATAGGCTGGGGCAACATGCGCGCGGAGGCCGCAGGCTGAGGCGCAGGCCGCGTTCGGGGCTGCCGCCGTGGCTGGGCCCCCCGCTGGGGCCGCTCCAGAGGCGGGGGTGAAGACGGCGGCGGGGCAGGCGAGCAGGCAGGTGGCCCGGAGGAACGAGGCGGTGCAGCACGAGGAGTTGCAGCGCCTGGAATTATGGGACGTGCTTCCCTGGGATCGCCTGCATGACCCAGAGCGCACTGTTCGCGCGGTCCCCGAAGCAGTCCGATACGCGGTGGCCGACCTGGGTAAGGCCCTATGTGACGCCATGATCGGGGCCACTGGGGAGCAAGAGGTGGCGGCGCGAAGAGGGGGGGAAGGGGGAGGAGGGAAGGCTTCTTAGAAGCAAGGGTGCTTTTAAGAAGCCTTCCCCCATCCCCCTACCCCCGTCTGCGCGTGGCCGAACAAGAGCACGGGTGGCTCTGGAAGGCGATCTTCTTCTCAGACTGTCTACTGCTCGCCGCCGCACGCAGACGGCGAGGAGGGGCCATAGGGGCCATAGGGGCGAGGCCCTGGCCCAAACCCTGTCGAGGCGCATCCAGCTGGCTCGGGAGGACTCCTTTCGGAGGCGCGCACAAAGGGGTTTGGGGAGGGGGGAAGGTTTCTTGGCAGGAGACTGCTTCTTAGCAGGCGCGGGCCTTGCATCTACAGATCAGGCCCGCGCCTTCTAGGAAGCAGGGCGCTTCTAAGGAGACATCCCCCCCCTATTCTGGATGGGGCAATGATCGTCCCCCCCCTTGAATCCGCCGGGGGGGTTGGGCACGTGCTGTCGGAACGGGTGGAGGGAGGTTTGGAGGCAGAGGAGGAGAAGGATGAGGGGGAGGAGGATGGAGGGGGGCGGGATTGGGCAAGCTCAGTCGGAAGGTTAATCGACCCTTCTGCGGGTGGCTAAGCCTCGGACATCCTGTGGCCAGAGGCCGAGGCCTCGGCTGGAGGACCCAGCTCCCCGGCGCCCAATCGATCGGCCCAGCAGCTGGACGGGGGCAGCCAAAGCATCGAAGAGGCCTTGGCGGAAAAAGACGTCCAGGAGACACAGGTCGGGTCGTGGACGCCCCTCCTCCTCCTCCTCCTCCTCCTCCTCCTCCTCCTCCTCCTTCTCCCTCCTCCTCCTCTCCTCCCCTCCTCCTCCTCCTCCTCCTCCTCCTCCTCCTCCTCCTCCTCCTCCTCCTCCTCCTCCTCCTCCTCCTCCTCCTCCTCCCAGTCCTCCTCATTCTCCTCCTGGTCATTATCGCGGCTCCACGTGAGCGACGATCAAAAATGGGTCTCACGCGAGATGACACAGCGACCTTACGCGGCGGCTTACGCGGGCCGCCAGCGCAGCACGCTTCATTGGAGCCGAGGGCGCTTACGCGCGAGCTTACGCGGGCAGCTTACGCGCCAATGTCGGTGAAGACAACCCCGTTTTCCTTCGTCGCTCAGATGGCCTCGGACAGCAAAGCCAGGCGGTGCCTCCCGAGCCGCTTCCCGCGGGCGGCCTCGCAGCCAGCCCTGCCGGCGGCGGGTCTGGAGGAAGAGGACGCGGAACGTTTCTTCGAGGAGCTCCGGAAAGTCTACACATACGCGCCGCGGAAGCGGGGAGCAGGGCCTAGCGGCACGAAGAGCGAGCACTGGGCGTGGATGCCTGCCTCCCCACGCTGCTGCGTGGGAGAGCTCCGAGCGAGTCCCTGCGGGGGCAGCTCGGCCAGGCCCCTGGGAGAGGTGCGTGGGCCCTGGCTGTCTACGAGGAGCTTCGCGGGGGACCCAGAGGAGCAGAACCAGGTGCGACCCCGTGCGCTGGGAAAGGTCCACAGGCAGGCCGCCTCCGAGGCCGTCAGCGGGATGTTCACTGGCAGGGTGGCCGCGGCGCTCGGGCAGAGCGAGTGTTCAGTCTGGAGCGCCTGGGGGGCTGAACGCAGGCGCAGGGCAGCCCTCCTCGACCTGGACAGCCGGCCACGCCCCTGCAATGTCAGCCTAGACGCGAGCAACGCCCACAACGAGCTTGACCCGAGGGCTGTGGCGACAGCGGTGCCGATTTTTCGCCAAGCAGTGCTTGCACTGAAGGGGGCTTAGCGGACCCTGAAGGATTTGGCGAAAATGGGTGGCCGATTTCGATAGGCCGCTAGCTTCCCAGGTTCCCCGTTCTGGCATCCCGGTTGTTGGGTCTGGGCCGATTTCGGTAGGCGGCAGGGTTCCCGGGTTCCCGGGCTCCTGGTCGATATCTCCTCATCGATAGGTTTCACCGTCGATCTCATTACCCACCTCTCTATCGATCTCACGATCGACTTTGCAATCGATCTCGCGGTCGATCTCACTATTGATCTCACTATAGATCGCACGACCGATCTCACAACTCACTGAATCGACTTCACCATCGGTCTCACGATTGACCGTCCAATCGTCCTCACTATAGACCCCACTGTCGATCGCACGATCGCTCTCACAATCGATCTCAATATCCACATCAGTAATTCCCAAGCCATCCACGGATTGGGGGTTCCCTCAGGCGTGATGGTCCCCGGCTTGCTGCCCTGGGCGCGCCTGGGCCTCTGCGCGGCGGCCGCGCACGTGCGGCGTGGCACGCGACGGCACGCAGACCCGGCTCCCGCAGGAGCGCGGCGGGGACTAGGGGGACGCACTCGCCAACCACGTGCTCGCCCTGTGCTACCTCGGCATCGACGCCGACGTGGAGCAGGGCCGCGGCCACCGCGACAGCGGGCGCGAGGCACCGCTGACAGGACGACCTGGAAGCCAGCAGTGGCTCCAGCAGCGCCGAGGCCGCCGAAGAGGCCGTCGCCCCGGGCCTGCGCCGCCGCCCGCCTCCGCGGCAAGCCGACCGAGCCGCAGCCGAGCCGCCGAGCCCACGTCGTGAGGTCGACGTCGCGGCACTCCCTGGGCGGCGCGAGCCGGGGGCCTCGGTGCCCCGCCGCGGCGCGCTGCCGGCGGTCCTGGCGGCCCCCGCCGCTGCGCCGGCCGAAGGGAGCCCACTCGCCGAGGGCAGCCCCGAGGCAGCTGCGCCGCAGACGGCCCACGGGAGGCGGCACCAGAGGCTCGGCGACCTCCGCGCGGCAGGCTTGGACAAGCAGGCGGCGGCGGCCCTCGGGTGCGCGAGGACGGACTACGACTGCACCTTCCTGGCCCGCGCGCGCGGCATCCCGAGCGGGAAGGCGCGAGCCCGAAACCGGGCGCTGTCCGCGGAGCACGAGCAGGGCCTGGAGAGCGCCAGCGCCCTGACGGCGGTGAGCCTTCGGGCGCGCCTCAACCTGCCAGCGGCCACGGCGAAGCGCTGGGCCGCACTAGTCGGACGATGGCGCCGCCCACGCGAATGACGAGGCACTGACAGCAACGCAGCACGCTCTGGCCCCACGGCCCCCCTCGCTGCGGCTGCCCGCCTCGCCGCCACCGAAGTGGCCGCGGACACCCTGGCGGCGATCGCCCTGCGTTCTGCGGGGGGCCCAGGAGCGAGCTCCCTCCTGCAGTTCCCGAGCTGCCTTGCCAGTGCTTGACCAACGCCCAGACGACAGTGCGCTGCGCTTCCGGCTGCACCTGGACCTGCTGGGCTGCACAAGCCCCCCGCTGGCGGCGGGCGCAGCGGGACCAAGACGCCCGAGGCTGTGCCAGCAATGGCACCCCAACGGCGGGACTTGCGGCACGCCGCTGGACGTCAAGGGGCGGCACGCGCACGACTGTGCCGCGGGCGGGTGGCTGATCCGCCGCCACGATGCGGGCTGCGCGGCACTCGCAGGGTGGTGCGAGGAGAAAGGGCGCACCGTGTTCAGGGAAGTTCTGCTCCCCCACGCAGCGCCAGAGAGCCCCGAGGCGCGGATGGACCTCGTCGTCCACACCCCGCGCCTCGCCAGGCCGCTCATGGTCGACGTGACCCTGATGAGCGCGCTCACGCAGGACGCGTTCGGGCTCGGCACTGCGCGGCGCGACGGCGCGGCTGCGGCAGCCGCGGCGCGGCGCAAGCGGGTCAACTACCCTGCAGTGTACGTGGTGCCCTCCGCGGTGGAAGACCATGGCCGCCTCGGCGAAGAGGCGCTGGCCCTGACGCAAATGCTGGCGCCCGCGCGGGGCACCGAGCGCCAGCGGCCATCCGGCAACTGCAGCAGTCGCTAGGGTGCGTCCTCAAGCGCAGCGCCGCCGACGCCGTCCTGGCGGCGACGCAGGCGCAGGGCTGGGCCGCCGGCGCCAGACGCGGAGCCCTAGCCAGGGGCTGAGCGGCCCAGCCGCTGCGCGCTGCGCGCCTGGCCGCGGCCGAGGAGCTGGCGCCCCATCCTGCGCTGGGCCCTGCTGGAGGGCCGCCCCGGCAGAGAAGCGGCGGCCGAGCGCGCCGGGCCCGCCGAGGCGGCGGCGGAGAACCCGCCCCGCTCGGCTGGGCTGGAGGCGCTGGGCCCGCCGGACTGCCGCGCCGCGCGCGGACGCGCTGCGCGGCTGGGCAGCGAGCGCCGCAGAGGGCACGAGGGGCCACCGCTCGGGGCCGCCGACCTCTCGCTGTCGGTGGTCTGCGCGCTCCCGTGTGTGGCTAGAAGCCCTGGCCAGCTCTGCTCCTCCCCCCTGTTGGCGGCCGCTGCTTGGTTCGGCGGGGTGCTAGGCAGCGGCTCTCCCAGGTGGGCCCCTGTGGAGCCCTTGGGGGATAACCGTGGCACCGATCCCGAAAGTTCCTGGACAGCGCGCCGCACCTGGAGGAGAATGAGAAGGACTGGGAGGAGGAGGAGGAGGAGGAGGAGGAGGAGGAGGAGGAGGAGGAGGACTGGGAGGAGGAGGAGGAGGAAGGAGGAGGAGGAGGAGGAGGAAGAGGAGGAGGACGACGACGAGGAGGGAGGACGAGGACGAGCAGCACCAGCAGGAACTCGAGTGGAAGGAGTGTGGGGAGCGGAAGAACCAGGGGAAGGCGGAGGGGAAATGAGGGGGGCGACAACGATTAGAAAGGACTCGGATCCAGAAAAGTGGCCCGTTCTGGAGCGAGCTCGTCATCCTGAACGACGGGAGCACAGCGCCGATCCGAAAATGAGGCCCACGCTGCAGCGGGAAGACCTGATTGAAACGCCGAAAGCAATCGGAAACAACACAAAAACAAAACAACCAAAAACGATCAGTAATACTCACTGCGTATAGCTCCCCGCCTGTGCATCTGTTTGCATGGACCTTTTCCGCCGTGAATGTCTACGCGCAAGAGTTCTCGAATATAAGCGGGCTTGAGTATTGACAGACTGGGAACGAAGATGACTGTGAATGAGTTGGAGTGTGAATGAGTCTCAGTAGTACGAGTGAGTCTATGCGCATGGATCTGCGTATGTCTAAGCCGAGGATGGGTGTATATGCGCGTCAGTGGCCTGATCATGACTGGGCGTGACTGAATCGAAACGGCTACGTGATCCCTCACGTCATGATGAAGCAAGGAATAGGGGTGCTCATGCAAACGCCGTGCGGCACCCTTGCGCTTCGTTGGCTGGCCCAGAAGACCTCACGCAGTGACCGAGCCGTGAAGCAACCAGTCACGCCACGGAGAGGAGAGGCCGGATCTATAGAAACATACGTAAAACACTCTGGATTGGAGCCACAGGAGAAGGGCAACCTGCAGGAACAGACGCGAAGGACCAAGGATTCGTGCCCCAGGAGAAGCCCAATCTATAGGAAGAAAACACGCAGGATTGAGGCCACAGGAGAAGGGCAAAACATTGCGCCCCAAGAGGAGCCCCATCTGTAGGAACGTACGCAAACCACATGGGATTGGAGCCACGCCTCCTGGGGCTTCCTGGGGCATCCTGGGGCCTCTCGAGGCCTCCTGGGGCCTCCTGAGGCCTCCTGGTGCCTCCTGGTGCCTCCCGGCGCCTCCTGGGGCCTCCTGGGGAGGATCCGTGCCCCAGGAGAGGCCCAATCCAAATAGGAACATGCGCGAAGCACACAGGACTGGAGCCACAGGACAGGGGCAATATATGATCCCGGTCTCCAGGGCCCACGGCCCCCCCGCCCCAGATGGTATGGTCCCAAGATTCCTCGGGCCCCCCCCCCCAGATGGTATGGTCCCAGAGACGACGACGACGACGACGACGACGACGACGACGACGACAACGACGGCAACGGCGACGGCGACGGCGACGGCGACGGCGACGGCGACGGCGACGACTACGACGACGGCGACGGCGACGACGACGACGACGAC
>CAUYUJ010017258.1:150000-157500 GCA_963575745.1 Prorocentrum cordatum | reverse complement strand
GACGTCGTCGTCGTCGTCCTCATCCACCTCGTGACGCTCGTTCCCGCACGCGCGCCCCAGCCAGGTACCCGTCGCCAGCGACGACCTCGGGCTCCTGGGGGTTCTGGGGGGTCGTGGGTGCTCCCCCCCCCCCGCGCGAGGGCGGGGGGCCGCCGCCAAGGTACCCGGGCTCCCGCGGGAACCGACCCACCCGCACTCTGCTGCAGTCGTTTCCTCTCGGTGGTCGCCCTCCGTGGCCCCTCTCGGTTGCCCTCGGTGGCCAGCCCCCCTCGGTGGTTCCCTTCGGTGGCACTCCTCCGTGGTTCCCCTCGGTGGCTCCCCTCTGTGGCCTCTCTGTGGCCCGCCCCTGTGGTCACCCTCAGTGCCCTCCCTCGGTGGCTCCCATCTGTGGCCCTCCTCCGTGGCCCCTCTTCGGTGGTATCCCTGTGGCCCTACTCCGTGGCCCCCGTCTGCGGCCCTCCTCCAAAGCCTTGCTCAGTAGCCCCCGTGTGTGGCCTTCCTACGTGGCTCCCCTCTGTGGCTCCCCCTCTATGGTCCCCTCGGTGGCCCTCCTCGGTGGTCCCCCTCTGTGGCTCCCCCTTGGTGGCCCTCCTCTGCGGCGCCCCTTCAGTGGCCCCCAGCTGGCGACAGAAAATCCCTCCTCCTCCTCCTCCTCACCATCATCATCTTCTTCTTCTTCTTCTTCTTCTTCTTCTTCTTCTTCTTCTTCTTCTTCTTCTTCTTCTTCTTCTTCTTCTTCTTCTTATTATTATTATTATTATTATTATTCCTTATTATTCTTCTTCTTCTTCTTATTCTTCTTCTTCTTCTTATTATTATTATTATTATTATTAGTCTTCTTCTTCTTCTTCTTCGTGTTATTATGTTTCTTCTTATTCTTATTCTTCTTCTTATTATTATTCTTCTTCTTCTTATTTTTCTTCTTATTCTTCTTCTTCTTCTTCTTCCTCCTCCTCCTCCTCCTCCTCCTCCTCCTCCTCCTCCTCCTCCCTCCTCCTCCTCCTCCTCCTCCTCCTCCTCCTCCTATTCCTCCTCTTCCTCCTCCTCCCCTCCTCCTCCTCCTCCTCCTGTTCCTCCTCCTCCTCCTCCTCCTCCTCTCCTCCTCCTCTTATCCTCCTCCTCTCCTCCTCCTCCTCCTCCTCCTCTCCTCTTCCCTCCTCCTCCTCCCTCCTCCTCCTCCTCCTCCTCCTCCTCCTCTCCTCCTCCTCCTCCTCCTCCTCTCATCATCATCATCATCATCATCATCATCATCATCATCATCATCATCATCATCATCATCATCATCATCATCATCATCATCATCATCATCATCATCATCATCATCATCATCATCATCATCATCAGCAGCAGCAGCACATCATCATCATCATCATCATCATCATCATCAGCAGCATCATCATCATCATCATCATCATCAGCATCATCATCATCGCATCATCATCATCATCTCCTCCTCCTCCTCCTCTTCCGCCTCCTCCTTTTACTCCTCCGCCTCCTCCTCCTCCTCCTCCTCCTCCTCCTCCTCCTCCTCCTCCTCCAGCTCCTCATCGTCATCATCATCATCGTCATCCTCCTTCTCTGCCTCCTCTTCCTCCTCCTCCTCCTCCATGTCCTCCTCCTCCTGCTCCTCCACCTCCTCCTCCTCCTCCTCCTCCTCCTCCTCCTCCTCCTCCTCTCCTCTTCCCGTTCCTCCTCCTCGTGTTCCTCTTCCTCCTCCTGCTCCTCCTCCTCCCCTCTTCCTCCTCTTCCTCCTCCTCCTCCTCATCCTCCTGCTCCTCCTCCTCCTTCTCCTCATATTCCTCCTCTTATGTTTATTATTAACGTTATGATTCGTATCAGTAGTATTCGTGTTATTCGTCGCAGTATGACGAATAGTGCTATTAGTAGTGTTAATATGTGTCGTAGTATTTTACACTAATATTAGCAATGATCTTAGTAGGATTATGAGTCGTAGCAATATGACTAATACAAATATTCTGAATATTAGCGTTAGTACTAATGTTAGTCGTGTGTGCCCGATTATTCTTATCACGAGTGTCAGTGCTAGGTTGTTACGAGTAGTACCAGTAGTATCCTTATGTTTCTATAATCATGGTTCGTATTGTTCTGTTGCAGCAAAGTATTATTCCTCTTCATATAAAGTATTCGCATTATTATTAATAGTACTATCAGTAGTACTCTTCTTTTCAAAGTAGTACGATTATTCTTCATAATAATAGTATACTAAATCTGTTTACCGTCCATAATAATACGCGTACCCTTCTTATTAGTACTGTTATCAGCCCTGTGTTTCTCAATTTTCGTCTTAGAATTGTTAGCATTATGGCGAGTAAAAAGATTATTCATGTGAGTATTCAGATTCACAATGTGTTCCCATCCGTAGTAATACTAGCATACGCCTTCTTAGTACTAGTGTTATGTGTGTTCCTTATTAGTTTATTGTTACCCAGCTTATTATTCGTGGTGGATTTGTTATTATTCGTATTCGTATGGTTCGTCGTGTAATTATTCGAATTAGTAGTATGATCGTGGTTAATATCCTTTCCGTACTATTCCCATTATTACTATTGTTAACATGACCACTCGAATGCGCAGTATCCCCTTTGTTATGATTATAAATATGGCTATTGTTACCGTTATTCCTGGAATTCTCAGTTTCGTCTTACTATTAGTCGCCTTCTTAGTATTAGGCTTCTTCGTCTGCTTGCTAGTATTATTTCTCTTATTCTCTTCTTAGGGTTAGTATTAGTAGTAACAGTATTACTAGTAGTAGTAGTAGTAGTACGTTCCTGCTTACCATTCCTCCTCCTCCTCCTCCTCCTCCTCCTCCTCCTCCTGTTCCTCCTCCTCCTCCTTCTCATCCTCCTGTTCCTCCTCTTCCTCCTCCTCCTCCTCTTCCTCCTCCTCCTCCGCCTCCTCCTCCTCCTGCTCCTCCTCCTCCTGTTCCTCCTCTTCGTCTTCTTCGTCTTCCTCCTCCTCCTCCTCTTCCGCATCATCATCATCGTCATCATCATCATCATCATCATCATCATCATCATCATCATCATCATCATCATCATCATCATCATCATCATCATCATCATCATCATCATCATCATCATCATCATCATCATCATCATCATCATCATCATCATCATCATCATCATCATCATCATCATCATCATCATCATCAGCATCATCATCATCATCATCATCCATCATCATCATCCATCACCATCATCATCATCATCATCATCATCATCATCATCATCATCGTCATCATCATCATCATCATCATCATCATCATCATCATCATCATCATCATCATCATCATCATCATCATCATCATCATCATCATCATCATCCTGCTCCTTTTTTTCCTCCTCCCTTTCCTCCTCCCTTTCCTCCCTTTCCTCCTCCTCCTCCTCCTCCTCCTCCTCGTCCTCCTCCTCCTCCTCTTCCTCCTCCTCCTCCTCCCCTTCCTCCTGTCTTCGTTCTACATACAAACATGCGGGGACCTCTGTGGGGCCTCTTGGTGGCCTCCCAGAGGAGGGCGACAGGTACAAGCAGCACCGTCGACACCGAATCCACTTAGAACGGGGCCGCGATTCAGCACTCAACGGGTCCCCTGGCAACTGCACGCTGAATTTGGATGTTCGGTAGGATGGCGCGGACCCTGATCCTCCTCTTCGGCCTCATCGTTGGACTGGCGGCAACAATCAGGTTCCCAGAAAAATCTCCGGGAATATGATGATGCGGGCCGCGTGGATGCCCCCGCGACGCACCTTGAAAGTTTCCAAGGTACCCCAGATGAGGGTGCAAAGCCCGAAAGATGGCCAGATGGAACCATTCGAAAATCTGGAGATGGCGGTGAAGCTTGAAAGTGAAATGGGAAGGGTGGGTAAAGAAAATTCAGGAGCTGGAAGTGTTACGGACAGGAATCTAAGAAGGAGCGTACGGGGTGCGCGAAAGAAACTGGAATGGTATTCGGCACATCCCGCCACCGTGCCTGGGCTGTGCGTCAAAAGCCTGTAGGGTGATCGGTGGGATGTCGAGGGAGGTCTCGCGGGGCTATATTGGGGGTGTCGTTGGGCCTCTTGGGGGCCATTTTGGGGCCTCCTGGGGAGTCGATGGGGGTTTCTTGGGGGCTCCCCGGGGCCTCGCGGCAACCTCTGGAGGCATTTTGGGGGCCTCCTGGGAGCCTCTGGAGGCGGAAGACTCGAACTTTCCGCTCATGCTCCTTCTCTCGAGCCTATCTCGGGGCAGTCTCAAGGTCCTCTTGGGCCATCTTGGGCATCCCTCGGGCCGTCTCGGAGCCCTGTCAGGCCGTCCCGGAGACCTCCTGGGAGCCCTCCTGGCGATTCTCGGGGCGGGCTTCGGGGACTCTCGGGCCGTCTTGGATCTTCGGAAACTCGAAAAGTCGAGGACCCAAAAAACATTCAAAAAACCTCAGGCAATCAAAGAATCTTCGGGGCCTCGGGCGCCCACTGAAGCCTGCCCGGGGCCGCCCTGGCGCAGCCTGGAAGCCGTCGGACCCCCCCCACAAGCATTTTCGGCGCCCTCGGGCAGCGATGGGCCGGCCTGGCAAAGTAGCCGCTCGACCTCAAGAAACCTGCCACGAGAAGCCCCAGGACGTCCATTGATTTTTGGTGTGGGATCTTCATGTTTTCGGCATCTGTATATATATATATATATATATATATATATATATACATATATATAACATTCATGCATGCATGCATGCATGCATGCATGCATACATACACATGTGTGAATATGTCTATATACACGCATACATACATACATACATACATACATACATACATACATACATACATACATACAGACAGACAGACAGACAGACAGACAGACAGACAGACAGACAGACAGACAGACAGACAGACAGACAGACAGACAGACAGACATACATACATACATACATGCATGCATGCATACATACATACATACATACATACATACATACATGCATACATGCATACATACATGCATTCATACATGCATGCATACATACATGCATGCATATATACATGTTACATACATATATGTGTATACATATACATATAAATACAATTACACTTATATACATAGATATATGTATATATGTGTATGTAGATGTATGGGCGCGCGCGCACATCCGTGCCCCTGCATTTCCTGTGAAACTCATCACATGAAACGCCCCACTTCACACGTGGCACATCCTCGCATATGTGTGTCTGTGTCTGGGCATGCAGCCGATCAATGCGAAACGTGCACGCGCATTCTTTTCAAACCCCCGTAAGCTCAGCGAAGGCAAGCGCGAGCGACTGAGGCGTCCCCCAACCAGACATAACTGACGACGCCTAATCAAATCACCTGAGCGCGGCCCAATCCTCCGCCTGCCACGGCTGCTTTCCATCGAGTCGGTGCCAATCCCTTGGCTTGCAACGAATTTGATTACATCGGCTTGGATTGCAACCGCCTAAATCTCCTTGTTGTGAATAGTTTCAACGCGAATCATTATCTGGAAGATTTCTACAGAATTCCTTCTGTGGAAGATTTCACTAGGAATACTTTTGTGGAGGATTTCAGTCGGATCTTTCTGTGGAAGATTTCAGAAGAATCCTTATGCGGAGGATTTCCTCCTTCCTCCTCCTCCTCCTCTTCCTCATCCGCCTCATTTTTCCTCACCCTCCTCATCCTCCTTCTTGTGAAAGGTTTCACTAGGAACCCTGCTGTGGAGGATTTCACAAGGAATCCTCCTGTGGCGGCTTTCAGTAAGAACCTTTTCCTCGTCCGCCTCATTTTCCTCCTCCTCCTCCTCCTCCTCCTCCTCCTCCTCCTCCCCCTCATCATCCGCCTCATTGTGTTTGTTGTCACAGGTTCCAATCGGAATCCTTTGGGGAGGGGGCAGGATGGAGGGCGAAGAGAAGGAGCAGAAGGAGGAAAAGGAGGAGGAAGAGCAGGAAGACGAGGAGGATGAGGAGAGTGACGAAGGTGAGGCGCAACACATTACTCACAAACTGTTTGTGGAGCTGCGTTCACAACCAGATTTGTGAGAAACACCTGGAAGCGAAGAGGAGCGGACAGGATGAACAGGAGGAGGAGAAGGAGGAGACGGGTGAGGAGGAAGAGGAGGGTGAGGAGGAAGAAGAGGAGGGTGAGGAGCATGACGGAGGTGAGGAGGAACACACTACTCACAAAAATGATTGTGGAGCCGTGGTCACAATCAATTTTGTGAGTCATGTCTGGTACCGGGAGTTTACTCGTGAAACTAGTCGTGGAGCTGCGCTCACAGCTAGATTTGTGAGTAACGCCTCGAAGTGAAGAGGTGCGGGCAGAATGAAAAGGAGCAGGGGCAGCAGGATGAGGAGGGTGAGGAGAAAGAAGAGGAGGGTAAGGAGCATGACGAAGGTGAAGAGGAACACATTACTCACAAAACTATTTGTGGAACGGCGTTTACACTTAGTTTTGTGAGTAATATCCCGCATTGGGAAGTTACTCGTAAAACTAAGTGTGGAGCTGCGTTCACCACTAGATTTGCGAACAACGCCTCGATGCGGACAGGAGCGGGCAGACTGAAGAGGAGGAGGAGCAGGAGGAGGGTGAGGAGGAAAAAGAGGAGGGTGAGGAGCATGACGAAGGTGAGGAGGAACACATTACTCACAAAACTAGTTGTGGAGCAGCGTTCACAATCAGTTTTGTGAGTAATGTCTCGCAGTGGGAGATTACTCGTAAAACTAGTTGTGAAGATGCGTTCACAACCATACTTGTGAGTAACGCCTCGAAGTGGAGAGAAACGGTCAGAATGAAGAAGAGGAGGAGCAGGAGGAGCAGGAGGGTGAGGAAGAAAAGGAGGCTGAGGGGCATGACAAAGGTGAGGAGGAACACATTACTCACAAAACTAGTTGTGGAGCCGCGTTCACAACTAGCTTTGTGAGTAATGCCTCGTCACGTGGAGGTCACTCGCAAAAGTATGTGTGGAGCTGAGTTCACAGCTAGATTTGTAACGCCTCGAAGCGGAGAGGAGGGGGCAGAATGAAGAGGAGCAGGAGCAGGAGGATGAGGAGGAGCAGGAGGAGGGTGAGGAGCAGGAGGATCTCGGTAGGAATCTCCTTGCGCCGCGGACTTCGATAGGAATCCTCCTGCGGAGGACTTCAACGCGAACCCTTCTGTGGAGAATTTCAATAGGAATCCTTGTGAAGAATTTCAATAGGAATCCTTCTGTGGAGGGTTTCAATAGGAATCCTTCTGTGGAGGCCGAACGACAGCGAAAATTCCTGAAAAACCAAAAAACAAATTCGGGAGAACTTCTGGGGAGAGGGGCAAGAAGTGTTCTCCCGAAATCCTAAGTTGATTGTCTTTTGGGTGTGCTTTGTTTGATGTTGTGTTTTTGGGGGTCAAATGTTTTCGCTGATTTGCTCGTAATAACGCTGATGTTTCGCAGGCGTCCGTGCGCGTTCGGAAAGGAAGGGGAGAAGGAAGAGAAATGGAAAAGAGAAGTACCGATTCCACAGTAAACTT
>CAUYUJ010017258.1:137500-145000 GCA_963575745.1 Prorocentrum cordatum | reverse complement strand
GAGCTCATGCCAGCGCAGGAGGCACCGAGGATCGGAGAAGAGGGAGGGCGGGAGACCCGTAATCCTCGTGGCGAGGCCGTCCTCCTGAAGAGCTGGTGGTCCCGTGAAGCGTCCTCCCCATCCGATTATTCTGGTTGCCGCTCGGAGCGGCCTCGTCCGTCCTGCCTGATGCTCCTCCTGGTCATGCTCCTGCGGCTCGTCCAATTGTTGATCCTTATCTTCATCCTTCACATGCGCCTCTGATTAACCCTACTCGTCCAGCTATTCATCATTCACCTCTTCCCCCGTATTCTCCTCACCGTCCCTCCTCCGACGTCGTCATCCTCATAGTCCTCTGCTTCCTTTATTACCCGCATCATCCTCCTCATCATGACCATCGCCATCGCTACCAAAATAAGCGCAACCATCACCAGTATGATCATAATCATCATCGTCATCGACAACAACAACATGATCATCATCATCATCATCATCATCATCATCATCATCATCATCATCATCATCATCATCATCATCATCATCATCATCATCATCATCATCATCATCATCATCATCATCATCATCATCATCATCATCATCATCATCATCGGCATCGTCGTTGTCGTTGTCGTTTTGTCGTCGTCGTAGTGCTCATCCTCATCACCATCAGTCAGCATCATCATCAGCGTCATCAGCATCATCATCATCATCACCATCATCATCACTGTCGAGCCGAGGCGACTCGAGCGAAGTTTTGAGTCAACCTCTCCTTCCTCTCTCTCTCTCTCTCTCTCTTGCCGCCGCCTCCGCGACTGTATGGGATCGAGGAGGGGGCCCCCTCTTTTGTGCAGAGAGCGCGGCAGACACGCTCGCCAGCACGGGCTGGCGCCATCATGCTCGACGGACGAGCGCAGCACAGCAGAATACAGCGTCGACGTTAATCACGACATTGGTATTGCGGAGCTAGATCCACGGACGAGTTCTGGCACTCCCCAAGGGACCAGAACACCATGGAGCGAGACGACAAGAAGGCAAAGGATGCCATCCCTGAATGGGACGGCAACCCAGGACGTTGGCGACACTTCGAGACGGCAGTGAAGTGGTTCCCTCGCACGCTTAAGCGGCAGGACAGGGACCTTGCGGCGAACAGGATCATCGGGCGCATGCTACAGAGCAAGACGATAGCTATACGGACGTTTGCGACCACCCTGGATCCAGACAGATATGAGAATCCGAACGGCCACCTCCTCCTTCTGGACGACCTGAGGAACAGTCCACTGGGAAAGCTACCTATCCCGGACGCGGCCCACAAGATCAAGCACTACTACAAGGACTTCAAGCGGCGCAAAGGCGAGACAGTGGGCGCGCTCCTGATCCGGGAGCAGGACTGCTACTCAGAGATGGTCCAGGCGCTGGAGCGCCTCTTGGAGGAGATGGGCGACAATGACAAGTACAAGCAGTGCCAGGAGTGCTACGGCTACTTCGAGAGAGACCGTGGCGCAGCTGGACGTGGACAATGGTACTGCCAGAGGTGTTGGGACAACTGGGAACCCAACCCCGACGCGCCGACGACCTTGGCAGCAGATGATGCCCCTGCCGAGGAAGCAGAAGAAGCAGATGAGTATGAACGACACTCGATTACGTCTCGCTCGCAGGGCTCTCGAACGGATCGTTTTCACCGACAAGAATCCATGGCGAGCAAGCTCAAGGTTTCGGAAGCGATGGCAGTGGGCTCAACGTTCTTCGGCCACGCTTCTGGAGTCCTGAAGGTCCTCCGCGGTTTCTTCCTGCTCGAGGCGTTGGATTTCACAGAGAAAGAGAAGCAGGACGTACGCGTGGTCACGCAGAACCGCTTGGATTTCGATGCAGTCTCCAAGGCTTTGAAGGAGAGATGGGAGGACAAGGCGCTGGTGCAGCGAGACTTCGGACCGAGGGCTATGCCTCGGTACGGCCCGGAGTCGGGCCCGCAGTCGGCCCTCGTTGCGGAATTTGACGACGTACACGGACCTGACTGGTACGACGGCTACGCAGCGGCAGTCCAGGCGTGGGAGAACGATGGATACGACCACCACGAGGACGAGGACGACTACGATGTCGTGGAGGAGCCACAGCTAGCCTCAGAGCCAGAAGGGTCCGAGGCCATGGATGAGGATCTCAACCATCTCAATGAGGAGCTCGAGGCGGCCCAGGCGATGGCGGCAGAGGCTTCACGCACTCTAGTTCAAGCCAGGCAAGCAGTGGCCGCCGCTCACAAAGATCGAGGATTTGGCAAGCCATCATCGGGTCCAGGAGGGAAGAGCCGCCTTCCCCCGTCGTGGCCACATCAGCAGCCCTCGAGACCGCCGTTCACGGGTCGAGGCCCGAAGGGCAGCAAGGGCGGCAAGAGCGGCAAGGGCAGCAAGTACCGCGACAGGGACCACGACCAGAAGGGCAAGAATGCGAACTACCTGGAGTTTCACACGATCACGCACGGGTTTGACGAGCTCCAGGGTCTGTACCAGGCGGAGCTGAACGACAGCGGCCTCGCCCCCTCTGAGGCCATGGTTGATTGCGGGGCTTCCGCGTCCGCCGGAGGCGAGCGCGCAGTCCAAGCCCTGGTTGCCGCCGTTGCGGCTGCGAACCCACAGGCCAGGATCGAGATCAACAAAAATGAAAGACCGTGGTTTCGTTTTGGAGACAATAAGTGGGGCAGAGCACTGTATAAGGTTTCGGTCGAGTTCGAGCCGGGCTTCGTTCTGGGTATCTTCGCTCTCAGTCCTGGCGTGCCTCTCGTTTTGTTGGGAATGACTGCTCTGGAGTCGTGGCCGGCAATCGTGAATTTCCGAACCGGGGAGGCTGTGATCAGGGGTCAACTGGTGCAGCTTCGCAAGACTCCAGTCAAGGGCCATTGCATCCTCGACCTGGTGAAGCACGTTTCCGAGATTTTAAACCCGACCGAGGAAAACACCGAGGGTCTTGCAAGGGCGTTTCAGAGATGGTCGATGACAAAGACAACATCACCACCATTAGCATCATCTCAGACAAGAACGACATCATCAGCATCATCTCGGACAAGAACGACTTTATCAGCATCATCTCAAACAAGAACGACATTAGCGAGAACGACACCATCATCAGTATATACGGCTCTTACGACAACACCGTCATTGATAACAGCAACATCACCTCCATCAACCATAACAGGAAGAGCAGCTCCATCATGGTCATCCCCTCCTCCGCCGTCTTTTGGCTCTGGAACTCGCTCAGAGCGATTTTCGGCAATCCGCAAGCCGGCGCTTCAGACAGCGCGTTTCCATGGAGGGCAAGGACGAATGGGTACCTGTCGACATAGATGCCGACAAGAAGGAGGAGGGCACGGAGGTAAAGTCACCTTCGGCGGCAGCGAGCTCCGGACCTACGACCCAGGTCAAGCGGGAGTTCGTCTTCAACGGTCAGAAGATGGAGTATGTCACCTCGGAGGGCAAGGTCAAGGAGAGAGATCCGGGCAATGCGCACCAGGGTCGCAAGAAGGAGAAGCAGATGGAGCTGGACCTGGCGTTCGCACTGCAGGTGGACCCCCGCGACCCGAGGACTACACGGGGACCGTGCGGCAAGACGCATCGCAAGTATTTCACGGTCAACAACCAGTGGGGCCAGACCAGGACATGCTATCGGTGCGGGCTGAGGTTGCTCTACGTCCCGACGGCGAAGGCGCCGATGACGAACCTCAGCATGCAGCATCCGAAGTTGGTGGAGTCCGGCCTGGAGTTGGTGAGGCACTGCAACCTGTGGGAGACGGCCAATCACGAGCAGGTGACCGCGATGATCAACATCGCCACCTCTCTTCGGAGGCTTCCCGGGACCGAGATCCGCCACGCGCCGGACGCGCTGCTGGAGATGTTGGGGGCAGCGAACCCCAGGCGCAAGGCCCATATGGCGGAACCAGTACCCGGGCCAGTCTGAGCCGGGTGCCAAGGCAGCTTCTGGCGGCCGGACGTCGGAGGTCACTACTCGCTGGACTGGCATTGGCCATGACCGCGGGTACGATCACCGAGGCGGTGGAGATCTGCTGCCATCCCAACAGCATGCTGACCGACGAGTGCACCAACATCGGCCTCAGCATGGAGCGGATCAGCATCGAGAACGGTTACAACCTCAGCACGAAGGCGGGCTTCGAGGCCGCTAGCAAGAAGCTGGACGAGGTGATGCCGAAGCGGGCTTGGATATCGCTACCATGCACGCTATGGATTTCGCTTACGAACTTCAACTACAAGACCCCAGAGGCACGTGCACGCCTAGAGAAAGACCGACTTCGAGACCGACGACGTGTGAAGTATGGAGTTCTCCTGTTGCTAAAGATTGTTGACAACGGAGGCGAGGTCTACTTCGAGTGGCCTCACAGGTGTCAAGGCTGGAAGATTCCCGAGCTCAATTTTCTTCGTATGGAGTTGAGGCGTCGAGGGCGACACGTCTACGAAGATCGGATCGACGGGTGCATGTACGGCCTCAGGGACTACAACACTAACGAGCTCGTCGAGAAGGGCTGGAAGATCATGACAACCGACCCGGAGTTCTCCAAGGTCGCGACCGTGTGTGACCACTCACACGGTCACCGAGTCATCAGCGGGAAGCTGCACACTGCAGCCACAGCCTACTACCCGCAGGCGATGTGCAAGGCAATCGCCCGGCTATGGCATGCTCAACTCCGGACCCCGATCGACCTCAACATGGCCCTGGAGAACCCTGCTGTCCTCGACCTCGAGAATGCCTACCTGATGGAGCGGGACACCGGGAGCATCTACGTCGCTGAGCCCACGGATCTCGAAAGGGAACAGGTTCGGGCGATGTTGAGCAGGATCCACAAGGCTGCAGGGCATCCAGGGAACGAGCACTTGGCTTACTGGTGCAAGAAGCGACAGTGTCCACGCTGGATCATCGAAGAAGCGATCAACCTTCGCTGCGAGGCATGCGACCTAGTCAAGCACGGCGTTACCCACAAGGTCAAGGCGAGCCTCGACATCCCCATGGCACCTTGGCAGGCAGCCGCCATGGACGTTTCCGACCTGACGTTCCCGGACTTGAATGTGAAGGCCAGGTTTCTCCTCATCGCAGAGGTCGCCACCGGCCTGATGTGCGGGGACATCACTGCGAAGATCGGCCTCAAAGACAAGGGCACAGATTCGTCAGCTACGCTGTTCACGACGTTTGCCAGAGCCTACCTTCAACACTATCCCAAGCCAAGGTGGGTTTTCGTCGATCCCCAGACCTCTTTTGTGGGCGGCGAGTTTAAAGACAACTGCCAGTTGGCCGGCATCGGCGTCTCAGCGAAACCAGGAGGAGCACATTGGATGGCTGGCGACATCGAGCGCCGCATCTCGACCGTCAAGCAGGTAATGAGGAAGCTTCGCCTACAATACCCCAAGCTGAGTCCCGAGACCGTGTTTTACATCTCGATTGCGGCGGCCAACAACATGGACAACATCAAGGGCTACACGCCGATGCAGTGGGCTTTCGGGTTCTCTCCCACCGAGGACCCTATCTTGGCGCATAACGCAGCTACTGGCAAGTTGAAGTCCGACTTCTTCGAGATCGAGCGGGCACGAGCGGATGCAGAGGCGACCTACCTGAAGGAGAAGGCGTCCAGGAAGATCTCAGAGCTGAAGAACTCAGCCCCACGACCTCGACATGAATATAAACGAGGCGACTGGGTCTGTGTCTGGCGATCGTACGCTGCGACAGGGAAGCGAAAGCTTTCCGGACAGGATTTCTTCACGGACGGCTTGTTCATCGGACCGGGCCGGGTCTTGTTCTCCGAGCCGGCGGCCCAGACCGGCAACAAGGACGGCGTGATCTGGGTCATCATGGGCAACCGATGCTGGCGCTGCGCAGCTGAGCAACTGCGGCCAGCCACGCAGTCGGAGATCGTCCAGATCAACCTGAAGAAGGACGACATCCTCAACAGTCCGCTCGAGGATGTCTGGAGGCACCTCCAGGATTTTGACGACATAGCCGGGGAGCCCTACCCAACGGCAGATGGCATGAGGATGCTACCACGTCAACCTCTTGAAGGCATGCCGAGGGTGATCGAGAATCCCGATGTGGCCGTGGAACCCCACGACGTCACGGAGGCAGATGACGACCAGGAGGTAGACGAGGACAACTCAGCACCAAAACCACCACAGATTAAGCGAACAAGATTGAGAGGCAAGACGCCGACTGTGTCGTGGCCACCTGTACCGACTGAAGCTTTCCAACCGCGTTTTGGGAGATCATCTTCATCAAGAGCCTCAGCTGAAGTTGCTCACGCTGCCCTCTTCAAGGCGGCGAGCGACCATGTGGAAGCCAGCGAGATCGACATTATCAACTTCGCGCAGGATCCGAATAACGAGGCCGAGATGGACCTGATGAAGATCGAGATCGAGGCGGACCTTGAGGACTTCTGCTTCGATGCGAGCGCGTACCTGGAGAAGCAGCTGAACCGCGCGGCCAACAACACGGTCAAGAAGGGCGTGGAGGTTTCGTTTGGCCGCCTGAGCCCCGAGGAGAAGCCACTGTTCCAAGAGGCAATGGCACGGGAGCTGGCGGAACATCTGGAAGTACCGACAGTCCGGGCTGCATCTGCTTACGCTGACTACAATCATGGAAAAGATATTCCAGCGGACAAGCTGATCAAGATGAGGTGGCTACTGACCTGGAAGCCTCTGACGCCACCTGAACCACCGGACAAGTCGGACCCACACCCCGTGAGCACGCCGGACGGGAAGTTCAAGGCGAAGGCCCGTATCATTCTGTTGGGCTTCTCAAATCCGGACCTTGTCAGTCGCGACAAGTTCGGAGATCGGGCGCTTCCTACGGCGTCACCAACCATTTCAAGAAAAGGGAAGCTGGCACTCCTCCAGATGGCTGCTTTCCACGGCTGGACCTTCGAGCTAGCTGACGCGAAGTCCGCCTTCCTGCAGGCCGGGCACACCGAGGAGTGGAGGAAGCTCTACACGAAGGGCGTGAAGGAGCTTCGGCAGGCCTTGCAGATCAATGAGGAGGAGTACATGCGAGTCCTGGCAGCGATCTACGGGATCACGAATGCGCCGTGGGTTTTCTGGAAGTATGTGGACCACAAGATCCACGAAGCAGGAGGCAAGAGCGTCCTCATCGAGCCGTGCATCTGGATCATTCAGGACCAGGACGGCACCGTGTGCGGGGTCATCGGCTCGCACGTGGACGACTTTGGCATCGCAGGCGACGGCGACAACAAGTTCTACCTCGACATGAAGAACATGCTGAAGGAGATGCTGCGGTGGTCTCCATGGCGAAGCACGCCGTGCATGTGGGCAGGCATGTGGATCACCCAGGAGCCGTCGGGTAAGATCCATGCCAGCCAGGAGGAGTTCTGTCACCAGCTCCTCGAGATCAGGGTTGAGTCCGGCAAGTATCTCTCGAAGGATGACAAGCTCAAACCGGAGGACGTCACCCAGTTCAGGGCGGGCCTGATGAAATGCCAGTGGAGAGCGACACAGACTGCACCACAGTTCTCATGTCGGGTGT
>CAUYUJ010017258.1:125000-132500 GCA_963575745.1 Prorocentrum cordatum | reverse complement strand
CCATTGCAGTGCGTGGTGGCGGCGCTGAAATGCCTTCTGCGGCCCGCCGCGCCGTCCCCCTGCTCGCCTCGAAATTCGCCCGCGTTCGGGTCCCAGCCCTTGTCCTCACCCTCATCCGGGTCTTCATCCGCGCCCTCGTCTTCGTTCGCATCTCCAGATCCTCGTCCACCTTCTGGTTCTCGCCCCCATCCTCGCACGCATCCAGGTCCTCGCCCTCGCCCTCACCCTCTTCCCCGCCCCCCCCCTTCCCAATCTGCCGCGCAAGAGGCGCCAGAGAGGCTCCGGACGCGCACTCCGCCGCGCCTCTGGGTAGAGCCTCCCGACAGCCCGCCTCTTCGCCGAGGCTGCTCGAGGGGGGCAGCGGAATCCGAAGCGGCTGGCGGCGGCAGCAGCGGCAGCGGGAGGAAGTGGGGCTTGAGAGGACGAAGGGGGAGAGGTACAAGAGGAGCAGCAGCACAGAACGAGAGGGACGCGGAAGAAGAGAAGGACGGAAGTGGAGGGAGGGAGGGGGGGAGGGAGGGGGGGGGACGGAGGGAGGGGGGAGAACGGAGGGAGGGGGGGGACGGCAACGGCGACGAGGACGACGAGCAGAATCAAAAGCAGCAGCGGTAGCGCTAGCGGCAGCGATAGCGGGAGGAGGGGGGAGAAGAAGGGGCGAAAGCATCTGAGAGCCCAGTGCACGCGGCATCGGTGTGTTCCACTCTGCTCCTGAGATGGTCGACCCATCACACCACAAGATTGCACGAGATGGCTATCGACATTCAGCAGTCGATGCAGGACTCGACGAATTTGCCAGCATTGTCTGCGCGTTGCCCTGCGATGCCGTGGAGGCAGTTTTCTGCTGAAGGCCCTGGGCTGCCCGCAAGGGCAGCCAGGCAGGAGGAGGAGGAGGAGGAGGCGCGGCGGCGGCGGATCGATATCGGGTCGAATGTCTCGTCTCAAAGACCACACAGCTGAAACTCGAGAAGAGTACGCTATGTGCGACCTATCGTGCGCGTAAACGCGATTCGTAAGTGGACGGCCCCCACGGGTGGGGAGCCCTGAGTGTTAATCGCTCGACCAAGGCAAGGTGAGCGAAGCTCAGTCAGTCAAGAAAATCGAGCAAGATGTCCTGACTTCGAAGTGAAAAGTCTAGAGTTGACACGCAGGCAGCAGAAGAGAGGGACACCAGAAAGCACCGCACGGAGAGAGACGGAGCGGGGGAGGCACGCAGCAAGCGAGGAAAGGAGGCGAGAGGGAGCCACGAGGACAGAGAGCAGACCAATGGTTGCACCTCCTTAAACTTCCAATTGAAGTGTCCAAAGCCAGACAAGCGGCGGCAGCGAGGACACCACCAGCACACCACGGAGAGAAGCGAAGCGGGGGAGGCACGGAGCAGGCGAGGAGGAGGGAAGGCCGAAGAGAGAGGGCAGACAAGGGCAGTCGCTCAGCAACTGCCGGCCTCGCTGTCGCAATCCCAGGCGGGGCGGTACGAGGCGGGGTCGCACTTGAGGCACGAAGTCCATCGACACGTCTGACACCAGGCGACGCGCGTGGCACGGCGGTCACAGATCCAACACTCCAACTCACATCTGAACGTAAGGACCTCCAAGCGCCCGTCGCAGTCACCACCTCTCGGCAGGGAGCGAGACGAGGTCGCAGCAGCTCTCGAGGGTGTGGCTGTCGAGTTTGGTCGCCCTGTGGACGGCGCAGTCGTCACCAGTGGGATAGCTCGCACCAGCCCGTCGCCAGCACGCAGCCATAGGGTGTCATCGAGCCCATCCCGTGCGACATATTCCTGCGACCCCACCGTTATTCCCTCGACGCAAGCCTCCTCCCGAAGAGGTTCACGAACTGCTGCATCACGAACGAGTGCAAGACCAGATTCACAACGAGGTGAATGAGCAGCGTCCTCTCGAACAGCCTCATGAACAAGTTCACGAACATGCGCACGAACACTCAGACGACTAGGTACCTGGAAGGCGTCATCACGAGCAGGTTCACGAACGGCAACATCCCGAACAGGTTCACAAAGAACCTCATCACGAACAGGAAGTCCACCACGTAGATCACCAGCTGGATCCACCCGAAGCTCAGCATGTTCACCGCGAAATTCACCAGGCTCCACCCACGGATCCCCAGGCTGCACACAACAAACAACACCCTCGGCACCATAACCCAAATCGTCGACAGGTACCTGAACAGCCCCCGAATCGCGAACAGGTGCACGAACGGCTGCCTCACGACCGAGCGCAATACCAGATGCACGACCAGGTACGGGAACGACGTCATCTCGAACAACCTCTTCGTGCACGTGCTCTCGAAAATGCTCTCGACCATGCCCACAACCAGGTGCATGAACGGCTTCATCCCGCACAGGTGCACGAGCGACGGCACCGCGAACAGCTTCACGAACGGCCCCACGATGAAGGCCGCCAGTACGCCGAGGACTAGCCTCACCAAGCTCACAATTACGAACACCATGAGGCTCGACACGAGGAGCACCGGGCGCCACGCGATCGCTAGGCTGATCATGAGCACCTGAACATGAGCACCATCGTCACGAAAAGGCTCGCGAACAGGCTCACGACCAGGTACACAATCGGCTTCCTCACGAACAGGTTCACGGTCGGCGGCATCACGCACTGGTTCATGAACAGGCAGCGCGAGCCCTGGCGGCGCCGGCAGGGCCAGCTCGAGATGCAACGCAACCCATTGCCTGCGGCGACATCTCCGCCTCCGGGCCGTGCGACGCTGGCCGCCAGCGGATGCGGCAGCCACATCGGCATCGGAGCAGGAGGAGAGGAAGGGGGACGGCATGATTCGGTATCGAGAGATAGAGGTAAACCTTGCAGCCCGTGGGGGCCGTCCGTGCGGGGAGCAGCGAGAGATATCTGCGGGAATCTCCTCGCAAGCTGGACCCGAGCTCTGGCGCTCCTTGAAGAGGGGGCTATGAGGAGGAGGAGGAGGAGGAGGAGGAGGAGGAGGAGAAGGAGGAGGAGGAGGAGGAAAAGGAGGAGGAGGAGGAAGAGGAGCAGGAGGAGGAGGAGAGGAGGGAAAGAGGAGCAGGAGGAGGAGGAGGAGGAGAAGGAGAAGGTCATAGAAAACAACACCGAGCAGAGGCTTGACAGACTGCGCATGCACTGCCCTGCTTCCCGAGCCCCTCCGGCGAGCGCAGCCGAGCTGGCCATGGACACCGGAGCCGTGGCCGCGGCCTGCGCACAGGCACCTCGCGGGGCCCGCGGGGGCGCGCGCGAGGGCATCTTCGAGGCGCGCGCACAAAAACGATGCGCACACGACAAGCACCTCTCGCCTCAGCGCCGGCCACAGGGCCAGCTCGAGATGGCAATCTGGTCTCGCTGCAAGGATGGCCAAATTCCCATCTTAACGGAATTTCTCTAGACAGAGCGGGCCCCATACCCAGCTCAGAGTGCTGCGCTCGCCGCGGCGACAGCCGCACTTCTGGAGAAGACGGCAATCACGCACCAGCGCAGGCCACATTGGCGGCCACACTGACACAATGACATATGAGATTGTTTGAACTTCTGCGCGCGCACACCTCCTAATCACCCTCATCAGCGCAATCGAATTACCACTAACATTAGTCGCCGCCATTGCCACCATCATCATCACAACCACCTTCATCCCCGACACATTGACATCATCACCGTCGTCGTCGCCACCAGCATCGACAACATCAGTGGCCTTGCCGTCGTCATCGTCGTCATCGCCACCACCATCGCTATTATCATCATCGTTGCAGCCACTGTCGACGTCATCATGGCATCGCGCCCGCCAGGGTCACCGACCCGCACCATCGCGCACCTTGGCGGCCTTTGAGACGCGCTGGGAAGGTGCCATCGGTTAGCAGTAGGCGCCATCGCGGCCGCATCTGTTGCGCCAAACCAGCTGGTCGCTGTGCACGCGAGCGTGCGCACACCAGCGCGGCAGTAGAGACGCGCTAGCAAGTTCTAATCGGGAACCTCAGTTGTGGCCGAAAGGGCTTTCCGAACAAGATGCGGGTGGGAGGGTGGTATGTTTGCGCGAGCATTGGAATTGACAACTCGTTAGTGGCAACATCATTGTTTGAACCGCAAAGATGGAGCGCACCACCTAGACTGCGCCTCCTAGACTCCATATCCAGAGTGCAAGAACTTACCATTGGAGGACACGCTGGCAAACATGTATGTATGCGCATATGTCTACAATGTTGATGAAAGTGCGTGCCTGCGCATATGCCTGTGTATGTGGACGCGCATAGCTGTGTCATACGCATGTACGTCTGCAAGTACGTTCTCACTCGCAGGGCACATTCGAAAATCACATCGCGCGAGCACCTGCAAGACAATTGGTGTGCATTAAAATGAACTGGCACGCATGGATCTGCGGTGCTTCGATACCGTGGCCAAAAAGCGTCATTTCCCCATCCTGAGTGACAGAGCACCATGCATGGCACCGATGCGCGCGTGCATCGCGACGACCTGCCCTGGGCGCCTGGAGAGGACTGGATGTTAGTGTTTTCCCTTCCGCAGAGCATGGCGAATGAGCATTACCACTCCCCGATATCCCAGAGCATGATTCCGAAGTGACAGATATTCGCGCGGGGGGACACTCTCGACGTCCGTGGCTTTCGGAAGGGCGACCACGGGGGCCCCAGGTGTGGCCAGAACTCGCGCAACGCCGACCTCAGCATGCCCGATGTTATGAAATCCACTGCAATTTCGGCCAGCGCCAAAACATTCAGGCAGTGGGACACAGCACGCTCACCCCACTGCGCGTGCAAGCCATCTGGGCATCTGGGTGGGGCACCATCACTGGCAGCCGCTGGCCGTGGCCGCCTCGGGTTCTCCGGACGCTCTCTCTCTCTTTGTGCTCCCAAGTCTTCGTCGTCATCGTCCTTGTCGTCGTCTTCGTCTTCGTCCCGACAGTAGACTGATACGCTCTGACCGCGAAGTCTGCAGACGCTCTGTGGCCGCAGAAAAAGCCAGCGGCCGCCTCGCATCCGGGAAACCACTGATACGCGCTCGTGTTCTGCTGGTTGAACTCTCCAAGAATTCAAGTGGGCAAACACGGCACATCGTACGCTGGCACATTACAACGTCTTGCGTGGCTCGGTGGAATTACTATGGCTCCTCCTCGTGGCATCAAGGCCAGGAACAATGTCGAGCCACATCTGGCCGTCTGCCACGCGCCCGCCCAGAAAAATCGCACGGACCAGATGTGCCGATTCACGCCTTCACAATCATGAGTCCCCGAGTTTTCTCCTCACTGCTTGTGGCGAGTACGTCCAACTGCATTGCTGCACGTGTTTGTTTGGATCAAGCCTTGCTGGAGCCAATGCGTCAAACCAAGCGTTCATTGATTGTGTCTAGCGAAGAGCTTTCTTTGACGAACGCCATGACTGCGTATCCCGTGTCCACTAGCCTTCTCCACAGCTGCTGCGTGTGTACTCCGACTCTGCGTCTCATTTCACTGCCGTGGAAGAAAAGGGTGAAAAGAGAAAGACAGGGATAGAGACAGAGAAAACGACAGACACACACACACACACACACACACACACTTCTTGGTCCCACGCAAGCGGAGCATGAGCCACATGGCCGATCCACAAGCAGCGAGACAACGAGGGACAGCTAAACAGCAAAGGAGATCGCGGAGAGCGCAGTCAATGAACAATCAAAGACACAATGCGCGCAAAAACACATTCAAAAGGCGAGGCGGGAAGACCAGCGTCGCCAGCCAGAAACCAGCCGACCTAACTGGACACGAATTCGAGCGAAACCATAAGACTGCAGTCGACGCAGCCGATGCCGGCGACGATGCCAGCGATGACGGCTGGCGACGGCGACGGCGACGGCCACGGCCACGACCAGCGGCGGCGGCGGCGATGAGACGACGACGGCATCGCCGCCGCTGCGGGTCGTTCCGCTCGTCACTGTCGTCGTCGTCGCAACCGCCGCCGCCGTTGTCGTCGCCGTCGCCGCCGCCGCCGCCACCGTCCTCGTTCCTGGCGCCGTTGTCGTCGCTCTCGCGGGCTCCCACCAGCGTCGCTGGCGACGCTGCCGCCGAGGGCGGGGCCTCGGCGCCCTTCTCGGCGCGGAGTCCGCCGGGCCGTCGGCGAGCGGCGGTACCGCCGCGGCGGGCGCCGCGGGGCGGCCGCCGCCGCCGCGCAGGGCGCGCAGGTCGGGCGCCGAGCTGCGGCCGCGTTTTTGGCTCGGGTCGCCGCCGCCGCCGCCGCTCGTCGCCGCCGCCGCTCGCCGTCGCCCTCGCCCTCGCCGCGTCGGTTTTCGTCGCCCTCGGGCGCCGGATCGAAGGTTGTCGCCAAGCTGGGGCCGTGCTGAGTATTCCACAGCCCTCCTGTGGTGGGCTGTCGCTTTGAAAGGAACACTGCTGTTCCTTCCTCCTCTCCTCCCGCCTCCTCGTTCCTCCCTCCTCGCTCCCTCCCAAATGTCTGCTTCGCTTGACATTCGCGTAGCCTTCGCTTCACATTCCTGGCTTTTCCCGAGCAATCCGATTCCGCTCCGCCACAGCGTCGTGAACTCTCTCTGGGCGCTACCCTTGATGATACGCCAGGGTATCCACCCGAGCGCCGGGCCTCCAGGGACGCAGACTGAACCTCGCCTTCCCTGGGTGCTGACATCTGCGCACGTGTCGCCACTTCAGTGAGCTCCTGGGGGTTCCAGCGGAGCGGAGAAAGGAACGCTGCGGGGCCCTCTTCTCTCGCAAACCCCTCTGGCTTTCGGAGCTTCCCTTTAACAATAGGAGCATGATAAACATATACGTGGGAATCGACTGACCCTTGAAAGGATAAGACCTGGGCCGCTCGGAAAACCCTGGGCCCTCCGAGGGAGCAGGAAAGCGGGAAAAACCGGAAAGGCTATAAAAACTTGATGTTTTCACTTGGAAAACCAACAAAAAAACGTTTGACTGTCTGTCTCTGTCTGTTTCCTGCCATGACACAATACGTTAATCATTATAACATGTTTTCCTGTTTTCCTCCTCCTCCTCCTCCCAATCCATCCTCCTCCTCCTCCTCCTCCTCCTCCTCCTCCTCCTCTTCCTCCTCTTCCTCCTCCTCCGCCCTCCTCCTCCGCCCTCCTCTTCCGCCCTCCTCCTCGTCCTCGTCCTCCTCCTCCTCTTCCTCCTCTTCCTGCTCCTCCTCCTCCTCCTCCACCACCTCCTCCTCCGCCTCCTCCGCCTCCTCCTCCTCCTCCCTCCTCCTCCTCTCCTCCTACTAACTACTACTACTACTACTACTTACTACTACTACTAACTACTACTACCTACTACTACTACTACTACTACTACTACTACGACTACTACTACTACTACTACTACTACTACTACTGCTACTACTAACTACTACTACTACTACTACTACTACTACTACTACTACTACTACTACTACTACTACTACTACTACTACTACTACTACTACTACTACTACTACTACTACTACTACTACTACTACTACTACTACTACTACTACTACTACTACTACTACTACGACTACTACTACTACTA
>CAUYUJ010017258.1:120000-122500 GCA_963575745.1 Prorocentrum cordatum | reverse complement strand
GCTGCACTTGTGGCTCGGCCGGTGAAACGTTCCGATCAGAAAAATGTGCGCACCATAGAAGAACGCAGCGTGGATCTTTCGCACGTGCTGTTCGAAATTGCACGCGTCATCGTGGGAAACAAAATCAAGGCGCACGTTCGGCAACCTCTTGACTGCCTCAACGACGCGCACCTTGTCCGCCATATTATCGTTGTGGGAATGCCCCGTGGCTCCCAACAGTAGCCGCGAGTGTGTGTCCGCGCATCGCTGGGCGAACCTTGTCCTTGTTGGCACACGACGGTGGTGATCATGACGTCGGTGATGATGATGATGACGATGATGATGATGATGATGATGATGATGATGATGATGATGATGATGATGACCCCCGCGTCTGAAGGGGTCAAGAGCTCCTAGCTCGCACTGCCCCTCGGACCGAAGCCTTTCCCTTTGGCCCTGCGGTGGCCACGCTCGGTCTCGTGCGCCTCGGCGCACACACGCAGATTCGCCCGAATGCCGAGAGCAATCAACCGCCTCAGCCGAGGCAAGCGGGTGACCGATCCAAGCAGTCAAAGCGACTCAGCACGCTCGGCAGCTAGCAGAAGCCACGCTGCGCGGTCTAGCAGGCCGGTACACAGCTGGGCTGCACGCCGCACCTGAGAAACAGCTAGGTCCTTTGGCTTACTGGCCTCTGGCTGACCGACGCTGCTCCTCAGGCCTGCGGAAATCGAACCAGAGCGTGGGCGGACCTACGCTCTCGGGTCGCCCTCCACGTCGGGGGACGGACAGGGCACAGTCGCGGAAACGCGCCAGAAGCTTCATTGAGCAGAAGGCGCGCAAGCACGCCGAAACGGAGGCGAGCGCTCGACTGCACCTCCCATCAGAAGAGCAACCCTTCGACTTGGCTCCTGGCCACACTGACGGACTGGTTGCATTGCCGGGGGTACGGAGCCCGATCCCGAGTGAGGGCGAACCTTCACTCCTGGGTCAGCCTCCAAATATGAAGGGCGCAATGCGCCAGACAGGCAGGAAGCATGCTTAAATGCGCACCGAGCGCAAGGCAGGACAGCGCCAGCCAACAACTCCCTCAGGCCGAGCCTAAGCTGGACAGTTGCAAGGCCGCTGACATCGGAGCCCGATCCCGTGTGTAAGCAAGCCGACACACCTGGTTCAGAGTCCGCTCAAGACAGAGCAGCTGGCAAACGCGACAAAGGCAGCCTGAGCTGCCAGCGAGGCCCGCCGAGCGGCGGTGCCGAAAATATGAAGGGCGCTCCGCGCCTGAGGCTGACTGGGCGAAACAGGCGAGCGTAGCTGCAGGACAACACCTCGCCAACAACATCGCAACACTTCCCTAGGGCCAACCCTAGCTGGACAGTTGCAACGCCGCTGGCAACGGAGCCTGATCCTGAGTGCAAGAGGCCCGACACACCTGGTTCAGCTTCCGCTCAAAGACAGAGCTGAACACGGAGCGTGCCGCTAAAGTAAAGTAGCTAGTGCAGCACAGACAAGACCCATCAGCAGAGCAACGTGTCCCTTCGACTCCTGGCCTCTCTTTCTGGACTGGTTGCATTGCCAATGGACGGAGCCCGATCCCGTGCGTGGGCGAACCTACGCACCTGAGTCAGCCTCCGCTGAAGCTTGCTGCAAAGGCAGCCGCAGCTGCTAAAAGGCAGTTCCGACCATGCTGCAGAAGTTGTTACGGAGCCCGATCCCGTGTGTGGGCAAACCTATACACCTGGTTCAGCTTCCGCTGCGATCAGCAGGCAGCTACAATCGCGCGCACCGAGCTGATGATGATGATGATGGTGATGGTGATGGTGATGATGATGATGGTGGTGGTGGCGGCGGTGATGATGATGATGATGATGATGATGATGATGATGATGATGACGATGATGATGATGATGATGATGATGATGATGATGATGATGATGATGATGATGATGATGATGATGATGATGATGATGATGATGATGATGATGATGATGATGATGATGATGATGATGATGATGATGATGATGATGATGATGATGATGATGATGATGATGATGATGATGATGTGGTGGTGGTGGTGGTGGTGGTGATGATGATGATGATGATGATGATGATGATGATGATGATGATGATGATGATGATGATGATGATGATGATGATGATGATGATGATGATGATGATGATGATGATGATGATGATGATGATGATGATGATGATGATGATGATGATGATGATGATGATGATGATGATGATGATGATGATGATGATGATGATGATGATGATGATGATGATGATGATGATGATGATGATGATGATGATGATGATGATGATGATGATGATGATGAGGGCATGGCGATGACGATGATGATGATGATGCTGATGATGATGATGACGACGACGACGAGGACATGCGCAGGGCAGGAGCAGAGATGGGAGGAGGGAGGAGGGGAGGAGAAACGAAGGAACGCGGGGCGCTGTCTCTTCGAAACGAGGACCCAAAACCACAGGATGGTTGGGAAAAAAAAAC
>CAUYUJ010017258.1:107500-115000 GCA_963575745.1 Prorocentrum cordatum | reverse complement strand
TTTTTAATGCTAAGTCCCTGCATGTTTTATACATGATCCGCACGCGGAGCATGCGTTGAGAACGGCACTGTATAGCGAAGAGGGCTCAAATCCATGTGTTCCCCACGCCTACAGATATATATATATATATATATATATATATATATATATACTAGAACCATCGCGCGCGCTTCGCGCGCGCTCAGGTTCTAGCCCAGGCCTGGGGGGCGCTGGACGATCTTGGACAACGATATCAAGCACAGGCGCGCGACGGCATCTGAGGAGCTTCTGGGGTGTTCCGCATGCTTCGTCAACCGGCTGATGGAGGCACCTCTTGGGTGCTTCTTGGGGGGGCGTCTGAGGGTCCCTTGGGGGCATCGGTTCTGCAATCTGAAGCTTTCATTGGCCGTCTTGGCTGCGTGGAAGCCCGACTTGAGGCCACCTGCGGCCAGATTGAGGCAATCCGGAAGCCTCCCGGGGGCCTCCTGGAAGCAGTTTTGACGCATCGAGGGCACTCTTGGGCTATTTAAAGCCTCTTGGACGTCTCCTAGGGGCCTTTTAGGCCCTCGGGAAGCTATTGGGGTCCTCGTCGGACCACTTGGGGGCCTCTTGCGGCCTCCTGTGGGCCTTGTGGGGGGACCGATCTGCTGTTGGGTCGCGTTCCCCTTCTTGGGCCTCTCTTGGGGCTCTTGGGGCCCTCTCGGGCCGTCTTGGGCGCCTCAAGCACCGTCTTGGGGCCCTCGCGGGCCGTCTTGGGGCCCTCTTGGAGGCCTCTTCCTCTATATGGGAGCGGTATTGGAAGCCTCTTGGGCCGTCTTGGAGCATCGGGATGCCAAAAGGCCGAAAAAATTAAAACCCGTCAAAGCCCAATCGTAAAACAATGAGTTGTGCCTCTTGGGGCCACCTTGGGAGATCTCTTGGAACCTCGTCGGCCCTCTTGGGAGCTTCTTGGGGGCCTCTTGGATCCGATTGGGGGCCTCTTGGGACTTCCCGAGAACCTCTCGGGGTAGAAAGCTCGGATTCTCGGTTCGTGTTTCCCTTCTTGGGCCTCTCTTGGGGCCGTCTTGGGGCCCTCTCGGGCCGTCTTGGGCGCCTCAGGCACCGCCTTGGGGCCCTCGTGGGCCGCCCAGGGCCCTCTTGGAAGCCTCTTCGGCTATCTTGGAGCTGTCTGTGAGGCCTCTTCCTCCTCCTCGTCCCCCTCCTCCTCCTCCTCCTCCTCCTCCCACTCCAACTCTCTCTCCTCCTGATCTCCTCCTCCTCCTCCTCCTCCTCCTCCTCCTCCTCCTCCTCCTCCTGCAGCGTGTTCCGGAAGGCTCCCGCCGGAACATGCTGTGCACAAGTGCTGTCACTGCTCCCGCCACCGTGCCCTGGGTGGTGGGTCAGAGGCCTCATGGGTGTTGGTTTGGATCTCGTGGTTGGCCTGTCGGGGACGTCGTGAAGGCAGTTTCGCAGCTTCTCGGTAGCCGTTTTGGGACCGTTGTGGGGCCTCCTCGGGGCTGTTTTGTAGCCTCTTTAGGCCTCGTTTGGGCCTCCTGGGTGCCTCTTGGGGGCCTCCTGGGGCCTCTTGGGGGCTCCTTGGGGCCTCCTGGGGCACTCTTCAAGCGGGAGGGTCGAATTTTGGAGTCGTGGTCCCCCTCTTGGGCGCATCTTGGGGCCGTCTTGGGGCTCTGTTGGGCTGTCTTGGGCGACTCTGGGGCCGTCTTGGGGCCCTCTTGGGCCGTCTTGGGGCGCCCTTGGGGGCCTATTGAGCCGTCTTGGAACGTCGGACAGCCGAAAAGGCTGGCAGGCCTAAATCGTTCGAAAACCTTCGTACAATTGATGATTTCGGCCTCTGGAAGCGCTGTGGAGAGGCGTCTTGAAGCGTCGTGGAGTGCCTTGGGGGGCCTCTCGGGCCGTCTTGGGCCTATCTTGGGCGTCCTGGAGCGGTCTTTCGGCGACTCGGGGCCCGCTTGGGCCATCTTGGGAGCCTCTGGAGGCCCTCCTGGACTATTTTGGACCTCCCCGGCCGCCCCGTCCTCCCATGGGGGGTCGGAGGCGGCGGCCTCAGAGGCCCAGGACGCGGAAACCCTCTAAAAACACACGGAAAATGAGCCCCGGTACCCCCATGGCGGCTCTTCGGCGCTCTTGGACCGTTGGAAGCTCGAAAACGCGAGAAGCCAAAAACATTGAAAAGACCATTGAACATATACGACTTTGGCCTCTTCGGGCCGTACCGTGATACCTATCAGACTTCTTGGGGTCTCTTGGAGGCCACCTGGAAGCCTCGAGAGCCGTCGGAAGGCTGACTTGGGCTGCTCGGGAGCGTCTTGGGCCATCCTTTCGCATTCTGGGGGCTCCTGGGGGGCGTCTTGGGCCCTCCTGGAGCGCTGTGGAGGCTGCCGGAAAGGCTGGGGCAGCGGTGCCGGGAGCGTCCCCGAGATGCGGCCATATCTTTTCAGCGCGTTCCGGGAGCATCTTCCCGGAACGCGCTCGTGGCAGGGCGCCCACGTCCGAGGACGTTGGCATGGGAAACCGCAGCGCGTGATCATTCCAGCGCGTTCCGGCGAAGACCGTCCGGAACGCGCTTGGGCAAGCGCTGGGTTTGGGGAAGGCGAGTGGAGACCGTTCAGGCAGTTTGGGATGCTCGGGGCAAGAGGCGGAAGCCATCCTCATAAGACATGCAGTCTTCCTGGAGCCGTCTTGCAGAAAACACAGAAAAACTGAGACCCTGCAGTCGTTCCTGGAGCCGTCTTGGAGCCCTCTTGGGCTGCCCTGGAGCCTGTTGGAGCCCTCTGCGGAATGGTCTTGGAGCCCGCGCCGAGGATCTGGAAAATGTCCGGGAGCATCGCGGCGGCCTTCGAGGCCCGGGACGCCGAAACCGCGTAAAAGCACAGCGAAAATGAGCCCCGGTACTGGAGGGTCGGGCAGCTGTTTTCGGGCCCCTGGGCTAGAACCATCGCGCGCGCTTCGCGCGCGCTCAGGTTCTAGCCCAGGCCAGGGGGGCGCTGGACGATCTTGGACAACGATATCAAGCACAGGCGCGCGACGGCATCTGAGGAGCTTCTGGGGTGTTCCGCATGCTTCGTCAACCGGCTGATGGAGGCACCTCTTGGGTGCTTCTTGGGGGGGCGTCTGAGGGTCCCTTGGGGGCATCGGTTCTGCAATCTGAAGCTTTCATTGGCCGTCTTGGCTGCGTGGAAGCCCGACTTGAGGCCACCTGCGGCCAGATTGAGGCAATCCGGAAGCCTCCCGGGGGCCTCCTGGAAGCAGTTTTGACGCATCGAGGGCACTCTTGGGCTATTTTAAAGCCTCTTGGACGTCTCCTAGGGGCCTTTTAGGCCCTCGGGAAGCTATTGGGGTCCTCGTCGGACCACTTGGGGGCCTCTTGCGGCCTCCTGTGTGCCTTGTGGGGGGACCGATCTGCTGTTGGGTCGCGTTCCCCTTCTTGGGCCTCTCTTGGGGCTCTTGGGGCCCTCTCGGGCCGTCTTGGGCGCCTCAAGCACCGTCTTGGGGCCCTCGCGGGCCGTCTTGGGGATTTCTTGGAGGCCTCTTCCTCTATATGGGAGCGGTATTGGAAGCCTCTTGGGCCGTCTTGGAGCATCGGGATGCCAAAAGGCCGAAAAAATTAAAACCCGTCAAAGCCCAATCGTAAAACAATGAGTTGTGCCTCTTGGGGCCACCTTGGGAGATCTCTTGGAACCTCGTCGGCCCTCTTGGGAGCTTCTTGGGGGCCTCTTGGATCCGATTGGGGGCCTCTTGGGACTTCCCGAGAACCTCTCGGGGTAGAAAGCTCGGATTCTCGGTTCGTGTTTCCCTTCTTGGGCCTCTCTTGGGGCCGTCTTGGGGCCCTCTCGGGACGTCTTGGGCGCCTCAGGCACCGCCTTGGGACCCTCGTGGGCCGCCCAGGGCCCTCTTGGAAGCCTCTTCGGCTATCTTGGAGCTGTCTGTGAGGCCTCTTCCTCCTCCTCGTCCCCATCCTTCTCCTCCCACTCCAACTCTCTCTCTCCTCCTGATCTTCCTCCTCCTCCTCCTGCAGCGTGTTCCGGAAGGCTCCCGCCGGAACATGCTGTGCACAAGTGCTGTCACTGCTCCCGCCACCGTGCCCTGGGTGGTGGGTCAGAGGCCTCATGGGTGTTGGTTTGGATCTCGTGGTTGGCCTGTCGGGGACGTCGTGAAGGCAATTTCGCAGCTTCTCGGTAGCCGTTTTGGGACCGTTGTGGGGCCTCCTCGGGGCTGTTTTGTGGCCTCTTTAGGCCTCGTTTGGGCCTCCTGGGTGCCTCTTGGGGGCCTCCTGGGGCCTCTTGGGGGCTCCTTGGGGCCTCCTGGGGCACTCTTCAAGCGGGAGGGTCGAATTTTGGAGTCGTGGTCCCCCTCTTGGGCGCATCTTGGGGCCGTCTTGGGGCTCTGTTGGGCTGTCTTGGGCGACTCTGGGGCCGTCTTGGAGCCCTCTTGGGCCGTCTTGGGGCGCTCTTGAGAGCCTATTGAGCCGTCTTGGAACGTCGGACAGCCGAAAAGGCTGGAAGGCCAAAATGGTTCGAAAACCTTCGTACAATTGACGATTTCGGCCTCTGGAAGCGCTCTGGAGAGGCGTCTTGACGCGTCTTTGAGTGCCTAGCGGTCTTTCGGCGACTCGGGGCCCGCTTGGGCCGTCTTGGGGGCCTCTGGAGGCCCTCCTGGACTATTTTGGACCTCCCTGGCCGCCCCGTCCTCCCATGGGAGGTCGGAGGCGGCGGCCCCGAGGCCCAGGACGCGGAAACCCTGCAAAAACACAGGGAAAATGAGCCCCGGTCCCCCCATGGGGGTCGGGGCACCTGTCCTGGGGCCCCCGGCCTCGCCCCCAGGGATATATATATATATATATATATATATATATATATATATATATCATACGCACCTCTCCGAGGGAGTAGAGCTCAGAGGCGATTAATGCGCACGTCGTTCGCGATTTTTCTGGCCGTTTCGCTCGGGACATCCTCGAAATTCTGAAAATCGGTGGCACCCCTCACGCAGATCGTGACGTCAGGGTCCAAAAACACATGGGAATTTCAACAGTTTAACATAAAGCCTTCAAAAACACATGGTAATTTCAATAATTTTGACCCCGATCCTCAGAGAATGGCGGTTTCGCCTGAGACATCCTCCAAAAATCGAGCCCCAGACCCCTCTTCGGAGCCTCCTGGGGGCCTCCTGGAACCTCCTCGGAGCCTCCTGGAGTTCTCCTGGGCCTGCTGAGGCCGCCTGGGGCCTCCTGGGGCCTCCTGGGGCTTCAGAACTACATGCACACACAGAGACACAAATCACGCCCAACACATCACACGCTAGACAAACATACACACACACACACACACACACACACACACACAACAACAACAACAACAACAACAACAACAACAACAACAACAACAACAACAACAACAACAACAACAACAACAACAACAACACAACAACAACAACAACAACAACAACAACAACAACAACAACAACAACAACAACAACAACAACAACAACAACAACAACAACAACAATAACAACAACAACAACAACAACAACAACAACAACAACAACAACAACAACACCGACAACACACAAAAAGCACGCACCACACAAAGCACACATCACACCCACACACACACACACACACACACACACACAACACTCACAATCCTGGGGCCTCCTGGAGCCTCTTCTGGTATCCAAGTCGGGCCTCCTGAGGCTTCCTGGGGGGCCCTGGTACACACATCGCAAGGTGTGGCAACCCCACTTGCGCTCGAGTGCGACTTCGCTGTTGCATGTCACTCCTGCTTCAAACGCCCCTTCAGCTTGTTGTATGAGCCTGGGCACACACGTGCCACTTGTATATATATATATACTAGAACCACGCGCGCGCTTCGCGCGCTTAGGTTCTAGCTGCTCCAGTGCTGACCGCACTGAGAGCATGAAAGCGGTCATGAAGAATGTGGTCAACATTCTCTGTTTCCTCCTGCCTCTTCCTCATTCCTCCTCCTCCGCTCTCATCGACCGGTCGACTGGTGATCTGTCGCCGGGCTATGGCCAGGAAAGCAGCGCTACAGCGTCATGTTGCACTTTGCTATGGAATGCCATGACTCATCATGCTACGCTATAAAGCGCAATGTCACGATGCAGTATGCAATGCAATAACATGAGACACTCTACAGTGCGCAGTGCATGCCATGCCATGTTGTGCTGTGAAATGCTATGGTAATGTATGGGAAGATACGCTGAGCCATACCATGCTATTGTTCCTGTAGCGATGCTACCGCGTTACATGGTATGCACAGACACGGCATACCGGGCTGTGCAACGCAATACAATGCAATGCTATGCCATGCTTTGAAGGCAGTTTTGGAAGTCTCTTGAAGGCAGGTTTGGAAGCCTCCTGGGGGCCGTTTGGGGTGCTCTTGGTGCCTCTTTCCAGGCCTCTTTGTGGGCGGAAGGCTCGACTTGTCGGTTCGTGTTCCTCCTCTTGGGCCACTCATGGGGCCGTCTTGGTCCTCTTAGGCGATCTTGGGCGCCTCTTGGGCCGTCCTGGGGCGCCCTTGGGCCGTCTTGGGACTCTCTTGGCGCCGTCGTGGCGCCCTCGTTGGGTGCCCCTTGGACCGTCTTGACCTGACTTCTGGGGCCCCGCAGGCCCCGCGCGTGGACGCGAGGGGCCCAGGCGGGGCCACGCCTGTGGACAAAGGGGAAGGAGACACGTGGAGTTCCCCACGGATCCCCCTGTGGACAGGAAAAGGAGGAGGAGGAGGAGGAGGAGGAGGAGGAACCCCCTCCTCCCGGACCGCCCCCCCCCCCCAGGAGGCACCCTCCTCACTCCCATCCACCGTTGCGGGGTTCTGCGTGTTCTCCTGCGTGCCCCGGAGAGCCTCGGATCCGCTCACCAGGCGGCTCCAGGTGACCACGGAGCTCCACAAGTAGTCCCCCAGGAGGCCACCCAACAAGGCTCAGGCTTCCAGGAGGACCCACGAAGGACTCCAAAGCATCAGCGTCGTCGTTGACGTCGCTGCCGCCATCATCGCCGCCGTCGTCCCCCTTCAGGGTCGGCGGCACCGGTCCAGGGCATTTTGAGGCGGCACCGTCGCCAAATAGCGATTCGCGGAAATACAGAACTTGACAGTATGGCGCGAGCGCACCTAGCTTGATACTAGTACTATTCTCCCATATCCCATGACTCTCTCTCAAGAAGATATTCCGCACTGTCCGCGTGTTGTTTTCACGCACAGGATATCAAAGCGTGTATTTGCTATTGCTGTTTTCCCAAGCGGACCTCTCTCGGTGTTTTTAAGATGGTGATCCCGATGCAGCGTGGGCCTCATGTAAGTATCGGCGCTTTGCTCCCGTCGCTCAGAATTGCAAACTCGCCCCAGCGCGGGCCACTTTTCTGGATCCGAGTCTTTCCTCATCGTTGTCGCCCCCTCCTTTCCTCTCCTCCGCCTTCCCCTGGTCCTCCTACTCCTCCCGCTCTTTCCACTCCAGCTGCTGCTGCGGCTGTCTGTCGGTCCTCCTTCCTCATCCTCCGATTTTTCC
>CAUYUJ010017258.1:0-105000 GCA_963575745.1 Prorocentrum cordatum | reverse complement strand
GGCTCTCCCAGGCCAAGTTCGCGGCGGCAGCGGCGCAGGCAGCAGCTCAGTCAGCAGCAGCAGCCCAGCCTCGGCCCCAGACCCAAGGCCAGGCCAACGGCAGCGCCAGCCCCAAGAGCAAAGGCGCAGCCCCTGACGCGGCCAAGGCCAAGGGCAAGGGCTTCGTTGCAGACGCTACCTCTCCTTGAGGAATGGCGGCGGGGCCCTCGAGCCAGCGCGAGTCATCGAGAGTCCCCGCCGAGCCGCTTCCTCAAGACTCACCATGCTCTCCTACTTCCGCCTCTACTCCCAGAGCCTCCTCTTGCAGTCGGGCGACTTCACTGTCCGCTAGTGAAGATCTTGGCACCCGAGGGACCTCACAGCGAGTGGCCACGGTGCGACGACTACGACGATCTCTTCAGTGGAACTGGGATCCACCACTGAGGCCAACGTGGAGCCGATCGTTGCACTGTTGTTTGGTCATGTGACCTGCATGAGTGAGCGTATATGGAAGTACGAATGTTTCTCCCAAAGCTACCTATCCTCTAGCCGCCTTTGCTGAGACTCACGCGGCATGCGCGGGGGCTACGCAAGTGGAATCAAAAAGCGAGGGCAGCAGGCATGAGGCTCTTCTCTAACCCAGCCCGCGAGCAGCATCGGGGCCAAGGTTCCACGGAAAGCCAACAAGCTCGAGCCAACGAGGGAGGCGAACGGATTATCAGCCGTGGTCGTCTTCAGGTCCGCAGCTGTCCGCGCGTTGGCAGCAACAGCATCATCCGCGCTGCGGAGACTGCTACGCTCGACGGCATGGTGGCTACACCTGTGCACATGGCTGTGTATACCCTGGCGGTGGTGTGCTTCTACGGCTACAGCTCTATTGGGCTCAATGGTATCAACCTTCAGCGCTTTCTGCGCATAGGCGCATGTTTGCATTATTTACAGAGTCCATGGCTGGCCATTGGTGATTTCAACGTGTCTGCATCAACTTTGAAGATCTCATCAGTCGCCTCCCGAGTCGGGGGCCACATCCTCACTCCGCCTGTCCAGTATACTTGCAATGCTGGGAAGGAAGGCAGCATGAATGACTATGCGTCATGCAGCACAGTGGCTCTGGCGTGCATTGCGAGACTCAAGGCAGTCCTCACAGTACCCTGGAAAGGCTCACGTTGGCATCGAGGTACGTTTGCGTCAGTCTGGCAGCCTGCTCTCGACGCGCACTCTGAGTTTGGCACAGAGGCTTCCTCGACGAGGACGCCCTATGACTGAGCCTAGACCAGGCCCCAAGTCCAGCCAGGCTCGGGCAGAATTGAACCTTGCCAGAGAAGCGGCCGCTGAGGAAAGAGAGGAATGAGATAGTCAACTGTTCGGACCCTGTCTGGATGAGCTGAAACTTCAACCCGCTGCTTCCAGGGACGTCGCCGATGGGATCTCCAACGACTTTAAAGAGCGGTTCGATTCCTGGTCATGTTGTTATGATGAAGATCCGCGGGCCGACGAGCCACATGTTTCTGCCCCCACAGGCAACGCCGCTGGGCTGAGCCGGGCGAATGCTGATGATGCTGTCACAAGACCCAGTTCCGTTAGCAAGGCTAATGTTGGGTCGTCAGGATCCGATTCGCTCTTGGGCCCTGGGGCTCCTGTGGTGGCGTCTGGTGCTGGCGGGGCCCCGTTGGGCTCTGGGTTTGCCTCTGGGTCTGCCTCTGGGTCTGTCTCTGACCCCCTGGAGTCTATTGGAACGAGGGAGGTCCACAATTCGCCCCAATCACCCAGCCCAGTAAATAGGAATGCTGAGCCCACTTACTGCCTACCTTCTGATCTTTGGGAGGCCCAACGGGCCTCTGCATGGCTTTCCCCCTTCTCCCCCCCCCCTCCCCGCGTACATCCCGGAGTCCTCCGTGTAACAGGTCGACCCCGAGGGTTGCAACATCGCCAGTGGGCTCTACGCGTCGCGGGTCAAGGCTCTCGAGGGCACCATCACGGAACACCATGGAGAGAGGCAGGTTCGGGGTCAGTCTCGGACCGAGGCCCCTTCCTTCGTGGCCCGGGAAGCACACGCTAGTCAGAAACATCAAGAAGCTCGGCTTCGAGATGCGGTTGCTGATTGGCGGTCACGATTGCACGCTGTCCTTGCTAGTTTATCGAAGCATCGCGCGAGGGGGAACGGGTTGTCACAGCAGCGTCCTCTTGAGATTGCCTGCACTAATCTCCTTGGAGACCGACCTGATCAGGCCCATTCGATTATTCGAGAGGGCCGCGAGGAGAGTTGGTCGGAGTGGACGTCGGCCCTCGGCGATGCGCGCACTCCCTCCCCCTTTCCTCATTGAAGAGGCCCCAGGACACACAAATAAATACACATTTAACAAAAAAAAAAAAAAAAAAACGTCCAATATTTTCTGGGTGCTTGTCTTCCCCCCCACTTCCCATATTTTCCCATATGTTCTGGGGAACCGACGATTCATTGTGTCTGTGTGTGTTTTTTCCCTCCTGAATCTCGAGCAGTACGCTGAATTATTTGGCACGTGGGCACGACGCCGTCCGAGCAGAGCGACGGCACCCTCGCCCGAGGAGCTCGAGGACGGGCCTCCTCCGCGGAGGCACGCGGCATCTCACGCCGCGCCGCGCGCCAGGGGCCGCTGCCGCCGCTGGAGCTGCTCGGGAGCCAGGGGGAAGTCCTCTACACCCTGCGAAATGCTTAAGAAATCATGGGTTAAGAAATTCATAGTCTCAGATTTTGAGTAAAAACCCAACATTTCCATTAAAAGCTTAAGATTTACATTGAAACGTTAAGAATAATCGAGACTCTGGCCGAAAACTTAGGTTTTCTTAACCATTGCCTAAGGTGTACAGTCGGGGCGTTGACCTAAGGAACCTTAAATAAGGAACGAGGTCCCTTTTTCTCATAAGTTAAACTTCGACTCCCCATGGGAAACCTCAGGAAAAAACCCAAGGCAAACCGTGAAGCGATCGAGGAACACCGAGCCCCTCCCCAACGAAAAGGGTTCCCTCTTCAGCGCCCCGACTGTACCACCCCAGGGGCATCATTGACCGCAAGGCCAGGAAGCGGAAGGCCCTCTGGGGCCCTGGGCAGCCTGATCCCGAGGCTGCTCTCGGTGCCGTTCTGGGGGTCGTTCCTGAAGCTGCCCGCGTCAGTCCCGATCCCCTTCCTCCTCCTCCTTCTGTGCATGAACTACGGGTTGCACTTCGGGGCATGAAGAGTCGCGCGGGGCTCGGCGCGGATAGGGCCGCTCCAGGAGATCTCGAACGGCTCCTGAGTCTGGTGGATATCCTCAACAGCGCCGTGACCCTCCTTGCGCGGCCCGCCCAGGTTCTCTTGGTCATCGGCAAACTTCTCCCGAAAAGAAGCTTCGGGGGACCGTATCATCGGTCTTGGTGCTATGCTTGGGCGAGTCTGGAGCAAACTTCGGGAGCCTTGGGTTCAGCGTTGGACTGCCACCTCGGAGCCGTCTTGGGACGCCGCTGTCAAAGGGAACGCATCCCTTCGGGAGGCTCTCAGGAGGCTGCTCGATGCGGAGACACTGGCGGTCCGTGCGATTCCCTACGCCCACAGCCTCCTGAATCTTGAACAATACTGCGACATGATGTTTTGGCTCAACCTGGTCAAAGCAGCAATGCGTTTGGAATTCTCACCGACGGTACTCTACCTCCAGACTCTTCGGCGCGCATGCCCCAGGACGCTCAGTCAGATCGGGGCCTATTCAGAACCTATTGCGGTCACCCGGTCCATCGTCCAGGGCCTACGAGGCGGCACCAGGCATGCTCGTGTCTTGACGTACTATGTGATGCAGCAGATGCACATCGCCCACCCACGCCACAGTCATCAGCTTTGGTTGGACGACTCATCTCGGTCCATGAAAAGATCACAGCGTCAGCTTCAGCACGACATGGCGGCGCGCGCGGCCGACGCCGCCAAGGCGTTGACCGAGCAGGATCTTCGCATTGCCAGCAAGCCGGTCATCACTTGCAGCAGGTTTCCAGTGGCACAGCGCATCGCTCGCGCCCTCAGACGCAGAGGAGCGCAGATTACCGCAGCCCGCTCCTGTGTCTACAAGGGTGTTGACCTGGGTGGAGGCCGGGTGCACGCTCGAGCTCAGCGCACGAAGAGGGTTGTGATGCATGCGGCTCGCCACGGCAAAGTCAGGCGTTTCGCGTACACACTGCACAAGGCCAAGTTGTCAGCTCGCCTTGAGACTCAGGGTGGACAGGCAGTTTGTAGTTTTGGGATTCAGTTACACGGTGCTTTTGGTCAATACCTCACTGCACACCGACGAAAATTGGGGGCTACATGCATGGTTCGTACTAAGAGGAGGCGTTTGACCACCCTTCTCGACATCGTGCTCCCTGGCAAGGATCCAGCGATGAGTATGGCGCATGGTACCTTAGCTCTTCGGTTACAGCAGTGGCGTGATCACCCCAGTCTACGGCATGTTGTGGTTCAGGCATGGCCCAAGGCAGTCAATCTCTTGGAATCTATGGAGCCAGGCGTCGCCCTCGCCATATCCGCTGCCCCATGACGGCCATTATCATTTATATGTTGTCTTTCGGATGGAATCCCAGAGGTCCAATATATTGGGTACGAACATTGTCCGACCATGACTGGTCTTTCCCTGTTGTGGGTTTTTCTGCCAACCGACATACTGACAAGTTCGATGAGTTGCTGAGGGATGTTGATCAGGCAGCATGGCTTCTCACTGGGCCAGTGCTGCCAGGCATTTCGATGGTGAGGGACTTCGGCAGGGTGCATATACTTTCACACTGAGGAAATTGTTGGATCGGATTCGTTACTTCAAGGCAGGTGGAGCTCGTACTGCGGGTATGCTACTCATTGTTGTTGTTGGTGGCGCATGGATTCGCAAGCGTAAGGGGAGCACCGATTTCTCGGCAAGTCTATTGTGTCCTCGTTGTGACGAAGCTGAAGAGGATTCTCTGCATCGCATTTGGACTTGCCGATGCAACGTTGGCTCCCTGATTTTCGCCGCCAGTGATCATCTCATTCCTGCGGCTGTCGCCCAACACGCTCAATTTGAATGCTTCTGGCTCAGAGGCATCATCCCGAGCCAGTGGACGATGATGCCCGACCCCATTGTGCACGTGGATTGGGAATGTTCCAGCCTTCCTGAGTCGGGTCCGAGCCAGGGCTGCCTTGGGAGTCCCGACGAGGTCACGGTGGTGTTCGGCGATGCTAGTGGAGGTGCTGACACTGCTGACCCCAGACTTCGGAGGGTTGCTCTTGGTATCGCCACCCTGAGTTCATAAAACCCGCCAACTGTCTCGTCTTATACCACAAGAGGGCTACCGGGTTTCCGACAGGCAGTCCCGCGAGGCGAACTTCGTGCGTTCTGGTTGGCTCTTTGGACGGTTCAGGGGACACTTCATTATACCACAGATGATGAGGCAGTGTACACAAGATGGCTTGCCAAAAGGTATCTACACCCCAGTGGCAACGATGCAGATGAACGGGCTCGCATTCATATTATAATGAGCCAGCGTGATGAGAGCACAGTGACAGGTGACGTCCTTCATTCTCGTATGTCTGCAGGTGATACTGTTCGGGGAGCTGCCCCTAGATGGAAGGTTATCGGCAATGCAGTTACTGATGAGACTGTTGGCAACAAGGCCGAACGCATCAGGGTGTCAGCCACGGACCGCCACGCGCTGCAGAAGGTCGAGCACCAGGCCTACATCGTGCGCCACAGGGCATTCTTGGCGACCCTGATGGCTCTGAGCGCCGAAGCCAAGAGTGAGGCGGCACAGAGGGTGGTGGAGCAGCAGAGGGACAGGCGGCAGTATACTGAGTCTCCTCCTCCTCCTCCCCCTCCTCGTGCGCCACCGCCAGCGCCCAGTATCGTTTCGACCCTTGAGGCCTCCCACGTGTTGGACGACAGTGAGCGTAGTTGCAAGCAATGTTTGGGGCCCGCGTCCTGGGCCACGCTCGAGGATTGGAAACGGCCCCCTGTTGTTTGCCCCAACATACCACTGGGGAGGTTTACACTGTGCCTTCTGGAGGGAAGCTTCATGCTGCTGGGGACTGGGTGCATGAGTCACATAGCATGAAGTTAAATACGAGCTTGGTCTGCGCTTCTGTGCCAGCTGTGGTGCTGTCGCCAGCCAGCAGAACCTTAAGCTTCATAAGTTATGTTCTCTGAAGGCCACACCCACAGCGGAGGAGCATTTGAAGAGGATCGACCGTGGCCAGTGGCCAAAGGCCCAGGGCTGCGCCAAAAGGAAGGCTCGACAGGAGCCCGAACCCGATCTCTTCCTCCTTGGGTAAGGCCACATGTTTCACTGAGTGAACAGACATTATCATTTTCATCATCCTACTACTCATCCTCCTCCTGTTCCTCCATCCCTTGTTCACCTAAACATAATACACCTCCCCGTCCCAAGCTCCTCCTCCTCCTCCTCCTGCTCCTCCTCATCATCATCAGCAGCATCACCATCATCATCCGCAACATCATCATCATCATCATCATCACCACCACCACCACCACCACCACCACCACCATCATCATCATCATCATCATCATCATCATCATCATCATCAGCATCAGCATCATCATCATCATCATCATCATCATCATCATCATCATCATCATCATCATCATCATCACCAGCATCATCAACAGCATCATCATCATCATCATCATCATCATCATCATCATCGTCATCATCACCATCACCATCACCATCATCATCATCATCATCATCATCATGATCATCATCATCATCATCATCTCCATCAGAATCGTCATCATCATCATTATCATCATCTTCATTAGCATGATCATTATCACCATCCTCGTCATCTTCATCACCATCATCAGCATCATCATCATCTCCATCAGAATCGTCATATTATCATCATCTTCATCAGCATTATCATTGTCACCATCCTCGTCATCTTCATCACCATCATCAGCATCATCATCATCCTCATCATCAACAGCATCATCATCATCATAGTCCTCCGTCCCTGTTTATTGTGGACAACATTTCCGCACCGGCACCATGAACATGACCATCGCCACCATATCCAGCGTCATCGTCGTTATCGTCATGATCAGCATCATCATCATCATCATCATCATCATCAACGTAATCGTCGTCATCGTTATCGTCATCGTCATCGTCGTCGTCATCGTCAAACGCAGCATCATCGTCACCAGCATCGTCATCATCGTCGTCATCGAAAACATCAGTATCAGTGTCATCATAATAATCATCACCATCACCATCAACATCAGCATCCGCATCATCATCATCATCATCATCATCATCATCATCATCATCGTCATCATCATGATACAAGAAACAATCACCATCACAATCATCATCAGCATCATCATCACATCATCACCATCGTCACCATCATCATCCTCGTCATCATCCTCGGCATCATCCTCATCATATCCCTCGTCCTCCTGGTCCTAATCCTCCACCCCTTTTCCCTTAAACAACATTGCCACACCGACACAATGATCATGACTATCGCCACCATATCCCTCAGCATCGTCATCATCGTCATCATCGTCATCACCAACACCATCACCGTCACCGCCACCACCGCCACCACTGCGTACAACACCATCATAACCACCACCACCACAATCATCCCGATCATCATCATCAACAACACCATCATCATCATCATAATCATGATCAGCATCATCATCCTCGTCGTCATCATCATCGTCGTCGTAGTGACTGACATCGCCATCGACATCGTCATCATCATCATCAGCAGCAGCATCGTCACCATCATCAGCATCTGTATCAAAATCATCACCACCACCATCACCATCACCACCATCGTCATCAACATCCGATTAATTTTCATGTTCAACTCCATCGCCATCCTCATGAGGAGGAGGAAGACAAGGAGGAGGAAAAGGAGGAGAAGGAGGAGGAGGGAGGAGGAGGAGGAGGAGGAAGAGGAGGAGGAGGAGGAGGAGGAAGGGGGAGGAGGAGGAGGATGAGGAGGAGGAGGAGGAGGAGGAGGAGAAGGAGGAGACGGCGGCCCGCGGCGCGTCCTCCGGGTCCAGCCTGCTCCGCCCGGCCAGCCGCAGCTCAACCTGGCCAGGCCCGCGGCATCGCGCGGTCGTCGGCATCGGCGTCGTCGGCATCGGCGGCGTCGGCGTGGTCGGCATCGTCGCCGGCCTCGGCGACGTCGGCGTCATTGTCGGCGTCGTCGGCCCTGCCGTCATCTCTATCGTCGGCGTCGGCGTCAGCGTCGGCATCGTCGCGGGCGGCGACGTCGGCATCGTCGCGCGAGGCCCCAGGAGGCCCCAGAAGGCCTGGCAGAGTGGAGGGAGGCAGCCTCATCCTCTGCCGTATTCTTTCTTGTTCCTCCTCATCCTCCTCCTCTTCCTCCTCCTCCTCCTACTGCTCCTCCTCTTTCTCTTCCTCTTCCTCCTCCTCCTCCTCGTCCTCCTGTTTTCTGTTTGCAGAAGTCCCATGCGTCTCGCACAACTCTCTACCCGCCACCTGACTTGAGCATCCACGATCTTGGAGAAAACACATCGAGAAACCACCCTGCCGCGAGTGCCCCGGCGATAGAAGCAGACGTGAGCGTACCAAGCAGCATGACACTTCGGAGCCACAGTTCGCGCTCCCCAGATGCATATTATGCAAGCGTTGCGACCCCAGCAGCTGCGCCTCCGTTGCCCCTGCGGGCTCCGTCGAAGCAGAGCCAAAACTTCCCTGCCTCTGAGCCACCGCGCGCCCTGCGCACGCCTTCAGCGTGCACGACCAACCAACTCTCCTCGCGATCAAGGGTCGTATTGGCTGCCTCGTCTACGAGGGCGTTGAAAGCCTGCGGGTCCCGCTCCATGAAGCCGGCTGTCTAGGTCCTGGGCTGGAACGAGCGTTGGTGCAGCGTCAGCATGCCCATCGAGATCCGTACGAACAACGGCCGAAGATGCACGCCTTTCAGGACAGAATGTCCGTTCAAGATGCACGCAATCTGCTGATTGTCGGTCTGCACCCAAACGCGAGCCCCCACGGAGTCCCACCAGTGCTCGCGAGGAATTGGCTTGAGAAGGTTTTCCTCGTCCTCCTATTCCTGCTCCTGCAACTCCTCCTCCTCCTCCTCCTCCTCCTCCTCCTCCTCCTCCTCCTCCTCCTCCTCCTCCTCCTCCTCCTCCTCCTCCTCCTCCTGTTCCTGCTCCTCCTCTTCTTCCTCCTCCTCCTCCTCCTCGTGCTGCTCCTCATCTTCTCACTGCTCCTCGATCCCTGATCCTCCTCATCCTTCTTGATCCTCATCCTCCTCATCCTCCTTCCGTAGAGATAGCTCCTCCCCGTCGCACCCCCAGACGTGCTGCTTGGGCGGGCTGGGCAAGTCGCCTGCGAATTCCAGGCTTCCTCACCACTCATGATGCAGGAGCTTGATTGCTGCAAGAGTTACAGGGACGGAGGGGGGCCTTTCCAAGATGCGGTTCTCGCCTAGGCGGCCTCCACATTCGTCTTGGAAGCTCACACGGGCTTGCATGAATGAGAGGGTCTTTTCAGAATGTGGCTGTCGCCCTAGCGCGCGCACATTCGCCTCAATTACTCACTGCGTGGCGCTCCCCATATGTGCATCTATTCGCATGGACCTGTCCGCCGTGAATGTCTAGGCGCAAGAGCTTTCGAATATAAACGGGCTTCAGTTGTGACTGTCTGGTCATGAATCTAACTGCGAATGAATTGGAGTGTGGGTGAGCCTCAGTAGTACGAGCGCGCCTATGCGCATCAGCCTGGGGCCTCCTGGGGCCTCCTGAAACCTACTGGGGCTCCCTGGGGCCTCCAGGAGCCTCTGGGGGCCTCCTGGGGCATCCTGGGACCTCCTAGGGAGGATTCGTGCCCCAGGAGAGGCCCAATATATAGCATCAAACGTACATCAAAACATTGCGGATTGGAGCCGCAGGAGAAGGGCAGTCTATAGGGATACACGTAAAACACCAAGGACTCGTGCCCCAGGAGGCCCAAGATATAGGAGCATAAGTAAACCAGTTAGGACTGTGTACACTGGAGAAGGACAATATATAGAGACATACGTATAATGTCGAAGGTTCGTGCTCCAGGTGAGGCCCTGTCTCTAGGAGCGTACGTAAAACACATATGGGTTGGAGCCACTCCTGTTGCCTTCTGAGGCCTCCTGCTCCTGGGGCCTCTCGGGGTCTCCTGTTGCCTCCCGAGGCCTCCTGGCGCATCCTGTGGGCTCCTGGGGCCTCCTGTGGCTTCCTGAGGCCTCCTGGAGCTTCCTGGGGCCTCCTGGAGCCTCTTGGGACATCCTGTGGCCTCTTGAGTCTTTCTGTGGCCTCCTGATGCCTCCTGGGACCTCCTGTGGTCTCCTGGGGCCTCCTGGAGCCTGTTGGAGCCTCCTGTGCCCACGAGTCTGGCCACCAAAACAAGCAAACCGATCGAGACATCCTCAAAATCTGGCCCACCTGAGGGGTGAAAATGAGCGCCTCGCTCGAGGCATCCTCCAAACATACTCCGAAAGCGAAAGATGTTGGGACAAGAAAAAAGCAAACCGCTTGAGACATCCCCACAAAACGGCCGCGAACGGGACCGTGCAATACCCCTCGGCGGCTCCTCTTAGGGGGGTGATAATGGGCGCCTCGCTCGAGCATCCTCCAAATCTGCTCCGAACGCGAAGGATGATGGGACAGAAAACAGGCAAACCGCTTGAGACGTCCCCACAAAACGGCCGCGAACTGGACCGTGTAACACCCCTCGGCGTCTCCCCTTAGGGGGGGTGAAAATGAGCGCCGCGCTCGAGCATCCTCCAAATCTGCTCCGAAAGCGAAGGATGTTGGGACAGAAAACAAAAAAAAACGCTTGAGACATCCCCACAAAACGGCAGCGAACGGGGCGTGCGTGAGCCTCAGCATGAGCAAGTCTGAGTAGGAGTAAGTCTCAGTATGAGTAGGTCTGAGTATGAGTAATTTTGCGTCTGAGTAAGTCTTGGTATGAGTAAATCTGAGTGTGAGTCAGTCTGTGTACAAGTAAGTCTGGGTATGAGGAGGAGAATAAGGAGAAGGAGAAGGAGGAGAAGTATGAGGCATCCAAGTAACAACAAGAACCCATCTTAGGATATGGGAAAAAACATGCGACAGCTACAAGGATGTAGGCTCTCGGCTTCGCGAGGCGCAGCAGTTGCAAAGATGGCGGGCGGCTTCTCTTCGCTACCACCGAGGCTTCCTTCGACCCGAGAGCCAAACAGATTGATCCTGCGCAGCAGCTGCACGGGTGGAGGACGGTGCGTTTTCAAAATGGGCCTCTGCTAGACAAGCACGCTCCACTACTCGCATAGTAACTTCTCGCAAGTGGCCTGGATCCGCCGCGGGGGATACGCGACCCACTGCATCGAGGCGTACGCGTGTTTCTGCTCGGTCTTGTTCGGTCCAGTCCTTGGCGCACCTTGTCCTGTGCAAAATCTTCGGCACCGCCTGTTTTCGGAGCCCTCCGGCCGCCCGAGGCCCCGCCCGCCCGCGCCCTGTCTCCCCAATGAGGGCTACCCGCGTCCCGTTCAGCTCTTGACCGAAAGGGGCCCGCTCCCGACCCGCAGACCAAAAGTGTCTGTGTCCGGACGCCTGCGGGCGGGCACTCCGCTACTCGAGGAGGAGGAGGAGGAGGAGGAGGAGGAGGAGGAGGAGGAGGAGGAGGAGGAGGAGGAGGAGTAGAGGCCTCCGAGCAGCGGACCGCGCTCGGAGGTCGCAGCCGATGACCAGCAGTGCACGCGCCGTGCGGCACGGACACACGGGGAGGGGAGGGGGGGGGGGGCTCTCCTCCCCGGCCGGGGGACGTCGCGGAACAGCCCGCTGCCCCTGCATGATCATACCGCTTCGCGCCTCGAGGGCAGGCTTTGATACATAGGATGTTCTAACATATTGGATGTCTATAACATTTATGCATGAACTCACCGTTGTTTCTTTAATTCTAAGTCCCTCCATTTTTTATATACATTTATGCATGAACTCACCGTTGTTTTTTAAATTCTAAGTCCCGCCATTTTTAATACGTGATCCGCACCCGGAGCACGTATTAACAACGGCACTGTATGATCATGCCGCGTCGCACCTCGAGGGACGCTGGGCACCGCCTCTTCGGGGGAGGCGCCCACGCCCGGATGGCAGGCCCACGGGGTGCCGGTCTCGCAAAGGGGGCATGCACAGGGCAGTTTTTAATACACAGGCTTTTTGAACATATAGGGTTTTGTTTATACACCGGATTTTTAAACATATAGGCTATTAATACAGGAATAATGTATGAATAAATGTGTGCATGAACTCATCGTTGCTTTTAATACTATGTCCCTTGATCTTTAATACATGATCCGCACGCGGAGCATGTATGAAAAACGGCACTGTATTGTGGTGACGAGGAGGGGCTGTAGGGAAAGGCGAAGGGGGGACTCGGAGCGGGAGGACGCCTTCTGGCGGCGAGCGACGGGGGGAAGCGAGAGGGAGAAAGCCTTCTGGCAAGGCTCGGAAGTCACCCCGCCTTCCGAGGAGCTTTCTGAGCCTTCCCCGAGGACAGAAAGAAACTTCTCGGAAGGCGCGTGGGCTTCTGAGAAGTCACGCCGCCTTATGAGAGGGCCTTCTCCTTCTCATTTCCCCCCGTCGCTCGCCGCCGAGTCTTGCAACACCGTTGGCGCACCTTGGATTCTCTCTGAGCCTCCTCCTCCCCATCATCATCATCATCATCATCATCATCATCATCATCATCATCATCATCATCATCATCATCATCATCATCATCATCCTCTTGCTTATCTTGCGTCTCTCCCTCCCTCCTCCGCCTTCCCCCCCCTCCCCACCTGGACCCTCCCGGGGCATACCGAACCTTCCGCGCAAAGACGACGATAGTAGATACGAGTGACGATGACAAGGCCGACGACGACTAACGACGACGACGAAAACAAGGACGGCGACAAGAAGGACGACGACACCGACAACAAGGCCGACGACGACGATATAGACGACGAGGACGACGAGGACGACGACGACGACGACGACGACAAGAACGACAACGACGACAACGAGAAGGACGACAGCAACGACGACGACTAAAATAAGGACGACGACAAGAAGGACGACGACGCCGACGACAAGGCCGACGACGACGACGACAAAGACGAAAACGACGACGACGACGACGACGACGACGACGACGACAACAAGCACCCATCCCCTCACAAATCGACCCCGATAACTCTCTCGAGGCGCGGATCGGCCACAACTTCGAAGCGGATCCACCCGTGGCGACCCAGTGCTTCCAGGAGGCACCAACAGCGCCAGAAACGCTCAAAAAACCTTCGCCTTCGAAGCCGCACCCGCCGCCGCCGACGATGACGGCGACTGATGAACGAAGGCGATGACGACGGTTTTCGGCGCTGGTGAGGGCGACGTGGGAAGCGAAGGCTCACCTTCAGTGCGGGGACCAGCGGCTGCGAGAGCGACGACGGGCAGCGGGGCAGCGGCGCAGCGGCCTCACACGGGCCGTGGCCTGAAGAGCCTCCAAAGGGGCGCGTGCGCCGCCTGCATCCCCCCCGCGCGGCCAGGGCGCGCACGGCAGTGTGCGCGGGCGCGGGCACCCCTCGAGACGCCAACGCAAACGCAGCGACGGCGGCGGCAGCGACGGCGGTGGCGACGAGAGGACCACGACGTCGGCGACGCTGCCGCCCGACGACGACGACCACGACGAGGACCGCGGAGCCGCCCAGATCCGTGTCTCGGGGCCCGGCGGCCCAGAAGCGGCGCCAGACGCCGAGATGGTAAAAAGACATCGCTCAATCGATCCTCGGTCGACCCACGATCGATTGACGACGACGTCGGCGGCGGCCGACGACGACGCCGGCCCCCGTGCGAGACCGCCGCCTCGGCGTGGACCACGTCGCGGGAGGCGGCCCCGAACCGGCGCACCAGCGACTCCTGCGGCCGCGTCGCCGTCGCCGCATCCGCCGTCGTCGCCGCGGTCGTCATTGCCGATGCCGTCGCGTCGTCGTCAGCGTCGTCCTCGTCGTTCGACATCGTCCTTGTATTCGTCGTCGTAGCCGCTGTCGTCGTCATCGTAGCCGCCGTCGTCGTCGTCATCGAGGTTCGGGGATCGCGGCCCAAGGATCCAAGCTGTTGTGCGTCTTGTCGATGTCCTCTCTCGTCGAAGTTTTCGCCGGACGCGCCCCAGGAGATATTGGGAATCGATTTGTGAAGGCGTCGTCGGCGAGGTTCGAAGGAGATCGAGGATCAAGATTCTTAGGCGTTTGTGGTCGTGTTCCCCAGGCCCCCCCACCCTCGAAATCCTGGCCATGCGGGACCCCAAAGAGGTCAGGCGGTCGATTTTGAAGGCGGTGGTGATCGTCGTCGTCGTCGTCGACGTCGTCGTCGTCGAGCTGACCAGGCGCATGGGCACGACAGCGGTAGACTTAGTGTTCTAAGTCTTACGGGGAACATCTGATTGGCACACTGCTGGCCCAGTTAGGTGTGGGCTCGTGCACCAGCTACTCTATTGGACTTCGCTCCGTGTCTCCCCTGGGCATCATCTGTCAGACACTGCTGCGTCTCAGTCGTGTCCATTGAACTTCGTTCCACGTCCCCCCTGGACCTCCCCCTGTACCAACCCTTGCAGAGGTCGAATCTGTATGCCCTACAGGAGGCAGAGCGGAACAGTTCGAGGGATTGGTTTGTCCCTCGCGTGCACCAGCTCCGTGACATTATGGTGTTGATTGTGCCAGGGGCGGCATGATTTGTCCGCTCCACCGTGTCTTCTGCAGTCTAGACTGTGCAAGTCGCTCGGGGTAGAAATGCGGGGAACTGTGTACAGTGCCAGCACAGAGCCACGCCTGTGATGTCGAGGCTGCTGCCCCACACAACGGCGCTGCAGTCAAAAAATGTGCGACTGTGCGTGTGCGGCGACATCAGGGTTGCGCACGCTTGAGACGAGAGTAGGTCGGACACGATAACTTGCACCAGGGATGGAAGATGCGATTGGGTAGACCAGGAACCTGGGCAGGCAGGGGCTGTTCTCCGGCACGCGCTTCAACATACCGCGCCCTGTGAGTAGGTCAGCGAGGGGGAGACTACTATTCATTGCTTTCCCGACTCGCGCTCTGACCACCGTTGTAAGTGGTAACCATCCGAATGCTGCGGACAAAGCCGCCGACCCCCCGAGTGTGTTCTGGCGCTGTTGATCTCCCATGGGCGGATCCCGTATCTTCACGCCGCGGGATCTGGCCCGGCCGCGCGCGTTCCTTCGCCCAGCTTCCTGCGTCGCGCCACTGCGCGCGTGGCCGCGACGCCGAGAAGTGTGTACTCCAGTGTGTGCCAGTCCTATCTCCCGCTCCGGGACCGGATCGCGCCATCGGGCGACCTGGCCGACGAGAACCCGTCGGCGTCTGCGTGCTTCGTGTTCCAGTGCCTCCCTGTGCCTCCGCGAGGGTAGACGCTGGCGACAGAGTATTGTAACGTCCATGGAGGGCGGGACATCGACTCCTCGCCGCATATCCGCGCGTGCTCGTTCACAATCTGATGGTGAAATCGGCACCAGGGACTGCTCTCGGGCCGAGGACTTCTGCGAACCGTCGCCCGACAGCCCAACACCAGCCTGTGCGCGCGGATGGCACTTCGACTGTGGAGGCCCTGCTGCCAGGGCTGCGTCCAGCTTGATCCGTCGGATTCGTCTGCACCCTCCGCGTAATGCCGCTTGCCCTTCCGGCGCGTTCTCTCCAGGATCCTCTGCTCCTCGCTCCTGTCTGAAAACAGGGCTAAGATCGGGATAAATCGCTCCAGAGCGTTCTGGAGCGCTCTCAGAGCGTTCCGGAACGCTCTGGAGCGGCCGCGGCGCCCAATACGTCCTCCGAACCCGCCGACTCGCAGAGATTTCGAGTTATCCCGATCCGATTTTGTCCCGATCTTCGCGTCGTTTTTTGTCTCCTCGCCTCGCCTCTCCCTGCCCTCCGCCGTGCCCCGATCTGCTCCCGGCGCGACCCGCCCCGAAGCCCGACCAGCGCCCGCACCTGCCTCGGCTCCCTGGCGCCCGCCGGCTCCGAGGCCTCTCGCTCCTGCGCCTCTCGGAGACGCACGCCGCCGCGACCTCGTGCGTGGCCCCCGGGGGGGAGGAGGAGGAGGAGGAGGAGGAGGAGGAGGAGGAGGAAGAGGAGGCGGAGGAGGAGGAGGAGGAGGAGGAGGAGGAGGAGGAAGAGGGAGGAGGAGGAGGAGGAGGAGGAGGCCGCTCCCCTGGGCCGCTCGGTGGGGCTTCGGCCAAGCCTTGCGACGGCGGCTGCGTGCGGGGCCGGCGATGGCCGGCGCGGGGCCAAGGAGGAGACCCCGTTGCTGGCCGCCGCTGCCGCCCCTTCGTGCCCTTCGTTGTTAACAGTTGCAAGAGGTTCACGGATTGAGGGCGGGTGGCTTTCAAAATGTGGCTCTCGTTTCCAGCGCGGTGCACATTCGTTCTTCTGCTTGAAAAAGGCGAGGGCTTCGCGGATTGAGGGAGGCTCTCCTGTGCAAACTGTGGCTCTCGCTGTCGCGCCGCGCGCGCCTCTTTGCCCGTCTCTCGCCCTTCCTTGCCTGCCGCCGCCGCCAGCAAGGAGAGCCCAGCCGCGCACGCGGACACGGCCCCCCCTGACCCGCGAGACCGGCCTCGCGGTGCGGACGCTCCCGCAGGGCACAGCCTCGAGACCGACGTCGACTCGTGTGCTGTGGCGGCCGCCCCTCCGCTCGGCCCCGCGTCCGCGCCCGCTGCCGCTCTCCCGTGCGCTTCCAGGCTTCGCCGCTCGATGCTGCCGCGCGTCGGGCGGGGCCCGGAGGCCTGGTCTGGGCCGCCTCGCCCCTCCTCGGTCCTGCCCTGCCTGCCCCGTCCGTCCGTCCCTCCCCGTCCGTCCGTCCCGCTCCCCTCTGCTTCTGGAGGCCTCCTGGATGGGGTCCGAGCTCACAAGGTCGGAGGATCGCGCCGCAGCGACGATACATCGGCGATGCAGCGACGATATATCAGCGACGTCGGCGGTGCATCGGCGACGCCGGCGTGGAGAGAATCGGGCACCACATCGGGTCGCATCGCCGATGCATCGGCGATGCGGCCCGATCCTCCGACCCCATCTACTCCGACCCCATCTGGGCGGCCAAGAGCGTCTGTCCGTCCGTCCCGCTCCCCTCGGTCTCCGTCCCTCGTCTGTGCCCCCGCCCCTCGAGTGTCTCCCTCGCCCTCTTTCTGCTGGCTCTATATCTCTCTCTCTCTCTCTCTCTTTCTCTTTCTCTTTCTCTTCCCCGTTGCCCCTCGCCCTGCGCCCTGCGGTCAGCCTCCGCCGGTCGCCCTCTGCCCTGACCCCGCCCGCACCACGCGTTCCCCCCACCCCGCGATTCGTCTGCGTCCGTCGTCCGCTCTCGCCGCCCTGGACCGTTGCTGCTTCTGGTCCCTCTGGATCTCGGCTTGCTGCAATGGGGGGAGAAAAACTGTAGGAACTTAAGCTTTCACGGTTCGCGCGCATTTCTTGGATCGACGCCAGACCCCCTGTCCTTGGCGCGCGGAGCGCGCCAGGGGCTTGAGCGGGAGGCGCCGCCTGGGGGGATCCAGCGCAGCTTCTCCCTTACTAAGTTACTTGATTAAACTATAGACGTACGACTAATAGTGCGACTAGTGTTACCACTATCCTTGGTGCTTAGTATGACTCTTGTGATCGGTACTGGTGTGAAATTGTTGGAAAAAACTACTAATAATGTGATTGATCCTACGATTCAGAGTAGCCTTACGCATTCGTATTGTCACGCTTATTAGTATCAAAGGTATCAACTATATGCTGATTAGTAGTCAATATTATGTCAAACATAGCAATGAAATTGGCAAAACAAGTATTACTACGATAACTATTACTACTACTACTACTACTACTACTACTACTACTACTACTACTACTACTACTACTACTGCTACGACTACGACTACTACTACTACTACTACTACTACTACTACTACTACGACGACGACGACTACAACTACTACCACTACTACTACTACTACTACTACTACTACTACGACTCCTACTACTACTACTACTCCTACTACTACTACTACTACTACTACTACCACGACTACTACTACTACTACTACTACTACTACTACTACTACGACTACTACTACTACTACGACTACTACTACTACTACTACTACTACTACTACTACTACCACTACGACAACTGACATGATGCTAAATAGCTTGGTCATGATGAGTATTAGAGATATTACTCTACGACGAGTAAAACTGGCATTGCTGGTATTGGTAGTACTGTTATTCCCCACATCCACAGTGGGGTTCTTGTTTTCTCTGGACACCCCGCGCAGGAACAGGAACACACACACACACACACACACTCACACTCACTCACACTCTCTCATCATCAACCTCATCAGCATCATCGATGATGCTCTCTCACATGCTTAGTCACTCACATACTCATCATCATCATCACTCGCACTCTCTCACACGCTCACGAACATCATCATCATCATCATCATCGGCATCGGCATCATCCTCATTCAAACATCATCATCGCCACCACCACTCACAATCAATCATCATCCTCTTCACCACTCATCTTCACCACCACTCATCATCCTCATCCTCATCATCGTTGAGTAAATTGTGAGGAAGTCTCAGGCGGGAGCCCCCTCCCTATGGGGCCCGCAGATCATGTTGGTAATCCGAGCGGGTCATCGGAAACCTGTAACTGTCGTCACTTTTGGGCTCGTCAAGCCTGAAAATGGAGGAAGTCTCAGGCGGGAGCCTCGTCTGTGAGTGAATTGGGAGGAAGTCTCAGGCGGGAGTTCCCTCCCTGTGGGGCCCGCAGATCATGTTGGTAATCCGAGCGGGTCATCGGAACCCTGTAACTGTCGTCACTTTTGGGCTCGTCAAGCCTGAATGTGGAGGAAGTCTCAGGCGGGAGCCTCGTTTGTGAGTGAATTCTGAGGAAGGCTCAGGCGGGAGCCCCCTCCATATGGCGCCCGCAGATCACGTTGGTAATCCGAGCGGGTCATCGGAACCTTGTAACTGTCGTCACTGTTGGGCTCGTCAAGCCTGAAGTTGGAGGAAGTCTCAGGCGGGAGCCTCGTCTCTGAGTGAATTGTGAGGAAGTCTCAGGCGGGAGCCCCCTCCCTATGGGGCCCGCAGATCATGTTGGTAATCCGAGCGGGTCATCGAAATCCTGTAACTGTCGTCAATTCTGGGCTCCTCAAGCCTGAATATGGAGGAAGTCTCAGGCGGGAGCCTCGTCTGTGAGTGAACTGCAAGGAAGTCTCAGGCGGGAGCCCCCTCCCTATGGGGCCCGCAGATCATGTTGGTAATCCGAGCGGGTCATTCAAAACCTGTAACTGTCGTCAATTTTGGGTCCTCGCGCTGCCAGAACGCAGCTCCCAGGCCACATTTTGGACGCAACAAAGAAGTTTTTGGGCTCCTCAGGCCGCCGAGGTGCTGCGACAGGGCGCCAAAGGCGCCGACGACGACGGCCAGACCGAGGCGCGGGCGCGGAGCTTGCTGATGTTCAGGCCCAGCGAAAGGGAGTTCACATGGCAGAGCTCGGGGGCGCACAGCGTGCGCCGCTCGGGGTTCACCCTGACGCACGCGTCCTACCTGACCTCCACGCTGTCGCAGGGCCAGACGCTGCGCAAGGGCGTCACCATCGACTGCGCGAGAGACGAGGACGCTGGCCGCACGGGCATGTCGGACGAGCAGTGGTGGCTGCACCTCTACGTCATGTTCTCCCGCGCCACGTGCATGCGGAACATGCTGATCCTGCGGCCGCCGCCGCGAGAGTTCCTGGAGTGCGGGCCGCCGGCGTCCCTGCGGAAGGCGCTCCTGGAGTTCGACAAGAGAGCGGTTTTGTCCAGGGCGGAGGCGAAGCAGCTCGCGGCAGAGCTGGGCTTCGTGCTGCCTTCCGCCTGAGCGCGGCTGCGCCTCGCTCGAAGCCCGCGGGGTTGTCCCAACGGCTTGGTCTTGCGCGCCAACGGCTCGCGGGGTTGTCCCGACAGCCTGGCCCGCGGGGTTGTCCCAACGGCTGCGCGACGTGACCAGTAGAGAACGCGCCTGTGCTGGCCGTGGCGGCGACGGCGCCGAGGAACATCGACATGCGCGCTCATGCAACAGGAAGGGGAGGAGGTGGCGGGGCGCGGAACAAACAGGGGGGCGAGGATGGGGACAACGTAAGGAGTGGAAGGGGGGCCCGCGCCAAGGCGAGAGGAAATATACGCAGAAGAGACAGCCAGGACGCCTCACCAACCACGAGGACGACGGTGATGGCTTTTTCCAGATTCGCCCAGAGGATTCTTATGTGGGGTTCTTCCGTCGGAGTAATTTTCTCTGGACACCCCGCGCAGGAACAGGAACACACACACACACACACACACCCGCTCACACTCACTCACACTCTCTCATCATCAACCTCATCAGCATCATCGATGATGTTCTCTCACATGCTTAGTCACTCACATACATCATCATCATCATCACTCGCACTCTCTCACACGCTCATGAACATCATCATCATCATCATCATCGGCATCGGCATCATCCTCATTCAAACATCATCATCGCCACCACCACTCACAATCAATCATCATCCTCTTCACCACTCATCTTCACCACCACTCATCATCCTCATCCTCATCATCGTTGAGTAAATTGTGAGGAAGTCTCAGGCGGGAGCCCCCTCCCTATGGGGCCCGCAGATCATGTTGGTAATCCGAGCGGGTCATCGGAATCCTGTAACTGTCGTCACTTTTGAGCTCCCCAGGCCTGAAAATGGAGGAAGTCTCAGGCGGGAGCCTCGTCTGTGAGTGAATTGGGAGGAAGTCTCAGGCGGGAGTTCCCTCCCTATGGGGCTCGCAGATCATGTTGGTAATCCGAGCGGGTCATCGGAATCCTGTAACTGTCGTCACTTTTGGGCTCCTCAAGCCTGCATTTGGAGGAAATCTCAGGCGGGAGCCTCGTCTGTGAGTAAATTCTGAGGAAGTCTCAGGCGGGAGCCCCCTCCCTATGGGGCCCGCAGATCATGTTGGTAATCCGAGCGGGTCATCGGAAACCTGTAACTGTCGTCACTTTTGAGCTCCCCAGGCTTGAAAATGGAGGAAGTCTCAGGCGGGAGCCTCGTCTGTGAGTGAATTGGGAGGAAGTCTCAGGCGGGAGTTCCCTCCCTATGGGGCCCGCAGATCATGTTGGTAATCCGAGCGGGTCATCGGAATCCTGTAACTGTCGTCACTTTTGGGCTCCTCAAGCCTGAATTTGGAGGAAGTCTCAGGCGGGAACCTCGTCTGTGAGTGAATTCTGAGGAAGTCTCAGGCGGGAGCCCCCTCCCTATGGGGCCCGCAGATCATGTTGGTAATCCGAGCGGGTCATCGGAACCTTGTAACTGTCGTCACTTTTGGGCTCGTCAAGCCTGAATTTGGAGGAAGTCTCAGGCGGGAGCCTCGTCTCTGAGTGAATTGTGAGGAAGTCTCAGGCGGGAGCTCCCTCCCTATGGGGCCCGCAGATCACGTTGGTAATCCGAGCGGGTCACCGGAACCCTGTAACTGTCGTCACTTTTGGGCTCCTCAAGCCTGAATATATAGGAAGTCTCAGGCGGTTTTGTCCAGGGCGGAGGCGAAGCAGCTCGCGGAAGAGCTGGGCTTCGTGCTGCCTTCCGCCTGAGCGCGGCTGCGCCTCGCTCGAAGCCCGCGGGGTTGTCCCAACGGCTTGGTCTTGCGCGCCAACGGCTCGCGGGGTTGTCCCGACAGCCTGGCCCGCGGGGTTGTCCCAACGGCTGCGCGACGTGACCAGTAGAGAACGCGCCTGTGCTGGCCGTGGCGGCGACGGCGCCGAGGAACATCGACATGCGCGCTCATGCAACAGGAAGGGGAGGAGGTGGCGGGGCGCGGAACAAACAGGGGGGCGAGGATGGGGACAACGTAAGGAGTGGAAGGGGGGCCCGCGCCAAGGCGACAGGAAATATACGCAGAAGAGACAGCCAGGACGCCTCACCAACCACGAGGACGACGGTGATGGTTTTTTCCAGATTCGCCCAGAGGATTCTTATGTGGGGTTCTTCCGTCGGAGTAATTATAAATAATATTAACATGCGTACTCGTGGGATTGATTGTAGTGGGTAGTTGCAGTAGCAGAAGAAAAAATAGTATTACTAATCATACTAGTGGGTTCGTTGTTATGGTTGGTACAAGAAATACTCATTACACGATGACTAGGATTATATGTATTATGAACATGATGGCGTTTGATACGATTGCTGATACGCTGATACTATGTGTCATCAATATGGTTGCTGGTATTATCAATACTACAACTATCCGTGACATTATTGATTTAAATCGTAGTACCGTTGGTACTCAACTCTTTACTACTACTACTACTACTACTACTACTACTACTACTACTACTACTACTACTATTACTACAAGAAGTACTACTACTACTACTACTACTACTACTACGACTACTACTACTACTACCACTACTACTACTACTACTACTACTACTACTACAACTCGAACTACTAACAATAATAATAATAACAATATTACGACTACTACTACTACTACTACTACTACTGCTACTACTACTACTGCTACTACGACTACTACGACTACTACTACTACTACTACTACTACTACTGCTACCAGTTTTCACAATATGTTTATTCATATTGAAAGTAGCTGTATTTGTATTACTGTTATTCCTGGTTTAAGCAAAAACATTCATTGTAGTATCTTAGATTATCTTAGATTGTCTTTATTTAATAGTGAAAATGATGCTAACACCTTATAGGTAATCAGAATTAGCAGATGCGCTTTGCTACCCCGACTCGTTGTGACCGCCACATCGCCGGGCGCGTAACCGCCGAGGTAAAAAGTGCGTGAATGAGTGACAGTTTGTGTGAGTGCGTTCGGGGTACTGATGACGATGCTGCTGATGGTAGTGATGAGGTTAAGGATGGTGATAATGACATTGTGCGTGTGTGACGGTGCGCGGTACAGCTGATGGCGAGCGCAACGCGCAGAGAAGAGGAAAGTGAGGTGGGGGCGTGTTCCGTCGCGTGAACGACCAGGAAAACACTAAATAATGAGCATGGGTGAACATTCGACTGACCAAACGTGGAAGAGAAAGACGACAAATACGACGACGAAAGACGCAGTGAAAAGGAAAAGGGAGGAGGAGGAACAGGACAAAATAAAGAAGAGAGGAAGGAGGAGGGAGAAGGCGGAGGGAGGATGAAGCAGAGGGGAGGGTAGGGAAGGGGAGGGAAGGATGAAGTACGGGAGGGGAGGGAAGGGGAGGAGGAGGAGGGAACGGAAGGGGCGGGGAGGATGAAGCTGAGGCGGGGGCGGGGGCGGAGCAGAAAGAGCGAGAGGAGGAGAGCGGCCATCTATCTTTTCCCTGCTCCCCGCCCTGATCCCCACCCGTTCCACTTCCCCTGACCCACCTCCACCCTCTTCCTCCTCATCCTCTCTGCCCCCCTTCGGACTCCTCATGCTACTATTTGTCCCTCCTCCTCTTCTTCCTCCACCACCTTCTCCTCCTCCTCCTCCTCGAGTCCCCCGGCGGTAAGAAAGGTTGACGGTTTACCGCCGGCGCTCAGTTTAACCGACCCGGCCAGAAAGGACAAAGTCACTCGTAGAGCCCCCCCTAGCAAGTCATACCTCGTAGAGCTCTTCGGCATCGATGAGCTAGATGAATTCCGGCGTGAGGCGGAGCTAGATGGTTGACCCGGCCAGAAAGGACAAAGTGATAACATTCCCGGAGAGCTCGCTGGAAGCTAAAGGGTTTAAGATTGAAAGCCGGACGGTGGTGGTGCCCCCAGGAGCTCCCCCACGGCGGTCTACGTTCCCTGCAGCGCCCCGGGCCGCCCGGCAACTGGTCCGGAGAGCTTCGGGCAAGCTTCCACGCGTGCCTGCATGCGTGCAGGCACGCATGGAATTGTTTCTGGCAGCCAGGAAAGATTTCCGTCCCGGAGATTCTCTTCGCTCTTCGGGTTTTGGACGCAACCAAGTACCTCGTAGAGCTCTTCGACATCGATGAGCTAGAGGAATTCCGGCGCGGGGTGGAGCTAGTTGGCCGCCCCGAGAAAAGACAAAGTGGTAACTTTCGGGTGGTTTTGCGGATATTCGAAAGATATTTGACAATTCATTCTGAGAAAGCAGATTTTTCGCACCTGTAATGGGTTATGGCGCGTCCGCCAGTAACATGTTCAGGCCCATAGGCGGAGTATTACTATTGAAACACTTGGAGGAAGCGACGTTGGATAAGAACAGAAGAACGTGATTTTTTGAGTTTCTCAGGTGTTGCTCTAGAGGCTTTCTGTATGCTTACCGAGAAGGGTTGTGTGAGAAAAGAGCTTCACGAGGGCCCCGGCGGTAACCTGGTTGACGATTTACTCGTAGAGCTCAGCAAGTTGCTGGAAGCTAAGATTAATTCCGTCGCGCTGGAGAGCTTGTTGGCAAGAAAATTATCGACGGAACTTTTGCTGACTTTTGGTCGTTTGAAAATTTTGTTCTCGAAATTCAACAATTCGTTTGAGCTCTAGTATGTTTTCCCGTGATATTCGATCTTATTCCCGCTCGCCATCTTGATCTCAGCTCGATCGGGTGAATATTATTATGGAAAAGCACTGTGGCGGAATCGGTCGTTTTGAGTCATCTTGATATGCGCTGACGGTTTTCTGAACATAACTCGAGCTTTAGGACAGCTACAGAGCTAGTGAACCCAGCTAATCGATGTAGAATGATTTGGCGCGTTCGCCTGTTGAATCGAGAGGTTTGAATTCAGTCTGTTAGCCGAGCTAGGTCCGCAAACCTATTTGTATTATTCGAGTTATCTTGACAGGAACTCTCGATTTTCTGTACTTCGCTCGAGCTGTAGGATGTAGGACAGCTACAGAGCTGATTTTTACAGAGACCGATTCAGAATCAGCAGTTGCGTTTGTCTGTCGAATCGAGAGCTCTGAACTCGGTCTGCTGCCCGATCTAGAATCACGAAACGATTTGTATTGACCGAGTCATCTTGAGAAGTGCTCTCGGTTTTCTTCACTCAACTCGCGCTGAGGGGGGCTACAGTGCTGGTGGTTACAGGAATCGATTTCAAGACATCAGGCTCGTCTGTCGAATCCAGAGCTCAGAACTCGGTCTGCTGCCCGAATTAGGTCTGCGAAACTACTGCATTGTTCGAGTCATCCTGAGAGGTGCTGTCGGTTTTCTGCACTTAACTCGGTCTGTAAGGGAGCTGCAGGGCTGGTAATGAGAGGAGTGGATTCGCAGACATCAGACGCGTCCGTCTGTCGCATTCTTAGGTCAAACAATATTGACCATAAGTCGGAATGCTGGTAGGCGCTGTCGGTTTTCTCAACTTGAGTCGAGCTAGGAAGCTCTACGAGTCTCCCGGCGGTAACCAAGGTTGACGGTTTACCGCCGGCGCCCACTAACTCGTAGAGCTTCCCTTAGCAAGTTATTGCTGGAAGCTTAAGAGTAATTCCGGGGGCTGGAGAGCTAGTTGGCAAGAAAAATCTCGACGGACCTTTTGCTGACTTTTGGTCGGTTGAAAATTTTGTTCTCCGAATTCAACAATTCGTTTGAGCTCTAGTATTTTTTCCCGTGATATTCGATCTTATTTCCGCTCGCGATCTTGATCTCAGCTCGATCGGGTACCTTTTACTGCCAAAAAGCACACAGGCGGGATCGGCCGTTTCGAATCATCTTGTCACGCGGTGTCGGTTTTCTCAAGATAACTCGAGCTTGAGGACAGCTACAGAGCTGGTAAGCACAGCTTATCGACTCAGAATGATCAGGCGCGTTCGCCTGTTGAAGCCAGAGGTCTGAATTCGGTCGGCTAGCCGAGCTAGGTGCGCAAAATTATTCGTATTATTCGAGTCATCTTGACAGACGCTCTCGGTTTTCTGTTCTTAACTCGAGCTACAGGACAGCTAAAGAGCTGATACATACAGAATCCGATTCAAAATCATCAGTGGCCGTTGTCTGTCGAATGCAGAGCTCTAAACTTGGTCTGCTGCCCGATCTAGAATCGCAACCTATTCGTATTGTTCGAGTCGCTTGCGAGATCCTGTCGGTTCTCTGCACTTAACTCGGGCTGTAGGGGGGGCTGCATGGCTGGTTTTCACTGGAACGATTCGGAGACATCAGGCGCGCCTGCGGAATCCAGAGCTCCGAACTCGGTTTGTTGCCCGAACTAGGTCCCCGAACCTATTCGTATTGTTCGAGTCCTCCTGAGAGGTGCTGTCGGTGTCCTGCACTTAACTCGGCTGCAGGGGGAGCTGCGGGTCTGGTAATCACAGGGATCGATTCAGAGACATCAGACGCGTCCGCCTGTCGCATGCAGAGGTCTGAACTCGGTCTGAATACTCGAACTAGGTTTGCCAAACTATTCGAGTTGTTCGAGTCATCTTGAGAGGTGCTGTCAATTTACGCACGTAACTCGGGCTGTAGGAGAGCTACAGAGCTCGTACAGAAGACAATTTAGAAGCATGGGGGGCGTTCGGCTGTTGCATCCGAGAGGTCTCAAATTGCCTGGGATGAACAACTATTTGTTCTGTGTAATTTCTTTCGACATTAATGTTGTCAGGAAGCTCTGCGAGTCCCCCGGCGGTGGGATCCCTGTGCACATTTCTGGGGACAGTCTTCTGGTGGCGTCTTGGCTGCAGGGTGTCTGGAGGGTGCTTAATCGTACTTATCAGGATAGGATCAACAGAATGATAAACCAACTTGACAACATGTGTCAAAGGTATGGAATTAGGCCTGCCTGTCATGGGAGGGAAATTGTTGACCACACCTATAGGGAATGGAACACGCGTGCAGATGTACTCACTCATACGGCCCGTGTCGGGCCACCAGTGATTCGAGATAGGATAGGGCTTCACGCCCCTCAGTTACAACAGGTGTTTCGCGTTTGTGCCATCAGAGCTGGATTCGATGGTGGTGTCTCTTGCGACGGCGCGGGAGTCGGGTGCTGGATAGATGTTGGACGGGTATCGAGACTCTCAAGGCAGCCACTCAGCCATGAGATTATTTGGACGGAGGTGTACAGTGCGGCACTCTCGATTGATCCAACTTCAACAGTGACTGATGCCGAGGTCTCGGCCGTTGAGCATGCGATTATGATCTTGCCGCGGGTTGTACAAGCGTATTTCGGACAGGATATGATGTGATTTTGATTGTGCTCACTCACGCCATGCCTTCGTTTGTCGTGTGTGTGTGCTTGACCTCCCATCCTCCTAATAAGAGTTGGCTTTCGCCTCTGATCGTTTGGATCGGTGAGGCTTCCGCCTACTCCCGATGCGCCCGCTCCTTGCTTCCGACTAGGCTGGAAAGCCTGCGCAGTCGACCGCAAAGTCCGCAAAAAGAAAGGTTGACGGTTTACCGTCGGCGCCCAGTAACTCGTAGAGCCTTCCCGCAACGATGAGCTAGAGGAATTCTGGCGCGGGGGGGAGCTACTACCTCGTAGAGCTCTTCGGCAACGATGAGCTAAAGAAATTCCGGCGCGGGGTGGGGCAGTTGGTCGACCCGGCGAGAAAGGACAAAGTGATAACTTTGCGTTGTTTTGCCAATAGATATTTGACAATTCATTTTGAGAAAGCAGATTTTTACGCCGAGCATTGGCATATAAACTTCGATCCTGAGCAGATCAGCTCTCTGGAGCTAGTTTTAGTATTAGTTCACTTGGAGAAACCGAGATTAGATAAAAAGAGAAAAACGAGTTTTTTTGAGTTTCTTAGATATTCCTCTAGATGTTCTCTTCATGCTGACCGAGGAGTGCCGTGTGAGAAAGAGCTCTACGAGGGTCCCGGCGGTAACCGTCTACGAGGGTCTCTACGCCGGTTCCCAGTTGGCCCACCCGGCCGAGGCGGACAATGTGGCAACTTTTGGGTGGTTTTGCAATTTTTTGAAAGATATTTGGCAATTTATTTTGAGGAAGCAGATTCTTCGCACCTGTAGACGACTATGAGGGACTCTGCGTCTTAATATGAGCTCTCTAGATGCACTTTTACTATCAAAAGACTGGGCGCAGCTAACTTTATGTCGACATGAAACAAATCATAATTTTTAGAAATGCTTCTAGAAGAGTTCATTTTCATGCTCAGTACTTTTACGTGCTAAGAGCTCTACGAGGTTCCTGGCGGTGACCAGTATGACGGTTTACCGCCGGCGCCAGTTTGGCTGGTTTTGTAATTTTTTGAAAGATATTCGACAATTCATTTTGAGAAAGCAGATTTTTCGCACCTGTAAACGACTATCAGGGCCTCTCTGTCTTAGTATGAGATCCGTAGGCGCATTTTCCTATCAAAACACTTGGGGGAACCATCTTCATTTCGACACGAAAAAATTAATGTTTCCCCTTTTCGAGAAATTCCTCCAGAAGCTCTCTCTCTCTCTCGACTCTCAGTATTCTTACGCGTGGAAGGAGCTCTACGAGGTTCCCGGCGGTGACCAGGTTGACGGTTCACCGCCGGCGCCAGTTGCTGGAAGCTTAAGAGTAATTCCGGGGCGCTGGAGAGCTAGTTAGCAAGAAAAATCTCAACGCACATTTTGATGACTTTTGGTCGGTTGAAAATTCGTTTCTCGGAATTCAACTGTTCGTTAGAGCTCTAGTATTTTTACCGTGATATTCGATCTTATTCCCGCTCGCCATCTCGATCTCAGCTCGATCGGGTACCTTTTACTGCCAAAAAGCACTGCGGCGGGATCGCCCGTCTCGGGTTAGCTTGTCACGCGGTAACGGTTTTCTCAAGATAAATCGAGCTTCAGGACAGGTACAGAGCTGGCACGCACAGCGAATCGATCCAGAATAATCAGGCGCGTTCGCCTGTTGATCGCAGAGGTCTGAACTCGGTCTGCTAGCTGAGCTAGGTTCGCGAACCTACGTATTATTCGAGTTATCTTGAGAGGCGCTCTGGGTTTCTGTACTTGGGTCGAGCTAAAGGACAGTACAGAGCTGATACGTACAGAATCTGATTCGAAATCATCAGTGGCTTGTCTGTTGACTCCTGAGCTCTGAACTCGGTCTGCTGCCCGATCTAGAATCACAAAAACTATTCGCATTGTTCGAGTTATCTTGAGAGATGCTGTTGGTTCTCTGCATTCAACTCGGGCTGTAGGGCAGCTGCATGGCTGGTAACCACTAGAAACGATTCGGAGACATCAGGCGCGTCCGCCTTTCGAATCCAGAGCTTCGAACTCTGTCTGCTGCCCGAACTAGGTCTGCGAAAATATTCGCATTGTTCGAGTCATCCTGACAGGTGCTGTCGGTTTCCTGCACTGAACTCGGGATGTAGGGGGGGCTGTTGGGCTGGTAATCACAGGAGTCGATTCGCAGACATCAGACGCGTCCACCTGTCGCATGCAGAGGTCTGAACTCGGTCTGACACTCGAGTTTGCCAAACTATTCGTATTATTCGAGTCATCTTGAGAGGTGCTGTCGATCTTCGCACGTAACTCGGGCTGTAGGAGAGCTACAGAGCTCGTAGAGAAGAGAATCCAGAAGCATCGGGGGCGTTCGGCTGTTGCATCCGAGAGGTTTGAAATTGCTTCGGCTGAACATTTTTTTTGTGTGTGTATTTTTTTCTACATTATATGTTGTCAGGAAGCTCTACGAGTCCCCCGGCGGTAACAAAGGTTGACGGTTTACCGCCGGCGCCCAGTGGTAACTTTTGGGTGGTTTTGCGAATATTTGAAAGATATTTGACAATTCATTTTGATAAAGCAGATTTTTCGCACCTGTGAACGACTATGAGGGCTTCTCTGTTATTATGAGCTCTGTAGGCGCATTTTTACTATCAAAACACTTGGCAGAACCATCTTCATGTCGAAACAAAAAAAAGATTTTTTTCGTTTTTCGAGAAATTCCTCCAGAAGCTCTCTCTCTCTCTCTCTCTCTCTCGACTCTCAGTATTCTTACGCGTGGAAGGAGCTCTACGAGGTTCCCGGCGGTGACCAGGTTGACGGTTCACCGCCGGCGCCAGTTGCTGGAAGCTTAAGAGTAATTCCGGTGCACTGGAGAGCTAGTTGGCAAGAAAAATCTCGACGGAACTTTTGCTGACTTTTGCATATTCGATCTTATTCCCGCTTGCCATTTTGATCTCAGCTCGATCGGGTGAATATTACTATCGAAAAGCACTGTGGCGGGATCGGCCGTTTCGAGTCATCTTGATACACGCTGTCGGTATATTGGACTTAATTAAGTCGAGATACAGGACAGCTACACAGCTCATTATCACAGGAATCGATTGAAAATCATCAGGCGCGTTTGTCTGTTCCATCCAGAGGTCTGAACTCGGTCTGCTGCACGAGCTAGGTTCGCGAAACTATTCGTATTATTCGAGTCATCTTAAGAGGTGCTGTCAGTTTTCTGCACTTATCTCGGGCTGTAGGGGGGCTACAGGGCTCGTACTCACAGGAATCGATTCGGAGACATCAGGCACGTCCGCCTGCCAAATCCAGAGCTCAGAACTCGGTGTGCTGCCCGAGCAATGTCCGCACAACTATTCGTGTTCTTCGAGTCATCTTGAGAGCTGCTGTCCATTTTCTGCACTTAATTCGAGCTGTGAGGGGGCTGCGGGGCTGGTAATCACTGGAATCGATTCGGAGACATCAGTCGCGTCCGCCTGTCGCATTCAGAGCTCTGAACTCGATCTGCTGCCCAAGCTAGATACGCGAAACTATTCGTATTGTTCGAGTCGTCTTCAGAGGTGCTCTCGGTTTTCTGCACTTAACTCGGGCTACAAGGGGTCTGCAGGGCTAGTAATCGCAGGAATCGATTTGGAGACATCAGGCGGGCGCGCCTCTTGCATTCAGAGGTCTGAACTCGGTCTGATACTCGAGCTAGATTCGCGAAACTATTTGTCTTGTTCGAGTGATCTTGAGAGGTGCTGTTTGGCTGTTGCATCGAGAGGTCTGAAATCGCTTAGGCTGCAAAAACTATTCGTTTTCTGCAATTCATTTGACATTATATAGGTCAGGAAGCTCTACGAGTTCCCCGGCGGTAACAAAGGTTGACGGTTCACCGCCGGCGCCGAGTCTTCGCTCTCCGGGTTTTGGACGCTACCAAGTTCCCCGTCCGCGAGATTCTCCTTACTCTTCGGGTTTTGGACGCTGCCAAGTGGATGCTACCAAAGGACGCTACCAAGTTCTCTTTGCTCTCCGGGTTTTGGACGCTGCTAATTAACTCGTAGAGCTTCCCTTAGCAAGTAACTCGTAGAGCTTCCCTTAGCTAGTTGCTGAAGCTTAAGAGAAATTCCGGCGCGCTGGAGCGCTTCTGAAGCGCTGCCAGGAACGCTTCCACGCGTGCCTGCAGGCGTGCAGGCACGCGTAGACGCTTGCCGGAAGCTCTCCCGGACACGCTGCCGGGTCAGGCGAGGCGCTGCGGGGATCGTGGAGCGGCGGAGATGGGCTGCTGGCGGGCACCGCCACCGTCCGGCTTCTAATCTAAAACCCTCTAGCTCTCAGAGAGCTCTCCGGGAATAACTCGTAGAGCTTCCCTTAGTAAGCTATTGCTGGAAGCTTAAGAGTAATTCCGGGGCGCTGGAGAGCTAGTTGGCAAGGAAATCTCGACGGACCTTTTGATGACTTTTGGTCGGTTGAAAATTTTGTTCTCGAAATTCTTCAATTCGTTTGAGCTCTAGTATTTTTTCCCGTGATATTTGATCTTATTCCCGCTTGCCATCTTGATCTCAGCTCGATCGGGTACCTTTCATTGCCAAAAAGCACACTGGTGGGATCGGCCGTTTCGAGTCATCTTGTCACGCGCTGTCGGTTTTCTCAGGATAACTCGAGCTTCAGGACAGCTACAGAGCTGGTAAGCACAGCTAATCGATTCAGAATGATCAGGCGCGTTCGCCTGTTAAACCAAGAGGTCTGAACTCGGTCTGCTAGCCAAGCTAGGTCCGCAAACCTATTCGTATTATTCGAGTCATCTTGGCAGACGCTCTCGGTTTTCTGTATTTAACTCGAGCTACAGGACAGCTACAGAGCCCATACGTACAGAATCTGATTCAGAATCATCAGTGGCCGTTGTCGGTTGTATCCAGAGCTCTGAACTCGGTCTGCTGCCCGATCTAGAATCGTGAAACTATTCGTATTGTTCGAGTCATCTTGAGAGATGCTGTCGGTGCTCTGCACTTAACTCGGGCTGCAGGGGGGCTGCATGGCTGGTAATCACTGGAATCGATTCGGAGACATCAGGCGCGTCCGCCTGTCGAATCCAGAGCTCCGAACTCTGTCTGCTGCCCGAACTAGGTCCGCGAAACTATTCGTATTGTTCGAGTCATTCTGAGAGGTGCTGTGGGTTTCCTGCACATAGCTCGGGCTGTAGGGGGGCTGCAGGGCTGGTAATTACAGGAATCGATTCAGAGACATCAGACGCGCATGCAGAGGTCTGAACTCGGTCTGATACTCGAGCTAGGTTTGTCAAACTATTCGTATTATTCGAGTCATCTTGAGAGGTGCTGTCGATTTACGCACGTAACTCGGGCTGTAGGAGAGCTACAGAGCTCGTACAGAAGACAATCCAGAAGCATCGGGGGCGTTCGTCTGTTGCATCCGAGAGGTCTGAAATTGCTTGGGCTGAAAAACTATTTTTTCTGTGTTTTTTTCGACATTACATGTTGTCAGGAAGCTCTACGAGTCCCCCGGCGGCAACAAAGGTTGACGGTTTACCGCCGGCGCCCAGTTTTTCTAGCCAACTAGTTCTCCAGCGCCCCGGAATTACTTTTATAAGCTTCCAGCAATAACTTGCTCAGGGAAGCTCTACGAGTTACTTATAAGCTTCTAGCAACTAGCTCAGGGAAGCTCTACGAGTTATTCCCGGAGAGCTCTCTGAGAGCTAGAGGGTTTAAGATTAGCTCGGCTAGCAGACCGAGTTCAGACCTCTGAATTCGACAGACGAACGCGCCTGATGATTCTGAATGCGATAGGTGTGCTTACCAGCTCTGTAGGTTCCCTGAAGCTCGAGTTATGTTCAGAAAACCGTCAGCGCGTATCAAGATGACTCAAATCGGCCGATCCCGCCACAGTGCTTTTTGACAGTAATATTCACCCGATCGAGCTGAGATCAAGATGGCGAGCGGGAATAAGATCGAATATCACGGGAAAAAATACTAGAGTTCTAACGAATGGTCAAATTTCGAGAACAAAATTTTCAACCGACCAAAAGTCACCAAACTGGCGCCAGCGGTGAACCGTCAACCTGGTCACCGCCGGCAACCTCGTAGAGCTCCTAGCACGCGTAAGAATGCTTGGCATGAAAAGAGAGGGCTTCTAAGCATTTCTCGAAAAAGAGGAAACATCATTTTTTTCCATGTCAGCATAAAGATGGTTCCTCCAAGTGTTTTGATGGTAAAAGTGCATCTAGAGTGCTCATATTAAGACGCAGAGGCCCTCGAAGTCGTTTACAGGTGCGAAAAATCTGCTTTCTCAAAATAAATGGTCAAATATCTTTCAAGCATTTGCAAAATCACCCAAAAGTTGCCACATTGTCCGCCTCGGCCGGGTCGGCCAACTGGGCGCCGGCGCTAAACCGTCAACCTTGGTTACCGCCGGGGGACTCGTAGAGCTTCCTAACTCGACTTAAGTTGAGAAAACAGACAGCACTTACCAACAATCTGACTTATAGTGAATAGTTTTTAACCTCTAAATGCGACAGACGGACGCGTCTGATGTCTGCAAATCGACTCTGTCATTACCAGCCCTGCAGCCCCCCTACAGCCCGAGTTAAGTGCAGAAACCCGACAACACCTCTCAGGATGACTCGAACAATAGAAATAGTTTCGCGGACCTAGTTCGGGCAGCAGACAGAGTTCTGAGCTCTGTATTCGACATGCGGACGCGCCTGATGTCTTCAAATCGATCCCAGTGATTACCAGCCATGCAGCCCCCTCTACAGCCCGAGTTAAGTCCAGATAACCGAGATTATCTCGCAAGCGACTCGGACGATACGAATAGGTTCGCGATTCTAGATCGGACAGCAGGCCGAGTTCAGAGCTCTGGAGTCGACAGACAAACGCAACACATGATTCTGAATTGATGCCTCTGAATATCAGCTCTGTAGCTGTCCTACAGCTCGAGTTAAGTGCAGAAAACCGAGCGTTTAAAATGACTCGAATGATACGAACAGGTTTGTGGCCGTAGCTGGCTAGCAGACCGAGTTCAGACCTCTGGATTCAACAGGCGAACGCGTCTGATCATTCTGCATGCATTAGCTGTCTTAGCAGCTCTGTAGCTGCCCTAGAGCTCGAGTTATGTTCAGAAAACCGTCAGCGCATATCAAGATGACTCAAAACGGCCGATCCCGCCACAGTGCTTTTCGATAGTAATATTGACCCGATCGAGTTGAGATCAAGATGGCGAGCGGGAATAAGATCGAATATCACGGGAAAAAATACTAGAGCTCTAACGAATTGTCAAATTTTGAGAACAAAATTTTCAACCGAGCAAAAGTTGTCAAAAGTTCAGTCGAGATTTTTCGAGCCAACTAGCTGTGGGGCGCGCCGGAATTACTCTTAGCTTCCAGCAATAACTTGCTAAGGGAAGCTCTACGAGTCACTAGCTCCACCCCGCGCCGGAATTCCTCTAGCTCAGAGCTCTACGAGGTACTAGCTCCCCCCCGCGCCGGAATTCCTCTAGCCCATCGATGCCGAAGAGCTCTACGAGGTACTCTCAAGCTTCCAGCAATAACTTGCTAAGGGGAGCTCTACGAGTTAAGCTCGCCTGACGCGCTCCTGACAGGCAGAGTGCACCGCTTCCACGCGTGCCTGCACGCGTGGGCGAGGGCTGCCCGGGAAGCTTCGCGAGGCCTCTGGGGCACGTCCGCGAGGCCTCTGGACCACGTTTTTCGGGAACGTATTGGAACAGACGCCCCGGGACACTGGGCGCTGGCGGTAAACCGTCAACCTTGGTTACCGCCGGGGAACTCGTAGAGCTTCCAAGCTCGACTTAAGTTCAGAAAACCGAGAGCATCTACCAACATGCAGAAATTGAGAGCACTTTTCACGAATTGTTCGCGAACCTAGCTCGGGCAGCAGGCCGAGTTCAGAGCTCTCGATACAACAGACAAACGCGCCCGATAATTCTCAATCGATTTCTGTCTGTAGGCTCTGTAGCTGCCAACAGCTCGAGTTTAGTAGAGACAATACAGAGAGCGTCTGTCAAGATGACTCGAGTAATACGAATAGGTTTGCGGACCTAGCTCGGCTAGCAGACCGAGTTCAGACCTATGGATTCAACAGGCGAACGCGCCTGATGATTCTGAGTACGGTAGGTGTGCTTACCAGCACTGTAGCTGCTCTACAGCTCGAGTTGAGTACAAAATGCCGACAACGCGTATCAAGTTGACTCGAATAATACGAATAGGTTTGCGGACCTAGCTCGGCTATGGATTCAATAAGCGAACGCGCCTCATGATTCTGAGTTCGATAGCTGTGCTTACCAGCTCTGTAGCTGTCCTGAAGCTCGAGTTAAGTACAAAATACCGACAGCGCGTATCAAGATGACTCAAAACGGCCGATCCCGCCAGTGTGCTTTTTGGCCTTCAAAGTTACCCGATCGAGCTGAGATCAAGATGGCGAGCGCGAAAATGATCGAATATCACGGGAAAAAATACTAGAGCTCTAACGAATTGTCAAATTTCGAGAACATAGTTTTCAACCGACCAAAAGTTGTGAAAAATTCAGTTCCTTTTTTTCGAGTCAACTGGCGCCGGCGGTGAACCGTCAAACTGGACGCCGGCGGTAAACCGTCAACCTTGGTTACCGCCGGGAGACTCGTAGAGCTTCCAGCTCGACTGAAATTGAGAACACCGAGGACCTACCAACATTCCGATGCATAGTAAATATTTTGTGCCCTCTCAATGCGAGAGGCGGACGCGTCTGATGTCTGCGAGTCGACTTCTATCATTACCAGCCCTGCAGCCCCCCCTACAGCCCGAGTTGAGTGCAGAAAACTGACAGCAGCTCTGAGGATGACTCCAACAATACAGTAGTTTCGCAGACCTAATTCGGGCAGCAGACGAGTTTCGAGCTCTGGTCTCCGCAGGCGGATGCGCCTGATGTCTCTGAATCGATTGCTGCCCCCAGTAGCACTGTAGCCTCCCCCCAGCACGGAATACCGACAGCACTTCTCAGGATGACTCGAAGAATACGAATAGTTTTGCGAACCTAGCTCGGGCAGCAGGCCAAGTTCAGTGCTCTCGAGTCAACGAACAAAGGCGCCTGGTGATTTCCAATAGATTTCTGTCACTACGAGCTCTGTAGCTGCCCTACGGCTCGAGTTAAGTACAGAAAACCGAGGGCGCCTATCAAGACCCAAATAATACGAATAGGTTTGCGGACCTAGCTCGGCTAGCAGACCGAGTTCAGACCTCTAGATTTAACAGGCGAACGCGCCTAGTGATTCTGACTGCAATAGGTTTGCCAGCTCTGTAGCTGTCTTACAGCTCGAGTTAAGACCAGAAAACCGAGAGTTCCTGTCAAGATGACTCGAATAATACGAACAGGTTTCCGGACCTAGCTCGGCTCACAGACCGAGTTCAGACCTCTGGATTCAACAGGCGAACGCGTCTGATCATTCTGCATGCATTAGCTGTCTTAGCAGCTCTGTAGCTGCCCTAGAGCTCGAGTTATGTTCAGAAAACCGACAGCGCGCATCAAGATGACTCGAAACGGGCGTTCCCGCCACAGTGCTGTTTGGCCTTCAAAGTTACCCGATTGAGCTGAGATCAAGATGGCGAGCGGGAATAAGATCGAATATCACGGGAAAAAAAAAACTAGAGCTCTGACGAATGGTCAAATTTCGAGAACAAAATTTTCAACCGAGCAAAAGTCATCAAAAAATCCGTCGAGATTTTTCGAGCCAACTAGCTGTGGGGTGCGCCGGAATTACTCTTAGCTTCCAGCAATAACTTGCTAAGGGAAGCTCTACGAGTTACTGGTCACCGCCGGGAACCTCGTAGAGCTCCTTGCATCTGTAAAAGCTGAGGGCGAAACGCTTCGGAGAGCTTTACTACAAAAACTTCAAGTTGAGATGTTTTGGAGTCAACATGAGTCGGTTGCTCCAAGTGAACTGGTACTGAAAATGGCTCTAGAGGGCTGAGCTGCTCAGGGAACAAAGTTTATATGTCAATGCTCGGAGTAAAAATCTGCTTTCTCAAAATCAATTGTCAAATATCTTTCAAATCTTAGGGAAACCACCCAAAAGTTACCACTTTGTCCTTTCTGGCCGGGGCGACCAACTGGCTCCGGCGGTGAACCGTCAACCTAGTCACCGCCGGGAACCTCGTAGAGCTCATTTCACACGTAAGAGTGCTCGGAGTCGAAAGAGAGAGCTTCTGGAAGTATTTCTCGAAAAAGAGAAAAATTGATTTTTTCATGTCGACATCAAGATGGTTGCGCCAAGTGTTTTGATAGTAAAAGTCCGCCTACAGAGCTCTCACTAAGACAGAGAGACCCTCATAGTCGTTTACAGGTGCGAAAAATCTGCTTTCTCAAAATGAATTGTCAAATATCTTTCAAATTTTCGCAAAACCATCCAAAAGTTGTCACATTGTCCGCCTCGGCCGGGTGGGCCAACTAGCTCCACCCCGCGCCGGAATTCCTCTAACTCATCGATGCCGAAGAGCTCTACGAGGTACTAGCTCCACCCCGCGCCGGAATTCCTCTAGCTCATCGATGCCGAAGAGCTCTACGAGGTATTACTCTTAAGCTTCCAGCAACTTGCTAAGGGAAGCTCTACGAGTTACTTTGTCCTTTCTGGCCGGGTCGGCCAACTAGCTCCACCCCGCGCCGGAATTCCTCTAGCTCATCGATGACGAAGAGCTCTACGAGGTACTAGCTCCACCCCGCGCCGGAATTCCTCTAGCTCATCGATGCCGAAGAGCTCTACAAGGTACTAGCTCCACCCCGCGCCGGAATTCCTCTAGCTGATCGATGCCGAAGAGCTCTACGAGGTATTACTCTTAAGCTTCCAGCAACTAGCTTAGGGAAGCTCTACGAGTCACGAACCCCGCAGCGCCTCGCCCGGCCCGGCAGCGTGTCCGGGAGAGCTTCCGGCGAGCGTCGAGGCGTGCCTGCACGCGAGCAGGCACGCGCTGAAGCGTTCCTGGCAGCGCTTCGAAAGCGCTGCCGGAGAGCCCCCGAGCCCCGGAAGAGCCTCACGCGTGCTCCCGAGCCCCGGAAGAGCCTCACGTGGCTTTCGTGGGCTTGCCAGGAAGGTTTTCCGGTGTGTGTTCTCTTTGCTCTTCGGGTTTTTCCCGGAGAGCTCGCTGAGAGCTAAAGGGTTTAAGATTAGAAGCTGACGGTGGTGGTGCCCGCCAGCAGCCCATCTCTGCCGGTCCAGAATCCCCGCAGCAGCTTGCCTGAACCGGCAACTGGTCCGGGGGAGCTTCCGGCAAGCTTCCATGCGTGCCTGCACGCGTGCAGGCACGCGTGGAAGCGTTTCTGGCAGCGCTTCGGAAGCGCTGCGGGGGGGCCCCCCAGAGCCCCGGTAGAGATTCACGCGAGCATCCGTGGGCTTGCCAGGAAGGTTGGCCGGTGTGTGCTCTCTTTGCTCTCCAGGTTTTTCCCGGATAGCTCCTTGGAGAGCTGAGGGTTTCAGACAAGAAGCCGGCGGTGGGTGGTGAGGAGCACACGCCCATCTCCGCCGGTCCACGATCCCCGCAGCAGGTTGCCTGAACCGGCAGCGGGCCCGGAAGCGTGGCTTCCTAGCGTTTCCCAATACGCGTGGCTGCAGGGTGCGCGAAGCGCTTCGGCAGAGCTTCGGAAGAGCTTCGGCAGTTCTTCCAGGCTCCTAGGCAGATCTTCCTTGCGCGCTTTGCAGGGCCCCACACATCGTAAACGGCGCCCCTGCAAGCGTCTCCTGCGAGGTTTCCAGCGTCCCGCGCATCGTTTCCGGCGGCCTGGCAGAGGTTCCCGCGCGGCGTTTCGCGCTTGGCTTTGCTATCCGGGTTTTGGACGCTTACAAGTGGACGCTATCAATACCTCGTATAGCTCTGCGAAGCTGAGCTTAGAGGAATTCGGGCGCAGGGTCCAGTTGGCCGACCGGGCATTAAGAGACAATGTGATAACTTTAGGTCGAGTTTCTAGTTTTTGCGCAAAAATTAAAAATTCGTTTTGAGAACGGGTATTTTTTTCAATTTGTAGTACGTTATGCCGCGACTGCCAGTTAAATTCTCAGGTTTCTAGCTGCGATATTACTATCAAAACACTTGCTGGAACCAACAGGTTTTGTCATCTTGACATGTATTGACAGTTTCTGTACTTATCTCCATACTCAGACCAGGTACAGAGCTTATGCTTAGAGAAACCAATTGAGAATCATGAGGCGCGTTCCTCTGTTCGAAATACAACTCTGAATTCGGTCTGCTGCGCGAGCTTATTAAACCTATTCATATTATTCGAGATATTATGACGAGTGCTGTCCGTTTTCTTTACTAAACGACATCTTGAAACTACATTTCCTCCATATGTAGCGGACAGCTTCGCACGAGAAGAGCTCTACGAGACCCCCGGTGGTAACCTGGTTGACGGTTTACCGCAGGCTCCCAGTGTTATCGATAAGCTAGAGGAATTTCGGCGCGGGATGTTGCTGTAACTCGTAGAGCTTCCCTTAGCGAGTTATTGCTGGAAGCTTAAGAGTAATACCCCGTAGAGCTCTTCGGCATCGATAATCTAGAGGAATTCCGGCGCGGGGTGGAGCTAGTTGGTCGACCCGGCCAGAAAGGATAACATGGTAACTTTTGGATGGTTTTACGGAAAATTCAAGGATGTTTGCAATTCATTTTGGGAAAGCAGATTCTTCGCACCTGTAGTGGGTCATGCCGCGTCCGCCAGTGAATTTCCCAGGCCTATAGGTGCAGTATTACTTTGAAAACACTTGGAGGAACCGACGTTGGATAAACACAGAAAAACGTGATTTTTCGAGTTTTTTGTTTCTCGTTCCAGAAGCTTTCTTCATTCCGACGATTGCTCTGCAAGAGAAGAGCTCTACAGGTCCTCGGCGGTAGCCAGATTGACGGTTTACCGCCGGTTCCTTTGCGGGGAGCTGGAGAGCTAGTTGGCAAGAGAAATATCGACAGACCTTTTGGTGACTTTTGGTCGATTGAAAATTTTGTTCTTAAAAATTTGACAATTCGTTAGAGCTCTAGTCTAGTATTTCTTTGTCCATGATATTCGTCCTTATTGCCGCTCGCGATCTTGATCTCAGCTCGATCGGGTAACTTTGAAGGCCAAAAAGCAGGCAAGCGGGAACGATCGTTTCGAGTAATCTTGATACGCGCTGTCGGTTTTCTCAAGACATCTCGAGCTTCAGGACCACTAGAGAGCTCGTGAGCACAGCCAATGCATTCAGAATAATCAGGCGCGTTCGCCTGTTGAATCCAGAGATCTGAACTCGGTCTGCTAGCCGAGCTAGGATCGCAAACCTATTCGTGTTATTCGAGTCATTGTAGCAGACGCTCTCGGTTTTCGTACTTCACTCGATCTGTAGGACAGCTACAGAGCTGGTAAGCACGCCTTATCGACTCAGAATTATCAGGCCCATTCGTCTGTTCAATCGAGAGCTCTGAACTCGGCCTGCTCCGTGAGCTAGGTTTGCGAACTGCTATTGTTCGAATCATCTTGAGAAGTGCTCTCGGTTTTCTGTACTTAAATCGTGCTGGGGGGGCTACAGTGCTGCTGGTCACAATCGATTTCGAGACATCAGGCGCGTCCGTTCGTCGAACCGAGAGCTCGGAACTCGGTCTGCTGCTCGAACAAGATCCGCGAAACTGTTGTATTATTCGAGTCATCCTGAGAGGTACTCTCGGTTTTCTGCACTTAATTCAGGCTGTATGGGGGGCTGCAGAGCTGGTAATCACAGGAATCGATCCGGAGACATCAGACGCGTCTGCCTGTCGCATTCAGAGGTCTGAACTCGGTTTCATACTGGAGCTCGATTGGAAAACTGTTTGTTTGTTTTGTTAGAGTCATCTTGAGAGGTCTATAATCGCTTGAGCTGAAAAACTAGTCGTTCTCTGGAATTCTTTTTCACATTATATATTGTCAGGAAGCTCTTCTTCCTCCTCCTCCTCCTGCTCCTCTTCCTCCTGCCTCCTCGGGCCATATCTTCCTCCTCCTCCTGTCCCTTCCTCCTCCTCCTCCTCCGACTTCGCCTCATCGTGATTCTACCTCCCTCCCTCCTCCAACATGTTCCTCGTCCTCCTCCTCCTCCTCCTCTTTCCCGTTGCGATGTCGCTTCCTTCATCGATTCGCCTGGTGAAAGCCTCATGGCACATACAGTAGGATGCTTGGAAATGTTATGTGTGTTTATCCGCTGTGCCAGATTGTAAACCGACTCCGGCACCGAATCCAAAGTAGTGCACTCTGCATGCAAGGCAAAACCTGCATGCTGCATGTATAATGCCCGCACAGGCGATCCTTCACGACGAACGCTGCTTTTACGAAAGAACCACGCCTGGACGGACAGCGCATTGGCAAAGAGGAAAAGCACATGCGCACAAAGGGGGGAAGACTGCCACAGCTCCTTGGATGCTCCACGCTGGCTGCTTCGGTCCAGCGTGGTGCGAGGGATGACTGAGCAGCTACCACGGACACTCAGCTGCAATGAAGGCCTGGAAGGAGGAGAGGAGGAGGAGGACGAGGAGGAGGAGGAGGAGGAGAAGGACGAGCAGGACGAACACATCTGCACGATCACTTGCGGTATGACCTGTCACAGTGTAGTTGAAGGGGAAGATCGGCAACCACTGCGTCCACACCATGCTCAAGACCGAGGACTATCACGGCCGCCTCTCAGGCCAGCACCCAGTTGCACACAGTATCTGCAGGGGCTTTGAACGCACGCGGGCGCCATTACACTGGAGTTGACAAACCATCTTGCGGCTAGAAGAGATCGCTGAACACTCTCTTCCGACCAAACCTAGTACTGTAGACTCTGGATTCATACTGAGCGCACTTAGTGAAACAGCTACAGGGGGAGAAAGAGGGGGAGGGGGAGGCAGATGTCATTTTCAACGAGAACGGGAGGGGGAGGAGAAGGAGGAAAAGCACACAGGATGAGGAGAAAGAGAACGGAGAGCTTCCCCCTGTTCATGAATTACCCCTCCTCCTCACCCCTCTAGCCCTGGTCTTCCCTCCTCATCATCCCTCCTCGCCCTCGCCCTTGCCCCTCCCCTCCACCCCTCCCTCCTCCCCATCTCGTCCTCCGCAGGCCTCCGGCGCCGTGCTTCTCTTCCGCAATTGTGGGTCCCTCGAGGCGCACGGGGGCCGACTTCTCGTCCCGAGTCGTGCCGGCCCCAGGGCCTGGGGCCGAGTGCCCCGGGAGCCGAGGCCCAGGGGCCGACAGCACGAGGAGGCCTCGCTCTCCCCCGCTCCCTCTGACGTTGACCCGCAGCGTGAAGCTCGGGAACGGTGCACTGGCACGGTTCAGGATTTCCAGGCGGCTGGCCTCCAACGGGGCACTATGACCCGGTGCAAACAAGTCTCTGGGGGGAATCTATGAAGAGGGAACTTGGAGGGAGGGCGTGATGCAACATCGTCAATGACTATGGGTTTGCACTGGTCCTCCTCCTCCTCCTCCTCCCCCTCCTCCTCAGGGTGCATGGTCGGGGCAGCGGTGGAGGGACTGGATATCGATACTGTCGAGACTGCTTTTGAGCTTGGGGTTCCACACCTGTGGCCCAAATGGGCCCCCGACGACGCTGCGGACGCCTCCTCCTTCCACCGAGTCGCTCGGATCCTATCCGATCCGATCCCGATGTTCCTCCTCCTCCTCCTTCTCCAACTCCTGGCGCGTGGCTGGACGCACCGAAGTCTTCTCACTCTTCCTCCTCGTCCTCCTCCTCCTCTCGCTCCTCCTCCTCCTCCTCCTGGGTCCTCCTCCTCCTCCTCCTCCTCCTCCTACTACTCCTCCACCTACTCCTACTCCTACTCCTCCCCTCCCTCCTCCTCCTCTTCCTCCTCCTCCTCCTCCCCTCCTCCTCCCTCCCACCTCTCCTCTCCTCCTCCTCTCCTCCTCCTCCTCCTCCTCCTCCTCCTCCTCCTCCTCCTCCTCCTCCTCCTCCTCCTCCTCCTCCTCCTCCTCCTCATCTCCTCCTCCCCTCTCAGGCCGCCTGCGACGATCGAGCAAGCAGACGCGATGGACGCGGGAGGGCGCTGGAGGAGATATCGGGACCCAGACCCCCTCGCTTTGTAAAGAAAACACGACGGGAGGTGTTGCGTTATCTCCAGCCTCTGGGGGCCATTACCGGGCCTCGGGGGCGTCATCAAAAGACACCTCGGGATAAAAAACCGGTCCTGGGGAAGGGGTCGAGACCTTTTGGGGGTCGATGGGGAAGAGGGGGGTGTCACGGAGACGAGCGCGATGTGTTCGAAGATTCCGTGTGCATAGCAACTGTGAGCTGCATGTGTCTGCCGCCTCGAAAATGGGGACAGCGGGTTCGCAGGCGCGCGTGCCAGAGCGAGGGAATAATGATGACGGTGGCAGGAAAGATAAGGCAATTGGCCAACCTGGACTCGACGAGCTTGTGGGGAAAATTGCTCAACTGACAAGCTCAGGAAGCGTTGGAACTCAGGGACAACGTGCCAGCGGACGAGTCGATAAGCCCCGTGCAAGTCCAGCGAGGCTGGTGCAGGTTCGTTTTGGAAGTTTTTTTTTGTGCCGTATTGGGGCACTGGTCGGCAAATTTGGGCCTTCTGGGTTTTTTCGCGAATCTCCTGAAGCCGTTTTGGACATGTTTGGGGCCCCGTGGGGCTGCATTGGACTCATCGTGGGGCGCTCACGTGGTGTCGTGGGACGAGGTTGGGCTGCGCTGGGGTCGTTGACGGACATGAGAAGCCCTTGTGGGCCCGTTTGGGAAAGACCGACAGCTGTCCTGGACACGCTGGAGGCCGAACCACGAAGAGTGCTAAAACTGATACAAATATTGGATTGTGTTCGCCAGTTCGAAGACCAAAAAATGATTTTTTGCAACAAATGTGGCGCAATCTACATGGTGTACTTCACCTTCTCCGAATTTGAAGTTGCATATCGATGAGTGTTCGGCGATGGCTTGTGCATCGCCGCAGCCGCGTTAGCACGTGCAGGCTCGCCCGCCAATGACGGCGCCGATGCTGATCACGCCGACGACAATGATGGTGAACACGTGTCGGCGACAAAGGTTTTGAAAGGATTCCGACATGCGCGCGCGGCCGACGGGCAAGAGTGGCCAGCATGTTTTATTGGACAAGGCTCGTGCCACCCCTACCCCACCCAGCACGCGTGCAAGGGCGTTTGAATGATGTCGACATGCGCGCGCGGAAGGCCCGCGTGCTCGAATACAATGGAAATGTTGAAAACCATCTGGTTGAGGTAAGTCGCAAAAGCGAGACGCAGACCAATATTGAAAAAAAATGTTGCGAAAACATGTGTTCGTTATACGTGTTCGGGACAATCGATTGTGAAATCCCTACGGGACCTGCGGAGCTGGTTCGCAGGATGTCGGCATGCGAGCGAAACGACGCGCGCGCGTTATCCCCATCGCTCGCGAGAAAGTGTCTGCAATTGCTACTGCGTGATAAGCGAGTGTGCGCGCATTGTCTTACTCGACAGGGATGACGGGGCGAGTCGATACTAGCCTGGCTGGGAGGTCATGATTTCATGTGGAAAATCCACGCATGCTCCCGAGGACAAAAAAAGGCTGTATATCTTTGATTCCCTGCTAGAACGGAGATTCAATCTGGTGAATTTCAGATGGGGCGGCCGACGCGGCGCAATCGACGAAAATCACATTGCAATCACCCCGCCTAACCACCAGCCATCCGGTTTGCAAAGCCGACGCGGCGGCGATTGCGAAGAATGCTCGGCGTTGGCTGGCGCATGTCTGCGGCCGCGCTAGCCCGCGCATGCTCCCGCGCACAACGGCCGCCTAAATTGGCGCGACGGACGCGCCCGCTGTTGCGCTGGCCTTTGGGCGAGCCCCAGCCGTTACCTCAGAGCCAGTCAGTGACTTGGGCGGGCGCAGTATCATGGCGACGTCTGAAACGGTAGACAAAATGATGATAGTAGCGACTATGGCGACGATGGTGACAATGACGACGGCAAGGCCAACGACGGCACCGATGGCCGATGCTGATCACGCCGACGACGGTGACAATGCGCTTGCGTCGGCGACGAAGGCGTTCGAAGGAGTTCGATATGCGCGCGCGGCCTGCGCGCGCGAGTGGCCCGCGCGGCATCATTCGACAGGGGTCGCGCCCCCCCACCACGGGCGCGCGCCAGGGCGCGCGGATGATTTTCACGTGGGGCGCGAGAGGCCCGTTTGGTCGATTCGATGGAAATGTTTGACAACTTGTGGTGTGCCCACGAATTTGCAAGAGCGCACACGGGCTTTTTTTTCAAAACTGGCGTTGGTAACCACATGTATTAAAGTATTTTTGAGACACTCGAAGCTGGAATATTTGCGGAACCTCCGATGATTGACAGACTCCTGCACGCGCGCGCGACGACTCGCGCGCGCGCACTTTGCATTTCATGTATCCAAGGGGTTCTTCCGACAGCACGCGCGCAAGGGCGTTCGACCGAATTCGACATTCGCGCGAGAGGCACGTTTGCTGGCACTTGATGTAAAAACGCGCGCATGATATATTGCGTCGCGGATGTGGGTGGCGATGCCCTGGGATGGTAGGAGTTGAACTTGAGCATGGACGATGGACAGAATCGCATCAATTGCAACGAAAAAAGCGGGTCTGTGGGTCCAGGGGAGAGGTGAGTCCTAAGACTCTTTGAAGATGGAGAACCAACACACATCAAAAGAAACTATGACATAGCAACACAGGGCAATGCCACAACAACAAAAAAAAAACACTGCAAAACAATGCAGTACGAAGCAGTGCAAAGCAACGTAAAGCAACGCAAATACACGAAAAGCAACGCTAGGCAATACAAAGCAACGCAAGCCAATTCAAAGCAACGCAAAGCAATGTCAAGCGATGCCAAGCACTGCAGAGCAATGCACTGCAAAAAATGCTAATTAATGGCAAAGGACACAAAGCCATGCAAAGCAATGCAAGGCAATGCGAAACAAGACAAAGCAATGCAAAGCAACGCGCAGCAATTCTAACCGATACCAGGCAACGCAAAGCAATGCAATGCAATGCAATGCAATGCAAGACGGGAGGCGACGACCCGGCGGGCGGCGACGAGGCGGCTACGACGGCCACGCGGCGGCCGGACCGCCACCCAGGCCCAGGCGACGGGCGGCGACGGGCGGCGACGGCAGCCACAAGACGGCGGACGCGACGCGCAGGCTCAGAGGACAGGCAGGGACGAGGCGGCGACGGGGCTGCGGAAGCGACAACACAGCCGCCAGACCGACGCGCAGGCCCTGTCTTAGAAAACTCGGAGCCGACGGTAAACCGTCAACCTTGGTTACCGCTGGGAACTCGTCGAGCTTCCTTGCAATACACATGAATGGGATGCGGGCGCGGCAATCTCGCATTCTGCGCGCGAGGGCGCGGTTGCATGAGGAGGACGTAAAGGAGATGAGGAAGTGAGGCGGAGAAGAAGAAGGAAGAGGATAACGAGGAGGGGAGGAAGGAGAAGAAAGAAAGAGGGCGCTAGCTTGCCTATAAATTGCGTACAGAACTCCAACACCGTCTAGTACAATTCGTTGTTTGGTTTCCAGCTCTGGTAGCAGACCAAGTTCAGGCTTCTGGATACTTTAGACTAGCGCTCCTGATGATGTCCTTCCGAATGTGCCAAACAGCTCGGCATCTCGAGTTACATCCCGAAAGGCATCATCATCTGAGAAAAATCAGCGGAGTACGAATCGTTGTTTTGGTTCCAAATCTCGTGGCCGACCGAGACCGGGCATCTAAATACATGTAGCGCTCCCGAAAGTTGTCTTTCGATTGTTGTGCTGAACAGCTCTGTAGCTGGTAGCAAAGCGAGTTCAGACATCTAGATACTTGAGACTCGGGCGCCTGATGAGTTTCTTACGATTGCTGTGCCGAACAGCTCTGTAGCTTATCTGCAGGTCAAGTTAAGTCAAGGAAGTGATCATCAGCTCTTAGGAAGTTAGCAGAGTACGAATAGTTGTTCGGACTCAGCTCGGTAGCAGACCGAGGTTCTGCATCTAGATGCTTTTGGTGATTCCCTTCCGATTGCTGTGTCGACCAGCTCTGCAGCTCCTCTGCAGCTCGAATTAAGTTCAGCAAACCATCATCATCTCTGAAAAATAAGCAGAGCACGAATAGTTTGTTGGTCATAGCTCAGATAACAAACCAAATTCGGACATCCAGACACTTCAGACTAGTGCGCCTCATGATTCCAGATAATTTAGATTTGCCCGTCAGTTCTGTAGATCTTCTACAGCTCGAGTTGGGTTCAGAAAACCGAGAGCACCTGCCAAGATAACACTAAACAGCCGATCCGGCCCACATGTCTTTTGACAGTAATATGCACCGATCGACCTGAGTTTGAGATGGCGAGCGGGAATAAGATCGAATAAAAAATAATAGAGCTCTAACGGATTTTCAAATTCCGGAATCGATGTTTCATCGACCAAAAGTATGCAAAACTTCCGTCGGTATATTTTTGTCAACTAGCCCCCCAAGGCGCCGGAATTTCTCTCTAGCTCTGTCGCTTCGCTCTTAGGGAAGCTCTACGAGTCACTGGGAGCTGGCGGTAAACCGTCAACAATGGTTACCGCCACGAACTCGCAGAGCTTCCTCGATACACATGAATGGAATGCGGGCGCGGCAATCTCGCATTCCGCGCGCGCGAGGGCGCGGCTTCATGGAGGAGGACGCGGCGGAGAAGGAAGAGTGCGGAGGAGAAGGAGATGGAGGAGGCTGAGAAAGAGTAGGAGGAGGAGGAGAAGGAGCAGGAGGAGGATCAGGGGGGGGATGAAGAGGAGGACGACGAGCAGGAGGGGGAAGGGTGGAGTGAGAGAAGAGGGCCGATGATGATGATAAAGAGGAAGAAGACGAGGTGAAGGGGGAAGAGAAGGGGCAGGAGGAGGCAGAGGAGATGGAGCAGATGAAGGAGGAAGAAGAGGAGGAGAAGGAGGAGAAGGAAGAGGACGAGGAGCAGGAGTACGAGTAGTTTTTGGCTCCAGCTCTGGCAGACCAATTCCGAAAATACTTGCAACGAGCACTCCTGATGATATCTGTCCGCTTGCCGTGCCGAACAGCTCTAATATCATGAGCAGCTCGAGCTACATCAAGAAAGGCATCGTCGTCTCTGAAAAAAGCGGAGTACGAATAGTTGTGGGTTCAAACTCTGGATGCAGACCGAGTTCGGGCATCTAGATACTTCAGACTACCGCTTCCAGTGATGTCCGTTCATATTCAGTGCCAAAACAACTCTGTAGCTCAACTGCAGCTCGAGGCATCTCAAGAAAGGCATCATCAGCTCATAAAAAAAACAGCAGAGTACGAAAATATTTTCGGACCCAGCTCTGGTAGCAGACAGAGCTCGGGCATCTAGACTCGAGACTAGCGCTTCTGATGATTCCGTTTCGATTGCTGTGCCAAGCAGCTCTGCGCCTCACGTGAAGCTCGAGATACAAGGAACTCATCATCATCTTTAAAACAATTTCCAGAGTACGAATAATTGTTCGAACCCAGCTCTGGTAGCAGACCGAGTTCGGGCATCTAGATGCTTGAGAATAGCGCTTCTGATGATTACATCCCGATTGCTCTGCCAAAGAGCTCTACAGCTCTGAAACTCATCATCATCTCGAAAAAACTAGCAGAGCACGAACAGTCTTGTTGACCCAGCTCTGGTAGCAGACCGAGTTCGGACATGACTCGTAGAGCTCCCCTATGAGCGTTAGCGGCGAAGCTAGAAGAGTGACTCGTAGAGCTTCCCTAAGAGCGTTAGCGGCGGAGTTAGAAGAGTAATTCGGGCGCGCTGGGGCTAGTTGGCAAAAAAACCTCGACGGAAGTTTTGCAAAATTTCACGGTTCAGATTCGATGTCTCGGAATTTGAAAGGTCGTTAGAGCTCTGATACTTTTTCCTCCCATGTTTGATCTGATTCCCGCTCGTCATCTTAATCTCAGGTCGATCGGGTACATATCACTGCCGGAAAGCACTCAGGCGGGATCGGCTGTTTAGTGTCATCTTGACAGGTGGTGTCAGTTTTCTGCAATTAACTCGAGATGTTCTACAGCTACAGAGCTGGCAGGCACACCTAACCCATCTAAAATCATCAGGCGCGTTAGTCTCAACTATCCAGGCGTCCGAACTCGGTCTGCTACCAGAACTGGGCCCGGAAAACTATTCGTACTCTGCTAATGTTCCCGAAGATGATGATGAGTTTCGTGATTGAACTCGAGCTGCAGATAAGCTACAGAGCTGTTTGGCACAGCAATCGAAAGGAAATCATCAGAAGCCCGAGTCTCAAGTATCTAGATTCCCGAACTCGGTCTGCTACCAGAGCTGGGTCCGAAAAAAACTATTCGCGCTCTGCAAATTTTTCAGATGGTCTTGGCTGTCTTGACTAAACTCGAGCTGCCGATGAGCTACAGAGTTGTTCGCCACAGCGATGAAGAAAATCATTAGAATCGTTAACTCGGTCTGCTTCCAGAGTTGGAGCCAAAAAAACTATTCGTACTCTACTAATTCTTCCAGAGATAACGATGCCCTTTCTTGACCTCTCCTTCCTTCTCCTCCTTCTGCTCCTCCTCCTTCTCCCTTCTTCTCTTTCTCAGCCTCCTCCACCTCCTTTTTCCTCGCTCCTTCTTCTCCTCCAGTCCTGATCCATCAGACTGCACCCTCGCGCGCGCGGCATGCAAAAGTGCCGCGCCGCATTGCACGAGGAAGCTCTACGAGTTCACGGCGGTAGACAAAGTTGACGGCAACAGCTCTGCAGCTTATCTGCAGCTCGAGTTACATTAGAAACTGATCATAGCATTTCGGAGCTCTGGCAGCACGCCGAGTTCGGACATCTAGATATGAGACTAACGCGCCTGGTGATTCTAGATATATCAAGTGCGCCTGCCAGCTCTGTAGCTCATCTGCAGCTCGAGCTGAATTAAACAAACCAAGAGCACCTCCTAAGATAAGACTAAATGGCCGATCCCGTCGTCATGCTTTATGGCAGCAATATGTACCAGATCGAACTGAGACTAGGGTGGCGAGCGGGAATAAGATCAAAGATGGGGGGAAATAGATCTAACGAATTGTGAAATGCCGAGAAGAAGACCGAGTTCGGGCATCGGGAGACTCAATACTAGCGCCCCTGATGATTTTCTTCCGATTGCTGTGCCAAACAAACTCTGTGGCTCTCCTGCAACTCGAGTTAAGTTCCGAAAACCGACAGCACCTGCCAATGACACTAAACAGCCGATACCACCTGAGTGCGTGTTTAGAATAATATGTACCCGAACGACCTGATATTGAGATGGCGGGCGTGCGTGGAGTCTAATATAGCGGGAAAATATTAGAGCTCTCACGAATAGTTGGGTTCCAAGATATTGAATTTAGATAGGTCAAAGAAAGACAACACACATTCGTCGATATTATTTCTGAAGTAGCTCCAGCGAGCCCAAATTACTCTCTAACTCCGCCGCTTCGCTCTCAGAGAGCTCTACGGGTTATGTCCACGAAGTGTTTTGGAATTGGCACCGAAGGTAAAGATCTCCGACTTTGACAGCGAACACGTAGTAATCCACAACAGGTGAAGAAGATGCTTCAGCGCCTCTTCCATTGCCTTGAGTGTTCGAAACCATTCTCATCTCGAAAAATGCACCCGAAAGTGAGCGGTTACGTCTAATTTCGGGTCCTCCAAACATGCTTCGAAAGCAGAGGATGCCGGGGGCGCAAACAGGCAAACCGCCTGAGACATCCCATCGACTTCTCGAAGTTTGAAAATTCGTTAGAGCTCTAATATAATTTTCCGTCATCTTCAATTTTATTCCTACCCGCCATCCCAATATCATATCGATCGGGTACAGATTACTGCTAAAAAAAACCTGCGGGCGGGATCGGCTGTTCGGTCTCATCTTAACAGGTGCTGTCGGTTTTCTGAACTTAACTCTAGCTGTAGAAGAGCTGAGACTATACCGCAAAACCCACCATGATGCACTACAGAAAAGAAAGATCGAGATTCCAAAAACGAGTCGTCGAATCACTCACACTCTCCAGGAAACCGACCCAAAGTTTCCACATCGTCCGCCCGGGCCAGGTGAGCCCTCTAGCTCCGGCCCGTGCAGGGAATTCCCTAGCTGGTCAATACCGAGAAGCTTTGCGGGCTTGGGAGCCGGCGGCACACCGTCAACCAGGTCATCGCCGGGACCCTCGTAGAGCTCTCAACACAGGGAACCAGCGCCAGATGACGAGGAGAGAGCGTTCCCGAATGTCAGCTTAAGAACTCGCAACATGATTTTTTCTGATTTTATACGGCAACTGTTCCTCCAAACTGGGAGCCGGCGGTAATCCGTCAACTTTGGTTTTTCGCTTTGCGCAGAGCCACAGGCCTGAGTTCAGGCCCGCTCGAGTCACAGCCTAACGCAGAGGGGGCGCAACAGGCCAAGCGCCTGAAGGGCCGCCACCACACCTTTCAGGAAGTGCTTCGCAGCAAGAAGTTCAGCCTGAGTCACTGCACACGAGGGCGGAAGACAAAAGGCTTCTGAGGCCGAAACCACTCGGAGAGGCGGACCCATCCAGATGACTAAGACGCAAAGGAAGCAATGGGAGAATGTACATATCGAGGACCCAACCACCGCCACAACCCTCAGAGGAGCGGCCCCCATCAAAGAAGCCTCTTACTCCGAGTACGCTCGAAGCACTCATTGTTGATAGCCTATCATCGATTGTCAAGTGGTCCTGGCCCCTCCGAGCCATCCAGGTCTGTTCGTCAGTTCTCGTGTTCCCTTCCCGATAAATCCATTCGGCAATATCACATCCCCGTGAGGGGGCCCGAATGTGCATGGGCATATCCACAGACATCGAGTAAAACAAATCTTGAATGGCACAAACCGTCGTCAAATACACATCAGTAGTACATCTAAATAAACCATTAATCCAGTTACAAGTCACCAGAGAGTCCCCCGAAATCTCTAGAGGTAGACCCTTCGACCAGAAGTCCCACCATGACCGTCGTTGTTCGTTCAGTGCAATTCGTTTAGTAGCCTTCTCCTTCTCTGCCTCCTCCTTCCTACGCCTCTCCTCCACCGTAAGATCCTCCGCCTCCACCCTGTCGGGCCCCCTGGGATCTCTGAGGACACAATATTGGAGCACATGCGGCAAGTCCCAAGTGCCCAGCAGCGCACGAACAAAGTATTTCCACCCGTCCTCATCCCAAGGCAAATTAGCGTACCAGTAGGCTCCTCCAACCGTCTCAAACGGGAGCGACCACGGGTGGTAGCCCGCAGGGCGTCCGCCCTCACGGCGTCTGGTGAGCTCTCGGGCTTCCTTCGAATTGAGAGCGCGAATGAAAGCACCCCTCTCCTCCGTCCAAGGCGACACAGCATGCAGCATGCACAAGCGAGAGAGGGAATGAGGATGGTACGTCTCAGGCCCCAGATCACTCCGCACCCGTCGTCGTTTATATTCAGTATTCTCGTACGAGCTGTCCAGGGGAACATAGAGGCGCTGTGGAGGCTGTTGCGAGGCCACTGGGGGGTCGATTCGTCGTCGTTTCTGGGCTCTTTCACGCATCTCACGCATCATCTGGCGTCAGCTAAGCGTCGCAGGAGTCACCTGGGACCCACAGTTGGGCACCTGGGAACTCGCTGTAACTGATATTGAAACCGGCACAAGTTGTGATCCTTGAAACAGCACAGGGTCGGGCAACGGCAATGACAGCGACGTCCGTTGCGCGGCGGCACAAACATCAGGGCGCGGTCTCATGGAGGAGAACGTGGAGGAGAAGAAGGAGTGAGGGAAAAGCACCTCTGGAAAAAATAAACATACCAGACCGAGTTCAGGCGTCTAGACACTTTCAGCTAGCGCGCCTGTTGATTTCCTGCCGATTGCTGCGCCGAACAGCGTGGAGAAAACCATCACCATCTCTAAAAATTAGCAGAGTACGAATAGTTTTTCGGCCCCAGCGCTGATAACAGACCGAGTTCAGGCGCTTAGATATTTCAAACTAGCGTGCCTGATGATTTCCTTCCGATTGCTGTGCCGAACAGCTCTGTAGCTCATCTGCAGCTCGAGTCAAGTCAAGAAAACCGACCACCTCAAAAAATTAGCCTGGCGAAGAAACCAACCATATGCAGTTGTCAGTACCGCAGCTGCGGGTTTCATCTTCAATGGAACTCCCCATAGGACTACGGAACGTGTGAGGGGTGTCCCAAGATGGGTGCCACTGGGGCATTCGGTGGATCTCCGCATGGGGCCACGAAACCTGTTGTTGTGAGGGGCGTGCCGGGATGGGTAGCGGGGGCGCATGTGAGCTCGGCCGCTGGGGCCTTCGATGGAGCTCCCTACGGGGCCACGAAACGTGTGAGGGGTGTGCCGAATTGGGTGGGTGCGCGCGACGCATGCGAGCGCCGTCACTGGGGCCTCCGCTGGATGATGGGGCCACGAAACCTGTCAGGGATGTGCCGGAATGGGTGTGCGGGACGCATGCGCATGTGAGCGCCGCCACTGGGGCCTTCGGTGGAGTGTGGCCACGAAGCGTGCGAGGGGTGTGCCGAATTGGGTGTGCGTGACGCATGCGAGCGGCAGCACTGGGGCCTTCGGCGGAGCTTCCTATGGGGCCACGAAACGCGTGAGGGGTGTGCCGAATTGGGTGTGCGGGACGCATGCGGGCGGCAGCACTGGGGCCTTCTGTGGTGCTCCCTATGGGGCCACGAAACGTGTGAGCGGTGTGCCGAATTGGCTGTGGGCGACGCATGCGGGCGGCAGCACTGGGGCCTCCGGCAGAACTCCTCTTTCTGGCGCGCGGAGCGCGCCAGGGGCGGCGCCGGAGGCGCCGCCAGGGGGCCCCAGCCGATCCGAGAAATCCGCGCGGCACCTCCGAATCTTTATCTTTATTCCCGGAGAGCTCGCTGAGAGCTAAAGGGTTTAAGATTAGAGGCCGGACGGTGGTGGTGCCTGCCAGGAGCTCCTCCACGGCGCTCCACGTTCCCCGCAGAAACTCCGGCGACCCGGCAACGTGTCCGGGAGAGCTTCCGGCAAGCTGTCACGCGTGCCTGCATGCGTGCAGGCACGCATGGAAGCGCTTCTGGCAGCGCTTCTGGCAGCGCTTCCGCAGCGCTCCAGGGAACCCCCCAGGTCTCTCCAAGAAAGATTTCCTGTCCCCGAGATTCTTTTTGCTCTCCGAGTTTTGGACGCTGTCAAGTGTCATTGTTCGTTCCCCTATATTTGCAAGGGAAGGGGATGGAGCAGGAAGAGGACGAAGAGGACGAGGAGGATGAGGAGGAGGAAGAGGACGAAGAGGACGAGGACGAAGGAAGAGGATGGAGGAGGAAGAGGAGGAAGAGGATGAAGAGGACGAAGAGGACGAGGAGGAAGAGGACGAAGAGGACAAGGAGGGGCCTGGCCAGGCGGCCGACCGCGGCGGATGCAGCGGACTCGTAGTACAGCATGGTGCCCTGCGGGTGCTCCACGCGCCACGTGTTCCCGTCGAACGAGACGACCTCTGCGGCGCCCGCCGCGGGCAGAGGGACCCCACACAGGGCAGGTTTTAACACATGGGATTCTAATACATGGGATCTGTAATACATGATTAATTTACTCATAAATCCCTGCGTAAGTTCATCATTGATTTTAATACTAGATCCAGCATTTTAATATGATCCGCATGCGGAGCATGTATTAAAACCAGCGCTGTAGATCCTGGACAATTTCGCTCGTTCGTTCTCGCTGGCTCCCGAAGGTGACCTCGTCCAGGGAGCCCTCCATGTCTGGGGGCCTTCCAGACAGGGTTCGAGCAGACGGGGTCGGAGGATCGCGCCGCAGCGCCGATGCATTGCCGATGGATGGTCGACGTCGGTGGTGCATCAGCGACTGGGCGCCGGCGGTAAACCGTCAACCTTTGTTTTTTGCGGTTTGCGGTCCGCCACTAGAATCCGAATCCGAATCGGCGGAGCAGTGCAACTGAGCCCCCCACCATCTTAGGTAGGTCGCAGCAGAGCGCACGCCACCTTAGCAGCAGCTCTCGTCAGGGCAGCGCAGGCAGTTAGTTCACAGCAGGTTACTGTGCTACCAGGAGGCAAGTTCATCGCCTCCTCGGCCACATCGTGCCAATGGAAGCTGTGCGAGCTGGTGCAGGGGGAAGAGAAGGAGGAGGAGGAGGAGGAGGAGATGGGAAAATCAACCTGCACGCTGGAACCCCTACCTACAACGCCAATCTGAAGCCACCACCCACCTCCACATCCTTCATTACTGACACCCCCATCGAATGCACCACGGAGAGCAGTCTTACGAGTACTGAGGAACTTATCATATGCAAACCAGCGAGTAATAGTTTGGCCACCTCTGGCCTCCCACGATCCTCCACGGATCCGTCTGATACAATGTCTCTGTTGTCGTAAATATATGAAGTCAGAACACTGATACATGAATTGATAGCAACACGAACAGCACGGCCTGTAGCTCTCATGAGTCCAGCCAGCGGGGAGCCAACGGGAGAGCAAGCGGGGAGCAGGGAAGCCCAAGGAGCCAAAGCGAGCCCAGGGGCAGAAACAGCGGGGGAGAGGAAGGGACAAACACAACAGAAGCATGCGTAGTCAATTCAAATAATTCCATCAAGCTCTCCGCTGCTCTGCAATTCACATAATTCCATAAAGTTGTTACCGCCGGGGGACTCGTAGAGCTTCCTGACCATATATAATGTCGAGAAAAATTGCAGAAAAGAAATAGTGGTTCAGCCTAAGCGATTCCAGACCTCTCGATGCAACATCCGAACGCCGCTCATGCTTCTGGAGCGTTTTCTGTGCGCACGGGCTCCATAGCTCTCCTACAGCCCGACTTACGTGCGGAAAGCGACAGCACCTCTCAAGATCACTCGAAGAATACACATAGTTTCCTGAATCTAGCTCGAGTATCAGACCGAGCTCAGACCTTCAATGCGACAGGCGGACGCGCCTGATGTCTCCGAATCGATTACTGTGATTACCAGCCCTGCAGCCCCCTTACAGCCCGAGTTAAGTGCAGAAAACGGACAGCAGCTCTCAAGATGACTCGAAGAATACGAATATTTTTGCGGACCCAGCTCGGGCAGCAGAACGAGTTCAGAGCTCTTAGTGCGACAGGCGGACGCGACTGATTGCTCTGAATCGATCCCAGTGATTACCAGCCCTGCAGCCCCCTTACAGCTCGAGTTAAGTGCAGAAAACGGACAGCATCTCTCAAGATGACTCGAAGAATACGAATAGTTTTGCGGACCTAGCTCGGGCAGCATACCGATTTCTGAGCTCTCGATTCGGCAGGCAGACGCGCCTGATGTCTCGCAATCGATTCCCGTGATTACGAGCCCTGTAGCCCCCCTAAAGTCCGAGTTAAGTGCAGAAAACTGACAGCAGCTCTGAAGATGACTCGAACAATACGAATAGTTTTGCGAACCTAGCTTGGGCAGCAGACCGAGTTCAGACCTCTGGATGGAACAGGCGAACGCGCCTGATGATTCCCAATCGATTGCTGTGATAATGAACTCTGTACCTGCCCTAGATCTCGAGATAAGTACAAAATACCGACAACGCGTATCAAGATGGCTCGAAACAGCCGATCCCGCCGCGATGCTTTTTTGCAGAAATATTTACCCGATCGAGCTGACATTAAGATGGCGAGCGGGAATAAGATCGAATATGGTCAGAAAAAATACTAGAGCTCAAACGAATTGTTGAATTTCAAGAACAAAATTTTCAACCGACCAAAAGTCAGCAAAAGGTCCGTCGAGATTTGTCTTGCCAACTAGCTCTCCAGCGCGCCAGAATTACTCTTAAGCTTCCAGCAACTAGCTAAGGGAAGCTCTACGAGTTACTGGGCGCCGGCGGTAAACCGTCAACCTTGGTTACCGCCGGGAGACTCGTAGAGCTTCCTAGCTCGACTTAAGTTGAGAAAACCGACAGCAGCTACCAACATTCCGATTCATAGTGAATATTTTTTGACCTCTGAATGCGACAGGCGGACGCGTCTGATGTCTGCGAATCGACTCCTGTCATTAGCAGCCCTGCAGCCCCCCTACAGCCCGAGTTAAGTGCAGAAAACCGACAGCACCTCTCAGGATGACTCGAACAATACAGTAGTTTCGCAGACCTGATTCGGGAAGCAGACCAAGTTCCGAGCTCTGGATTCGACAGGCGGACGCGCATGATGTCTTCAAATCGATTCCTGTGACAACAAGCACTGTAGCCCCCCTCAACGCGAGTTGAGAAAACCGAGAGCACTTCTCAAGATGACTCGACCAATACGAATAATTTCGCGATTCTAGATCGGGCAGCAGACCGAGTTCAGAGCTCTGGATTCGACAGACAAACGCAACTGATGATTCTGAATCGGTTTCTCTGAACATCAGCTCTGTAGCTGTCCCACAGCTCGAGTTAGGTACAGAAAACCGAGAGTTCCTGTCAAGATGACTCGAATAATACGAGGTTTACGGACCTAGCTCAGCTAACAGACCGAGTTCACACCTCTGGATTTCACAGGCGAACGCGCCTAATCATTCTACACCGATTAGCTGTGCTTACCAGCTCTGCAGCTGTCCTAAAGCTCGAGTTATGTTCAGAAAACCGTCAGCGCGTATCAAGATGACTCGAAACGGCCGATCCCGCCACAGTGCTTTTCGATAGTAATATTCACCCGATCGAGCTGAGATCAAGATGGCGAGCGGGAATAAGATCGAATATCACGGGAAAAATTACTAGAGCTCTAACGAATTGTTGAATTTCGAGAACAAAATTTTCAACCGACCAAAAGTCTCCAAAAATTCCGTCGAGATTTTTCTTGCCAACTAGCTCTCCAGCGCGCCGGAACTGGGCGCCGGCGGTAAACCGTCAACCTTGGTCACCGCCGGGAGACTCGTAGAGCTTCCTAGCTCGACTTAAGTTGAGAAAACCGACAGCACCTACCAACATTCCGACTCATAGTAAATATCGCTTGACCTCTGAATGCGACAAGCGGATGCAGTGGCAGAAACCCGACAGCACCTCTCAGGATGACTCGAACAATACAGTAGTTTTGCAGCAGACCGAGTTCCGAGCTCTGGAGTCGACAGGCGGACGCGTCAGATGTCTTCAAATCGATCCCTGTGACCACCAGCACTGTAGCCCACCTCAGCGCGAGTTGAGTGAAGAAAAGCGAGAGCACTTCTCAAGATGACTCGACCAATACGAATAGTTTCGCGATTCTAGATCGGGCAGCAGACCGAGTTCAGAGCTCTGGATTCGACAGACAAACGCAACTAATGATTTTGAATCCGTTTCTGTAAATATCAGCTCTGTAGCTGTCCTACAGCTCGAGTTAAGTACAGAAAACCGAGAGTTCCTGTCAAGAGACTCGAATAATACGAATAGGTTTGCGGATCTAGCTCGGCTAACAGACCGAGTTCAGATCTCTGGATTCAATAGGCGAATGCGCCTAATCATTCTACATCGATTAGCTGTGCTTACCAGCTCTGTAGCTGTCCTGAAGCTCGAGTTATGTTCAGAAAATCGGCAGCGCATATCAAGATGACTCGAAACGGCCGATCCCGCCACAGTGCTTTTCGATAATAATATTCACCCGATCGAGCTGAGATCAAGATGGCGAGCGGGAATAAGATCGAATATCACGGGAAATAATACTAGAGCTCAAACGAATTGAATTTCGAGAACGAAATTTTCAACTGAGCAAAAGTCACCAAAAGTTCCGTCGAGATTTTTCTTGCCAACTAGCTGTGCGCCGGAATTACTCTTAAGCTTCCAGCAACTAGCTAAAGGAAGCTCTACGAGTTATTGCTCTTAAGCTTCCAGCAACTAGCTTAGAGAAGCTCTACGAGTCACGGCGGCGTGGAGAAAAGTGGACTCCACATCGAGACGCAACGCCGATGCCACGGAGGCCATCCAGAGCCCCGGAAGCGCTTCACGGGAGCTTCCGAGGGCTCGCCAGGAACGCTTTCAGGCGTGTGTCCTTCTTGCTTTCCGGATTTTTCCCGGAGAGCTCTCTGAGAGCTAGAGGGTTTTAGACTGGGAACCGGGGGTACACCGTCAACCAGGTTACCGCCGGAACCCTCGTAGAGCTCTTTTCTCACACCGCGCTCCTCAGAGCACAGGGAGTAAGCTTCTGGAGTGAGAAACGAAAAAATCGAAAAAAACACGTTTTTCTGTTTTTATCGAACGTCGGTTGCTCCAATTGTTTTGATAGAAATACTGCACCTACGGAACTGAAAATTTACTGGAAGACGCGTCTTAACCCACTACAGGTGCAAAAAATCTGGTTTCTCAAAATGAATGTTAAATATCTTTCAAATATTCGCAAAACCTCCCAAAAGTTATCACTTTGCCCTTTCTCGCCGGGTCGGCCAACTAGCTCCACCCCGCGCCGGAATTCCTCTAGCTCATCGATGACGAAGAGCTCTACGAGGTACTAGCTCCACCACGCGCCGGAATTTCTCTAGCTCATCGATAACGAAGAGCTCTACGAGGTATTAGAAGTGGACGGCGGTGCTGCCCGCCAGCAGCCCATCTCCGCCGCCGCGCGATCCCCGTAGCGCCTCGCCTGACCCGGAAGCGTGTCCGGCGAGCTTCCGGCAAGCGTCTACGCGTGCCTGCACGCCTGCAGACACGCGTGGGAGCGTTCCTGGCAGCGCTTCAAGAACCGCCCCAGGGGGACCCTCCAGAGACCCGGAAGCGCTTCAGGGGAGCTTCCGAGGGCTCGCCAGGAGCGCTTTCGGATGTGTGTCCTCCTTGCTCTTCGGATTTCGCCAATAACTCGTAGAGCTTCCCTTAGCTAGTTGCTGGAAGCTTCAGAGTACCTCGCGGAGCTTTTCGGCATCAATGAGCTAGAGGAATTCTGGCGCGGGGTGGAGCTAGTAACTTGTAGATCTTCCCTGAGCTAGTTGCTGGAAGCTAAAGGGTAATTTCGGGGCGCTCGAGAGCTAGTTGGCGAGAATAATTCCCGGAGCGCCCGCTGAGAGCTAAAGGATTTAAGATTAGAAGCCGGACGGTAGTGGTGCCCGGCAGGAGCTCCTCCGCGGCGCTTCACGTTCCCCGCAGCCACTCGCCCGGCGGCAACGTGTCCCGGAGAGCTTCCGGCAAGCTTTGACGCGGGCCTGCACGCGCGCAGGCACGCATGGAAGCGTTTTTAGCAGCGCTTCAGCTGCAGGGGAGCTTCCCAGCGCTCTTCAGGAAAGATTTCTCGCCCCTGAAGGGTCTCTTCGCTCTCTAGGCGTTGGACGCTATCAAGTCTCGACAGACCTGTTGTGACTTTTGATCGGTTGAAAATTCCCGGTGAGCTCTCTGAGATTATAAGGGTTTAAGACTAGAAGCTGGACGGTGGTGGTGCCCGCCCATCCCCGCCGCTCCACGATCCTCGCAGCAACTCGCCCGTCCCGGCAGCGGGTCCGGGGGAGCTTCCGGCAAACTTCCACGCGCGCCTGCATGCGTGCAGGCACGCGTGGAGACGTTCCTGGCAGCGCTTCAGAAGGGCTGCAAGGGAGCCCCCAGAGCCCCAGAAGTGCTTCACGAGAGCGTCCGAGGGCTTGTTTGAGCCGGCAGCTGGTCCGGGAGAGCTTCCGGCAAGCTTCCACGCGTGCCCGCAAGCGTGCAGGCACGCATGGAAGCGTTTCTGGTGGCATTTCAGCAGCGCTGCAGGGGAGCTTCCCAGTTCCTTAGGCCCCCTTCGCACTCCGGGTTTTGGACGCTACCAAGTAACTCGTAGAGCTTCCCTTAGCTAGTTGCTGGAAGCTTAAGAGTTCGGGCGCGCTGGAGAGCTAGTTAGCAAGAAAAATCTCGACAGACACTGGGCGCTGGCGGTAAACCGTCAACCTTTGTTACCGCCGGGGGACTCGTAGAGCTTCCTGACAACTTGTAATGCCGAAAGAAAATACACAGAAAAAATAATTTCAGCCCAAGCAATTTCAGACCTCTCGAATGCAACAGCCGAACGCCCGCGATGCTTCTGGAGAGTCTTCTGTACGAGCTCTGTAGCTCTCCTACAGCCCGAGTTACGTGCGTAAATCGACAGCACCTCTCAAGATGACTCGAACAATACGAATAGTTTAGCAAACCTAGCTCGAGTATCAGACCGAGTTAAGACCTCTACATACGCGTTTGATGTCTCTGAATCGATTCTTGTGATTACCAGCCCAGCAGCCCCCTGCAGATCGAGCTAAGTGCAGGAAACCCACAGCACCTCTCAGGATGACTCGAACAATACGAATAGTTTCGCGGAGCTAGTTCGGGCAGCAGACAGAGCTCGGACCCTGGATTCGACAGGCAGACGCGCCTGATGTCTCCGAATCGATTCCAGTAATTACCAGCATACAGCACACCCACAGCCCGAGTCAAGTGCAGAGAACCGACAGCACCTCTCAAGATGACTCGAACAATACGAATAGTTTCGCGATTCTAGATCGGGCAGCAGACCGAGTTCAGAGCTCGCGATTCGACAGACAACGGTCACTGATGATTCTGGATCAGGTTATGTACGTATCAGCTCTGTAGCTGTCCTGTAGCTCGAGTTAAGTAGAGAAAACCGAGAGGGTCTGTCAAGATAACTCGAATAATACGAATAGGTTTGCTAACCTAGCTCGGCTAGCAGACCGAGTTCAGACCTCTGGGTTCAACAGGCGAGCGCGCCTGATCATTCTGAGTCGATTAGCTATGCTTACCAGCTCTATAGCTATCCTGAAGCTCGAGTTATCTGGAGAAAACCGACACCGCGTATCAAGATGACTCGAAACGGCCGATCCCGCCGGAGCGCTTTTTGGCAGTAAGAGATAGCCGATCGAGCTGAGATCAAGATGGCGAGCGGAGATAAGATCGAATATCACGGGAAAAAAAACTAGAGCTCTAACGAACTGTTGAATTTTGAGAACAAAATTTTCAACTGACCAAAAGTCAGCAAAAGGTCCGTCGAGATTTTTCTTGCCAACTAGCTCTCCAGCGCCCCGGAACTGGCGCCGGGCGGTGAACCGTCAACCTGGTCACCGCCGGGAACGTCGTAGAGCTCCTTTAACGCGCAAGAGTGCTCCGAGTCGAAAGAGAGAGCTTCCGGAAGCATTTCTCCAATAATTTTTTCGTGTCGACATGAAGATGGTTGCTCCAAGTGTTTGAATAGTAAAACTGTCTCGGCAGAGCTGAGCTGCCTGCAGAATAAAGTTAAGATACCAATGCTCGGAGTAAAAATCTGCTTCCTCGAAATACATTGTCAAATATCTTTCAAAAATGCGCAAAACCACCCAAAAGTTACCACTTTGTCCTTTCTGGCCAGGTCGACCAACTAGCTCCGCCCCGCGCCGGAATTCCTCTAGCTTATCGATGCCGAAAAGCTCTACGAGGCATTACTCTTAAGCTTCCAGCAACTGGCGCCGGCGGTGAACCGTCAACCTGCTTACCGCCGGAAACCTCGCAGAGCTCCTAGCACGCGTAAGAGTGCTCAGCATCGAAAGCGAGGGCTTCTGGAAGCATTTCTCGAAAAAGAAAACATGATTTTTTCATGTCGACATGAAATTGGTTGCGCCAAGTGTTTCGATAGTAAAAGTGCATCTAGAGAGCTCATATTAAGACGCAGAGGCCCTCATAGTCGTCTACAGGTGCGAAAAATCTGCTTTCTCAAAATAAATGGTCGAATATCTTTCAAATATTCGCAAAACCACTCAAAAGTTATCACATTGTCCGTTCTGGCCGGGTCGGCCAACTAGCTCCACCCCGCGCCGGAATTCCTCTAGCTCATCGACTGGCGCCGGCGGTGAACCGTCAACCTGGTCACCGCCGGGAACCTCGTAGAGCTCCTTTCACGGGTAAGAGTGCTCAGAGTCGAAAGAGAGAGCTTCGTTAAGCATTTCTCGAAAGAGGGAAAATTATTTTTTTTCGTGTCGACATGAGGATGGTTGCTCCAAGTGTTTTGATAATAAAAATGCGCCTACAGAGCTCATGCTAAGAAAGAGAGACCCTCATAGTCGTTTACAGGTGCGAAAAATCTGCTTTCTCAAAATGAATTGTCAAATATCTTTTAAAAAATTGCAAAACCACCCAAAAGTTACCACTGGGCGCCAGCGCTAAACCGTCAACCTTGGTTACCGCCGGGAGACTCGTAGAGCTTCCTAGCTCGACTTAAGTTGAGAAAACCGACAGCACCTACCAACATTCCGACTCATAGTGATTTCTTTTTCACCTCTGAATGCGACAGACAGACGCGCAGGATGTCTGCGAATCGACTCCTGTCATTACCAGCCCTGCAGCCCCCCTACAGCCCGAGCTAAGGCAGAAAACCGACAGCGCCTCTCAGGATGACTCGAACAATATAGTAATTTCGCAGACCTAGTTTGGGCAGCAGACCGAGTTCCGATCTGGATTCGACAGACAGACGCGCCTGATGTCTTCAAATCGATTCCTGTGGCCAGCTCTGCAGCCCCCCTCGCGAGTTGAGTGAAGAAAACGGAGAGCACTTCTCAAGATGACTCGACCAATACGAATAGTTTCGCGATTCTACATCGGGCAGCAGACCAAGTTTAGAGCTCTGGATTCGACAGACAAACGGAACTGATCATTCTGAATCGGTTTCTGTGAATATCAGCTCTGTAGCTGTCCTACAGCTCGAGTTAAGTACAGAAAACCGAGAGTTCCTGTCAAGATGATTCGAATAATACAAATAGGTTTGCGGACCTAGCTCGGTTAACAGACCGAGTTCAGACCTCTAGATTCAACAGGCGAACGCGCCTTATCATTCTGCATCGATTAGCTGTGCTTACCAGCTTTCTAGCTGTCGTAAAGCTCGAATTATGTTCAGAAAACCTTCAGTGCGTATCAAGATGACTCAAAACGGCCAATCCCGCCACAGTGCTTTTCGACTGTAATATTCACCCGATCGAGCTGAGATCAAGATAGCGAGCAGGAATAAGATCGAATATCACGGGAAAAAATACTAGAGCTCTAACGAATGTTCAAATTTTGATAACAAAATTTTCAACCGACCAAAACTCACCAAAAGTTCCGTCGAGATTTTTCGAGCCAACTAGCTCTCCAGCGCGCCGGAATTACTCTTAGCTTCCAGCAATGACTTGCTAAGGGAAGCTCTACGAGTTACTTTGTCCTTTCTGGCCGGGTCGACCAACTGGGCGCCGGCGGTAAACCGTCAACCTTGGTTACCGCCGGGAGACTCGTAGAGCTTCCTATCTCGACTTACGTTGAGAAAATTGACAGCACCTACCAACATTCCGACTTATAGTGAATATTTTTTACCTCTGAATGCGACAGGCGGACGCGTCTGATGTCTGCGAATCGACTCGTCGTTACCAGCCCTGCAGCCCCGCTACAGACCGAGTTAAGTGCAGAAAACCGACAGCACCTCTCAGGATGACTCGAACAGTACAGTGTTTCGCAGACCTAATTTGGGCAGCAGACCGAGTTCCGAGCTCTGGATTCGACAGCCGAACGCGCCTGATGTCTTCAAATCGATTTCTGTGACCACCAGCAATTCAGCCCCCCTCAGCGCGAGTTAAGTGAAGAAAACCAAGAGCACTTCTCAAGATGACTCGACCAATACGAATAGTTTCGCGATTCGGGCAGCAGACGGAGTTCAGAGCTCTGGATTCGACATAAAAACGCAATAGATGATTCTGAACCGATTTCTGTAAACATCAGCTCTGTAGCTGTCCTACAGCTCGAGTAAAGTACAAAAAACCGAGAGTTTCTGTTAAGATGACTCGAATAATAAGAATAGGTTTGGGCACCTAGCTCGGCTAGTAGACTGAGTTCAGACCTCTGGATTCAACAGGCGAACGCGCCTAATCATTCTACATCGATTAGCTGTGCTTACCAGCTCTCTAGCTGTCCTGAAGCTCGAGTTATCTTCAGAAAACCATCAGCGCCTATCAAGATGGCTCAAAACGGTTGATCCCGCCACCGTGCTTTTCGATAGTAATATTCACCCGATCGAGCTGAGATCAAGATGGCGAGCGGGAATAAAATCGAATATCACGGGAAAAAATACTAGAGCTCTAACGAATGTTCAAATTTCGAGAACAAAATTTTCAACCGACCAAAAGTCACCAAAAGTTCCGTCGAGATTTTTCTTGCCAACTGGGCGCCGGCGGTAAACCGTCAACCTTGGTTACCGCCGGGAGACTCGTAGAGCTTCCTAGCCCGACTTAAGTTCAGAAAACCGACAGCACCTACCATTCCGACTCATAGTGAATATTTTTTGACCTCTCAATGCGACAGGCGGACGCGTCTGATGTCTGCGAATCGACTCCTGTCATTACCAGACCTGCAGCCCCCCCTACAGCCCGAGTTAGGTGCAGAAAACCGACAGCCTCTCAGGATGACGAACAATACAGTAGTTTCGCAGACCTAATTCGGGCAGCAGACCGAGTTTGGAGCTCTGGATTCGACAGGCGGACGCGCCTGATGTCTTGAAATCGATTCCTGTGACCACCAGCACTGTAGCCACCCTCAGCGGGAGTTGGGTGAAGAAAACCGAGAGCACTTCTCAAGATAACTCGACCAATACGAACAGTTTCGCGATTCTAGATCGGGCAGCAGACCGAGTTCAGAGCTCTGCATACGACAGAGAAATGCAACTGATGATTCTGAATCAGTTTCTGAAAATATCAGCAATGTAGCTGTCCTACAGCTCGAGTTAAGTACAGAAAACCGAGAGCATCTGTCAGGATGACTCGAATAATACGAATAGGTTTGCGGACCTAGCTCGGCTAGCACACCCAATTCAGACCTCTGGATTCAACAGGCGAACGCGCCTTATTCTACATCGATTAGCTATGCTTACCAGCTCTGTAGCTGTCCTAAAGCTCGAGTTATGTTAAGAAAACCGTCAGCGCGTATCAAGATGACTCGAAACGGCTGATCCCGCCACAGTGCTTTGAATATTTTTTGACCTCTCAATGCGACAGGCGGACGCGTCTGATGTCTGCGAATCGACTCCTGTCATTACCAGCCCTGCAGCCCCTCTACAACCCAAGTTAAGTGCAGAAAACCGACAGCACCTCTCGGATGACTCGCATAATACAGTAGTTTCGCAGACCTAATTCGGCAGTGGACCGAGTTCTGAGCTCTGGATTCGACAGGCGGACGCGCCTGATGACTTGAAATCGATTCATGTGACCACCAGCACTGTAGCCCCCTCAGCGTGAGTTGAGTGAAGAAAACCGAGAGCACTGTTCAAAGATGACTCGACCAATACGAATAGTTTCGCGGTTCTAGATCAGGCAGCAGACCGAGTTGAGAGCTCTGGATTCGACAGACAAACACAACTGATGATCCTGAATCAGTTTCTGTAAATATCAGCTCTGTAGCTGTCCTAAAGCTCGAGTTAAGTACAGAAAAATGAGAGTTCCTGTCAAGATGACTCGAATAATACGAAGAGGTGTGCGGACCTAGCTCGGCTAACAGACCGAGTTCAGACCTCTGGAGTCAACAGGCGAACGCGCCTAATCATTCTACATCGATTAGCTGTGCTTAACAGCTGTGTAGCTGTCCTAAAGCTCGAGATATGTTGACAAAATCGTCAGCGCGTATCAAGATGACTCGAAACGACCGATCCCGCCACAGTGCTTTTCGATAGTAATATTCACCCGATCGAGCTGAGATCAAGATGGCGAGCGGGAATAAGATCGAATATTACGGGAAAAAATACTAGAGCTCTAACGAATTGTTGAATTTTGAGAAGAAAATGTTCAAACGACCAAAAGTCAGCAAAAGTTCCGCCGAGATTTTTCTTGCCAACTAGCTCTCCAGCGCGCCAGAATTACTCTTAGCTTCCAGCAATAACTTGCGAAGGGAAGCTCTACGAGTTACTAGCTCTCCAGCGCGCCGGAATTACTCTTAAGCTTCCAGCAACTAGCCTAGGGAAGCTCTACTGGGCGCCGGCGGTAAACCGTCAACCTTGGTTACCGCCGGGAGACTCGTAGAGCTTCCTAGCTCGACTTAAGTAAAGAGAACCGACAGCACCTACCAACATTCCGACTCATAGTGAATATTTTTTGACCTCTGAATGCGACAGGCGGACGCGTCTGATGTCTGCGAATCGACTCCTGTCATTACCAGCTCTGCAGCCCCCCTATAGCCAGAGTTAAGTGCAGAAAACCGACAGCATCTCTCAGAATGACTCGAACAATACAGTAGTTTCGCAGACCTAATTCGGGCAGGAGACCGAGTTCCGAGCTCTGCATTCGACAGCAAGACGCGCCTGATGTCTTGAAATCGATTTCTGTGATCACCAGCACTGTAGCCCCGCTCAGCGCGAGTTCAGTGAGTAACACCGAGAGCATCTCTCAAGATGACTCGACCAATACGAATAGTTTCGCGGTTCTAGATCGGGCAGCAGACCGAGTTCAGAGCCCTGGGTTCGACAGATACATGCAACTGCTGATTCTGAATGGGTTTCTGTAAATATCAGCTCTGTGGCGGTCCTACAGCTCGAATTAAGTACAGAAAACCGGGAATTTCTGTCAAGATAATTCGAATACTACAAATAGGTTTGCGGACCTAGCTCAGCTAACAACCCTAGTTCAGACCTCTCGATTCAACAGACAAACGCGCCTAATGATTCTACATCGATTTGCTGTGCTTACCAGCTCTCTAGCTGTCCTAAAGCTCGAGTTATGTTCAGAAAACCGTCAGCGCGTATCAAGATGACTCAAAACAGCCGATCCCGCCACAGTGCTTTTCGATAGTAATATTCACCCGATCGAGCTGAGATCAAGATGGCGGGCGGGAATGAGATCGAATATCACGGGAAAAAATACTAGAGCTCGAACGAATTGTTGAATTTCGAGAACAAAATTTTCAACCGACCAAAAGTCAGCAAAAGTTCCGTCGAGATTTTTCTTGCCAACTAGCTCTCCAGCGCGCCGGAACTGGGCGCCGGCGGTAAACCGTCAACCTTTGTTACCGCCGGGGGACTCGTAGAGCTTCCTGACAACATATAATGTCGAAAGAAATTACACAGAAAAAATAGTTGTTCTGCCCAGGCAATTTGAGACCTCTCGGATGCAACATCCGAACGCCCCCGATGCTTCTAGATTATCTTCTGTACGAGCTCTGTAGCTCCCCTACAGCCCGAGTTACGTGCGTAAATCGACTGCACCTCTCAAGATGACTCGAACAATACGAATAGTTTGGCAAACCTAGTTCGTATCAGACCGAGTTCAGACCTCTCCATGCGACAGGCGGACGCGTCTGATGTCTCTCAATCGATCCCTGTGATGACCAGCCCTGCAGCCCCCCCTGCAGCCGAGTTAAATGCAGGAAACCGATAGCACCTCTCAGGATGACTCCAACAATACGAATAGGTTCGCAGACCTAGTTCGGGCAACAGACCGAGTTCGGAGCTCTGGATTCGGCAGGCGAACGCGCCTGATGTCTCCGAATCGATACCAGTGATTACCAGCCATGCAGCCTCCCTACAGCCCGAGTCAAGTGCAGAGAACCGACAGCATCTTGCAAGCGACTCGAACAATACGAATAGTTTCGCGATTCTAGATCGGGCAGCAGACCGAGTTGAGAGCTCTCGATTCAACATACAACGGCCACTGATGATTCTGAATCAGTTTCTGTAAATATCAGCTCTTTAGCTGTCCTGTACCTCGAGTTCAGTACAGAAAACCGAGAGCGCCTGTCAAGATGACTCGAATGATACGAATAGGTTTGCGCACCTAGCTCGGCTAGCAGACCGAATTCAGACCTCTGGCTTCAACAAGCGAACGCGCTTGATCATTCTGAATCGATTAGCTGTGCTTACCAGCTCTGTAGCCGTCCTAAAGCTCGAGTTGTCTTGAGAAAACCGACAACGCGTATCAAGATGATTCGAAACCGCCGATCCCGCCATGACGCTTTTCGATAGTAATACCCACCCGATCGAGCTGAGATCAAGATGGCGAGCGGGAATAAGATCATAGAGCACGGGAAGAAATACTAGAGCTCAAACGAATTGTTGAATTTCGAGAACATAATTTTCAACCGAGCCAAAGTTGTGAAAAGTTCAGTCGAGACTGGGCGCCGGCGGTAAACCGTCAACCTTCCTTACCGCCGGGGGACTCGTAGAGCTTCCTGACAACATATAATGTCAAAAAACTACACAGAAAAAATAGTTTTTCAGCCCGAGCAATTTCAGACCTCTCGGATACAACAGCCGAACGCCCCCGATGCTTCTGGATTTTCTTCTGTACGAGCTCTGTAGGCTACAGCCCGAGTTACGTGCGTAAATCGACAGCACCTCTCAAGATGACTCGAAGAATACGAATAGTTTGGCAAACCTAGCTCGAGTATCGGACCGAGTTCAAACCTCTGCATGCGACAGGCGGACGCGTCTGATGTCTCTGAATCGATTCCTGTGATAACCAGCCCTGCAGCCCCTACAGCCCGAGTTAAGTGCAGGAAACCGACAGCATCACTCAGGATGACTCGAACAATATAGTTTCGCGCACCGAGTTCGGGCAGCAGACAGAGTTCAGAGCTCTGGATTCGACAAGCGAACGCGCCTCATATCTTCGAATCGATTCCTGCGATTGCAAGCCATGCAGCCCCCTACAGCCCGAGTTAAGTGTAGAGAACCGACAGCACCTCTCAAGATGTCTCGCACAATACGAATAGTTTCGCGGTTCTAGATCGGGCAGCAGACCGAGTTCAGAGCTCTGGATTCAACAGACAAATGCGACAGATGATTAAATCAGTTTCTGTAAGTATCAGCTCTGTAGCTGTTCTGTAGCTCGAGTCAAGTACAGGAAACCGAGAGCGTATATGAAGATGACTCGATTTATACGAATAGGTTTGCGGACCTAGCTCGGCTGGCACACCGAGTTCAGACCTCTGGATTCAAGAGGCCAACGCGCTTAATCATTCTACATCGATTAGCTGTGCTTACCAGCTCTGTAGCTGTCCTAAAGCTCGAGTTATGTTCCGAAAACCGTCATCGCGTGTCAAGATGACTCGAAACGGTCGATCCCGCCTGCCTGCTTTTTGGCAGTAAAAGGTACCCGATCGAGCTGAGATCAAGATGGCGAGCGGGAATAAGATCGAATATCACGGGAAAAAATACTAGAGCTCTCACGAATGTTCAAATTTTGAGAACAAAATTTTCAACCGACCAAAAGTCACCAAAAGGTCCGTCGAGATTTTTCTTGCCAACTAGCTCTCCAACGCCCCGGAATTACTCTTAAGCTTCCAGCATTCACTTGCTAAGGGAAGCTCTACGAGTTATTTTTCGAGCCAACTAGCCTGCCAGCGTTTTCGAACTGGGCGCCGGCGGCAAACCGTCAACCTTTCTTACCGCCAGGGGACTCGTAGAGCTTCCTGACAATATATAATGTGCAAAAAAATGCAGAGAACGAAAAGTTTTCCAGCCCAAGGATTTCAGACCTCTCGATGCAACAGCCGAACGCCCCCGATGCTTCTGGATTGTCCTCTTTACGAGCTCTGTAGCTCTTCTAATGCGTAAATCGACAGCACCTCTCAAGATGACTCGAACAATACGAATAGTTTCCTCAGCTCGAGTATCAACCCGAGTCCAAACCTCTGAATGCGACAGGTGGACGCGTCTGATGTCTGCGAATCGACTGCTGTGATTACCAGCCCTGCAGCTCCCCTACAGCGAGTTAAGTGCAGAAAACGGCCAGCACTTCTCAAGATGACTCAAACAATACGAATAGTTTCGCGAACCTAGTTTGGGCAGCAGACCGAGTTCCGAGCTCTCGATTCGACAGGCGGACGCGCCTGATCTCTTCAAATCCCACCAGCACTGTAGCCCCCCTAGCCCGAGTTGAGTGCAGAAAACCGAGAGCACTTCTCAAGATGACTCGATAATACGAATAGTTTCGCGATTCTAGATCGAGCAGCAGACCGAATTCAGAGCTCTCGATTCAACACACAAATGCGACTGATGATTCTGAATCGGTTTCTGTAAGTATCACCTCTGTAGCTGTTCTATAGCTCGAGTTAAGTACAGAACACTGAGAGCGTCTCTCAAGATGACCCGAATAATACGAATAGGTTTGCAGACCTAGCTCGGCTAGCAGACCGAGTTCAGACCTCTGGATTCAACAGGCGAACGCGCCTAATCATTCTGCATCGATTAGCTGTACTTACTAGGTCTGTAGCTGTCCTGAAGCTCGAGTTATCTTGAGAAAACCATCATCGCATGTCAAGATGACTCGAAACGGCCGATCCCGCCTGCCTGCTTTTTGGCAGTAAAAGATACCCGATCGAGCTGAGATCAAGATGGCGAGCGGGAATAAGATCAAATATCACGGGAAAAATACTAGAGCTCGAACGAATGTTCAAATTTTTAAAAACAAAATTTTCAACCGACCAAAAGTCAGCAAAAGGTCCGTCGAGATTTTTCGAGCCAACTAGCTCCTCAGCGCCCCGGAACTGGGAACCGGCGGTAAACCGTCAACCAGGTTACCGCCGAAGCCCTCGTAGAGCTCTTTTCTCGCACGGCGCTTCTAGGTTCATATGCAGGAAGACTCGGGAAGAGGACCCGAAAAACTCGAAAAATCACGATTTTATGTTGTCATCCAAAGACGGTTCCGCCAAGTGTTTTGATAGTAATACTGCACCTACAGACCTGAGAATTTATTGGCGAACGCGAAATAACCCACTACAAGTGCGAAAAATACCAATTCTCAAAACGAATGTTCAAATCTCTCACAAAGTTCGTCCAACGGACCCAAAGTTCGCACATTGTCCGTCGGGGCCGGGTCGGCCAACTGGGCGCCGGCGGTAAACCGTCAACCTTGGTTACCGCCGGGGAACTCGTAGAGCTTCCTAGCTCGACTTAAGTTGAGAAAACCGACAGCACCTACCAACATTCTGACTTATAGTGAATATTATTTGACCTCTGAATGCGACAGGCGGACGCGTCTCATGTCTGCGAATCGACTCCTGTCATTACCAGCGCTGGAGCCCCCCTACAGCCCGAGTTAAGTGCAGAAAACCGACAGCATCTCTCAGGATGACTCGAACAATACAATAGTTTCGCAGACCTAATTCGGGCAGCAGACCGAGTTCCGAGCTCTGGATTCGACAGACGGACGCGCATGATCTCTTCGAATCGATTCATGTGAGAACCAGCACTGTCGCCTGCTCTCAGCGCAAGTTGAGTGAAGAAAACCGAGAGCATCTCTCAAGATGACTCGACCAATACGAATAATTTCGCGAGTCTAGATCGGGCAGCTGGCCGAGTTCAGGGCTCTGGATTCGACAGACAAACGCAACTGACGATTCTGAATCAGTTTCTGTAAACATCAGCTTTGTAGCTGTCATACAGCTCGAGTTAAGTACAGAAAATCGAGAGTTTCTGTCAAAATGACTCGAATACTACGGATAGGTTTGCGAACCTAGCTCGGCTCACAGACCGAGTTCAGACCTCTGGATTCAACACGCGAACGCGCCTAATCATTCTACATCGATTAGCTGTGCTCACCAGCTCTGTAGCTGCTCTACAGCTCGAGTTATGTTCAGAAAACCGTCAGCGCGTATCAAGATGACTCAAACCGGCCGATCCCGCCAGAGTGTTTTTCGATAGTAATTCACCCGATCGAGCTGAGATCAAGACGGCGAGCGGGAATAAGATCGAATATCACGGGAAAATATACTAGAGCTCCAACGAATTGTTGAATTTCGAGAACCAAATTTTCAACCGACCAAAAGTCACCAAAAGTTCCGTCGAGACTGGGATCCGGCGGTCAACCGTCAACCAGGTAACCGCCGGGAGCCTCGTAGAGCTCTATTCTGGCGCGGCGCTGCTCGAAGCACACAAAAGAAGCTTTCTCAAGCGAGAAGAGGAAATATCGGGAAATATCTTTTTTTCAATTTTGCATCTTCGCTTAAACCTAGCTACCAGACCGAGTTCGGACCTCTCGATGCGAGAAAAATCGCGCCGGGTGATACTAGGTCGGTTCATATGCGTGCCAGCTCTGTAGCTCTTCTAAATCTTCAGTTAAGGAAAACCGACAACACCGTCAAAATGATGGTATATTACAAACAGTTGTGCGGGCCTAGCTCGAGCAGCAGACCGAGTTCAGACCTCTCGATGGGACAGACGAACGCATCGGATAATTCTCAATGAGTTTCTGTAAGCATCAACTCTGTAGCTCTTCTAAATCTCGAGTTAAGTACAGAAAACCGTCAACGCGTGTGAAGATGACTCGAAACGGCCGACGGTTCCCTCAAGTCTTTTGATAGTAATATTACAGCTACAGACCTGGGAATTTGACTGGCAGACGCGGCATAATTCGCTACAGGTGGGAAAATACCTGTTTGTAAAACGAATTTTCAAAGTTTGCATAAAGATATAATAACTGACCCCAAGTCGTCACATTGTCTCTTAAGGTCGGGTCGGCCAACTAGCTGCACCTGCGCCCGAATTCCTCTAGCTCATCTTGCCGAAGAGCTCTACGAGGTATTTTTGTTGCCAACTAGCTCTCCAGCGCGCCGGAATTACTCTTAAGCTTCCAGCAACTAGCTTAGGGAAGCTCTACGAGTCACTAGCTGCACCCCGCGCCCGAATTCCTCTAGCTCATCGATGCCGAAGAGCTCTACGAGGTATTACTCTTAAGCTTCCAGCAATACCTTGCTACGGGAAGCTCTACGAGTTAAGGGATCCGGCGGTAAACCGTCAACCAGGTAACCGCCGGGGGGCTCGTAGAGCTCTATTCTGGCGCGGCGCTGCTCGAAGCACACGAAAGAAGCTTTCTCAAGCGTGAAGAAGAAATATCGGAAAATATGTTTTTTACATTATCTTCGCTTCGTGGACTCAGCTGCCAGACCGAGTTCGGACCTCTCATGCGAGAAAAAATTGCGCCGGGTGATACTGGGTCGGTTTATATGCGTGCCAGCTCTGTAGCTCTTCTAAATCTTCAGTTACGGGAAACCGAGAACACTCGTCAATATGATCGTGCATTACAAACAGTTTCGCGGGCCTAACTCGAGCAGCAGACCGAGTTCAGACCTCTCGATGGGACAAACGAACGCGCCTGATGATTCTGAATCGGTTACTGTAAGTATGAGCTGTAGCTGTCCTAAATCTCGAGTTAAGTACAGGAAACCGTCACCGCGTGTCAAAATGACTCGAAACGCCCGACGGTTCCCTCAAGTCTTTTGGTAGTAATATTACCGCTACAGACCTGGAAATTTTACTGGCAGACGCGGCATACCCCGCTAGAGGTGGGAAAAATACCTGTTTGTAATTTACAAGTTTTACAGAAAGATAGAATAACCGCCCCCAGGTCGTCAGATTCTCTCTTAAGGTCGGGTCGGCCAACTGGGCGCCGGCGGTAAACCGTCAACCTTGGTTACCGCCGGGAGACTCGTAGAGCTTCCTAACTCGACTTAAGTTAAGAAAACAGACAGCACTTACCAACAATCTGACTTATAGTGAATAGATTTTGACCTCTGAATGCGACAGACGGACGCGTCTGATGTCTGCGAATCGACACCTGTCATTACCAGCCCTGCAGCCCCCCTACAGCCCGAGTTAAGTGGAGAAAACCGACAGTACCTCTCAGGATGACTCGAAGAATAGGAATAGTTTCGCGGCCCTAGTTCGGGCAGCAGACAGAGTTCAGAGCTCTGTATTCGACAGGCGGACGCGCCTGATGTCTTCAAATCGATTCCAGTGATTACCAGCCATGCAGCCCCCCTACAGCCCGAGTTAAGTCCAGATAACCGACAGCACCTCGCAAGCGACTCGAACGATACGAATAGTTTCGCGATTCTAGATCGGGCAACAGACCGAGTTCAGAGCTCTGGATTCGACAGACAAACGCAACTGATAATTCTGAATTGGTGCCTGTGAATATCAGCTCTGTAGCTGTCCTACAGCTCGAGTTAAGTGCAGATAACCGAAAGTTTCTGTCAAGATGACTCGAATAATACGAACAGGTTTGCGGACCTAGCTCGGCTAGCAGACCGAGTTCAGACCTCTGGGTTCAACAGGCGAACGCGCCTGATCATTCTGCATGCATTAGCTGTGCTTACCAGCTCTGTAGCTGCCCTAGAGCTCGAGTTATGTTCAGAAAACCGTCAGCGCACATCAAGATGACTCAAAACGGCCGATCCCGCCACAGTGCTTTTCGATAGTAATATTCACCCGATCGAGCTGAGATCAAGATGGCGAGCGGGAATAAGATCGAATATCACGGGAAAAAATACTAGAGCTCTAACGAATGGTCAAATTTCGAGAACAAAATTTTCAACCGAGCAAAAGTCAGCAAAAGTTCCGTCGAGATTTTTCTTGCCAACTAGCTCTCCAGCGCTCCGGAATTACTCTTAGCTTCCAGCAACTGGGCGCCGGCGGTAAACCGTCAACCTTGGTTACCGCCGGGAGACTCGTAGAGCTTCCTAACTCGACTTAAGTTGAGAAAACAGACAGCACTTACCAAAAATCTGACTTATAGTGATAGTTTTTGACCTCTGAATGCGACAGACGGACGCGTCTGATGTCTGCGAATCGACGCCTGTCATTATCAGCCCTGCAGCCCCCCTACAGCCCGAGTTAAGTGCAGAAAACCGACAGTACCTCTCAGGATGACTCGAAGAATAGGAATAGTTTCGCGGCCCTAGTTCGGGCAGCAGACAGAGTTCAGAGCTCTGTATTCGACAGACGGACGCGCCTGATGTCTCCAAATCGATTCCAGTGATTACCAGCCATGCAGCCCTCCCTACAGCCCGAGTTAAGTCCAGATAACCGACAGCATCTCGCAAGCGACTCGAACGATACGAATAGTTTCGCGATTCTAGATCGGTCAGCAGACCGAGTTCAGAGCTCTGGATTCGACAGACAAACGAAACTGATTATTCTGAATTGGTGCCTGTAAATATCAGCTCTGAAGCTGTCCTACAGCTCGAGTTAAGTGCAGAAAACCAAGAGTTTCTGTCAAGATGACTCGAATAATACGAACAGGTTTGCGGATCTAGCTCGGCTAGCAGACCGAGTTCAGACCTCTGGGTTCAACAGGCGAACGCGCCTGATCATTCTGCATGCATTAGCTGTGCTTACCAGCTCTGTAGCTGCCCTAGAGCTCGAGTTATGTTCAGAAAACCGTCAGCGCAAATCAAGATGACTCGAAACGGCCGTTCCCGCCACAGTGCTTTTTGATAGTAATATTCACCCGATCGAGCTGAGATCAAGATGGCGAGCGGGAATAAGATCGAATATCACGGGAAAAAATACTAGAGCTCTAACGAATGGTCAAATTTTGAGAACAAAATTTTCAACCGAGCAAAAGTCATCAAAAGTTCCGTCGAGATTTTTCTTGCCAACTACCTCTCCAGCGCGCCGGAATTACTCTTAGCTTCCAGCACTGGGAACCAGCGGTAAACCGTCAACCAGGTTACCGCCGGGACCCTCGTAGAGCTCTTTTCTCGCACCGCGCTCTCCAGTGCACATCTAGCAAGAGTTCGCAGCAAAACTCAAAAAAACTCGAAAAAAACACGTTTTCATATTTCTATCTAAAGATGGTTGCGCCAAGTGTTTGGATAGTAATACTGCGCCTGCGGACCTCAGAATTCACTGGCGGACGCGAAAAAACCCACTACAGGTGCGAAAAATACCGGTTCTCAACAAAAATGTTCAAATCTCTCACAAAGATCGACCAACCGACCCAAAGGTTCGCACATTGTCCGTCGGGGCCGGGTCGGCCAACTAGCTCCACCCCGCGCCCGAATTCCTCTAGCTCATCGATGCCGAAGAGCTCTACGAGGTACTGGGCGCCGGCGGTAAACCGTCAACCTTGGTTACCGCCGGGGAACTCGTAGAGCTTCCAAGCTCGACTTAAGTTGAGAAAACAGACAGCACCTCCAACATTCAGACTCATAGTGATTTTTTTTTACCTCTGAATGAGACAAGCGGACGCGTCTGATGTCTGCGAATCGACTCCTGTCATAACCAGCCCCGCAGCCCCCTACAGCCCGAGGTGAGTGCAGAAAACCGACAGCATCTCTCAGGATGACTCGAACAATACAATAGTTTCGCGAACCTAGTTCGGGCAGCAGACCGAGTGCCGAGCTCTGGATTCGACAGGCGGACGCGCATAATCTCTTTAGATCGCTCCATATGACAACCATCACTGTAGCCCCCTCTCAGCGCAAGTTGAGTGAAGAAAACCGAGAGCACTTCTCAAGATGACTCGACCAATACGAATAATTTCGCGATTCTAGATCGGGCAGCAAACCGAGTCCAGAGCTCCAGATTCGACAGACAAACGCAACTGATGATTCGGAATCGGTTTCTGCGAGTATCACCTTCGTAGCTGTCCTATAGCTCGAGTTAAGTACAGAAAACCGAGAGCGTCCGTCAAGATGACTCGAATAATACGAATAGGTTTGCGGACCTAGCTCGGCTAGCAGACCGAGTTCAGACCTCTGGGTTCAACAGGCGAACGCGCCTCATCATTCTGAATCCATAAGCTGTGCTGACCAGCTCTGTAGCTGCCCTGAAGCTCGAGTTATCTTGAGAAAACCGTCACCGCGTATCAAGATGACTCGAAACGGCCGATCCCGCCAGAGTGCTTTTTGGCAGTAAAAGATATCCGATCGAGCTGAGATTAAGATGGCGAGCGGGAATAAGATCGAATATCACGGGAAAAAATACTAGAGCTCTAACGAATGGTCAAATTTCGAGAACAAAATTTTCAACCGACCAAAAGTCACCAAAAGTTCCGTCGAGATTTTTCTTGCCAACTAGCTCTCCAGCGCGCCGGAACTGGCGCCGGCGGTGAATCGTCAACCTAGTCACCGCCGGGAACCTCGTAGAGCTCCTTACACTGGTGAAAGTGCTTAGAATCGAAGTATAATCATAAAATGAAGATTTTTCGAAAATCTTTATTTTCGATTTTTTCGATCTTCATATTCGCTCGGTTCACGGAAGTCAACTCATGCAAAAATACATCGGAAGAGCTGAGCTGCTGTCAGAGAGGAGTTTATATGTGCATGCAACGCGCGAAAATCTGCTCCCTCAAAATAAATGGTCAAATATCTTTCAAATTTCTGCTCAACCGACCAAAAGTCACCAACTGGGCGCCGGCGGTAAACCGTCAACCTTGGTTACCGCCGGGGAACTCGTAGAGCTTCCAAGCTCGACTTAAGTTGAGAAAACCGACAGCACCTACCAACATTCTGACGCATAGTGAATATTTTTTGACCTCTGAATACGACAAGCGGACGCGTCTGATGTCTGCGAATCGACTCCTGTCATTACCAGCCCCGCAGCCCCCCTACAGCCCGAGGTCAGTGCAGAAAACCGACAGCATCTCTCAGGATGACTCGAACAATACAATAGTTTCGCGAAGAAAACCGAGAGCACTTCTCAAGATGACTCGACCAATACGAATAATTTCGCGATTCTAGATCGAGCAGAAGACCGAGTTCAGAGCTCTGGATTCGACAGACAAACGCAACTGACGATTCTGAATCAGTTTCTGTAAATATCAGCTCTGTAGCTGTCTTACAGCTCGAGTTAAGTACAGAAAACCGAGAGTTTCTGTCAAGATGACTCGAATAATACGAACAGGTTTGCGGACCTAGCTCGGCTAGCAGACCGAGTTCAGACCTCTGGGTTCAACAGGCGAACGCGCCTGAGCATTCTGCATGCATTAGCTGTGCTTACCAGCTCTGTAGCTGCCCTAGAGCTCGAGTTATGTTCATAAAACCGTCAGCGCATATCAAGATGACTCGAAACGGCCGATCCCGCCAGAGTGCTTTTTGGCCTTCAAAGTTACCCGATCGAGCTGAGATCAAGATGGCGAGCGGGAATAAGATCGAATATCACGGGAAAAAATACTAGAGCTCTAACGAATGGTCAAATTTCGAGAACAAATTTTTCAACCGACCAAAAGTCACCAAAAGTTCCGTCGAGATTTTTCTTGCCAACTAGCTCTCCAGCGCGCCGGAACTGGCGCCGGCGGTGAACCGTCAACCTGGTCACCGCCGGAACCTCGTAGAGCTCCTCTCACTCGTAAGAGTGCATAGAATCGACACAGAATTAAAAAAAAAGAGATTTTACGAAAATCTTGAAATTCGATTTTTTCGATGTTCATATTCGCTCAGTTCCCGGAAGTCAACTCATGCAAAAATGCATCGAGAGAGCTGAGCGGCTGATAGAGAGGAGTTCATATGCCAATGCTCGGCGTAAAAATCTGCTCTTTCAAAATAAATGGTCAGATATCTTTCAAATTTTCGCAAAACCACCCAAAAGTTGTCACATTGTCCTTTCTGGCCGGGTCGGCCAACTAGCTCCACCCCGCGCCGGAATTCCTCTAGCTCATCGATGCCGAAGAGCTCTACGAGGTATTACTCTTAAGCTTCCAGCAACTAGCTTAGGGAAGCTCTACGAGTCATTTGTGCTTTCTCGCCGGGTGCCCCAACTGGCGCCGGCGGTGAACCGTCAACCTGGTCACCGCCGGGAACCTCGTAGAGCTCCTCTCACTAGTAAGAGTGCAGAGAATCGACACAGAATCAAAGAATGGAGGTTTTTCGAAAATCTTGAAATTCGATTTTTTCGATGTTCATATTCGCTCAGTTCCCGGAAGTCAACTCATGCAAAAATGCATCGAGAGAGCTGAGCTGCTGACAGAGAGGAGTTTATATGCCAATGCTCGGCGTAAAAATCTGCTTTTTCAAAATAAATGGTCAAATATCTTTCAAATTTTCGCAAAACCACCCAAAAGTTGTCACATTGTCCGCCTCGGCCGGCTGGGCCAACTGGCGCCGGCGGTGAACCGTCAACCTGGTCACCGCCGGGAACCTCGTAGAGCTCCTTGCATCCGTGAGAAAGCTCAGAATGAAAGCAAGAGATTCTGGGAACTTTTCTACAGAAACTTCAAGTTGAGATTTTTCGGAGTCAACATCAAGTCGGTTGCTCCAAGTGAACTGGCACTCAAAATGGCTCTAGAGGGCTGAGCTGCTCAGGAAACGAAGTTTATATATCAATGCTCGGAGTAAAAATCTGCTTTCTCAAAATGAATGGTCAAATATCCTTCAATTTTCCGCAAAACCACCCAAACTGGGCGCCGGCGGTAAACCGTCAACCTTGGTTTCCGCCGGGGAACTCGTAGAGCTTCCAAGCTCGACTTAAGTTGAGAAAACCGACAGCACCTACCAACATTCTGACTCATAGTGAATATTTTTTGACCTCTCAATGCGACAAGCGGACGCGTCTGATGTCTGCGAATCGACTTCTGTCATTAGCAGCCCCGCAGCCCCCCTACAGCCCGAGGTCAGTGCAGAAAACCGACAGTATCTCTCAGGATGACTCGAACAATACAATAGTTCCGCGAACCTAGTTCAGGCAGCAGACCGAGTTCCGAGCTCTGGATTCGACAGGCGGACGCGCATGATCTCTTTAAATCGAATAATATCACAACCAGCACTGTAGCCCTCTCTCAGCGCAAGTTAAGTGAAGAAAACCGAGAGCACTTCTCAAGATGACTCGACCAATACGAAAAATTTCGTGATTCTAGATCGAGCAGAAGACCGAGTTCAGAGCTTTGGATTCGACAGACAAACGCAACTGGCGATTCTGAATGAGCTTCTGTAAATATCAGCTCTGTAGCTGTCTTACAGCTCGAGTTAAGTACAGAAAACCGAGAGTTTCTGTCAAGATGACTCGAATAATACGAACAGGTTTGCGGACCTAGCTCGGCTCACAGACAGAGTTCAGATCTCTGGGTTCAACAGGCGAACGCGCCTGATCATTCTGCATGCATTAGCTGTGCTTACCAGCTCTGTAGCTGTCCTAGAGCCCGAGTTATGTTCATAAAACCGTCAGCGCATATCAAGATGACTCGAAACGGCCGATCCCGCCAGAGTGCTTTTTGGCCTTCAAAGTTACCCGATCGAGCTGAGATCGAGATGGCGAGCGGGAATAAGATCGAATATCACGGGAAAAAATACTAGAGCTCTAACGAATGGTCAAATTTCGAGAACAAATTCTTCAACCGACCAAAAGTCAGCAAAAGTTCCGTCGAGATTTTTCTTGCCAACTAGCTCTCCAGCGCGCCGGAATTACTTTTAAGCTTCCAGCAACTAGCTTCGGGAAGCTCTACGAGTCAAGTTAACACTGGGCGCCGGCGGTAAACCGTCAACCTTTCTTACCGCCGGGAGACTCGTAGAGCTTCCTGAAAATATATAGCGTGGGAAAAAACTCCAAAGAACGACTAGTTTTTCAGCCCAAGCGATTTCAGACCTCTCAAGATAACGCTAACAAAAAAACGAACAGTTTCGCAACCCAGTTCGAGTATCAAACCGAGTTCAGACCTCTGAATGCGACAGGCGGGCGCGTCTGATGTCTGCGAATCCACTCATGTGATTCCCAGCCCTGCAGCCCCCCTACCGCCCGAGTTAAGTATCGACTCGAATGTTAGAATAGTTTTGCGGAGCTAGTTCGAGCAGCAGACCGAGTTCCGAGCTCTGGAATCGACCGACAAACGCGCCTGGTGTGTGCAAATCGATGTCTGTGACCCGCAGCACTCTAACCCTCCCCAAACACGAGTTAAGTGCAGAAGACAGAGAGCACTTCTCAAGATCATTCGGACAATACGAATAGTTTCGCGAACCTAGCTCGGGCAGCAGCCCGAGTTCAGAGCTCTCGGTTCAATAGACGAACGCGACTGATAATTCCCCATCGATTTATGTGACAATGAGCCCTGTAGCTGCCCTACAGCTCGAGTTGAGTACAGAAAACCGAGAGCGTCTGTCAACATGACTCGAATAATACGAATAAGTTTACGGACCTAGCTCGGCTAGCAGACCGAGTTCAGACCTCTGGATTCAACAGGCGAACGCGCGTGATGGTTCTGAGTGCGATAGATGTGCTTACCAGAACTGTAGCTGCCCTACAGCTCGAGTTAAGTGGAGAATACCGACAACGCGTATCAAGTTGACTCGAATAATACGAATAGGTTTCCGGACCTAGCTCGGCTAGCAGACCGAGTTCAGACTTATGAATTCGACAGGCGAACGCGCCTGATGATTCTGAGTGCGATAGGTGTGCTTACCAGCACTGTAGCTGCCCTACAGCTCGAGTTGAGTAGAGAATACCGACAACGCGTATCAAGTTGACTCGAATAATACGAATAGCTTTGCGGACCTAGCTCGGCTAGCAGACCGAGTTCAGACCTATGGATTCAACAGGCGAACGCGCCTCATCATTCTGAGTGCGATAGGTGTGCTTACCAGCACTGTAGCTGCTCTACAGCTCGAGTTAAGTAGAAAATACCGACAACGCGTATCAAGATGACTCGAAACGGCCGTTCCCGCCTGCCTGCTTTTTGGCCTTCAAAGTTACCCGATCGAGCTGAGATCAAGATGGCGAGCGGGAATAAGATCGAATATCATGGGAAAAAATACTAGAGCCCTAACGAATGGTCAAATTTCGAGAACAAAATTTTCAACCGACCAAAAGTCACCAAAAGGTCCGTCGAGATTTTTGTTGCCAACTAGCTCTCCAGCTCCCCGGAACTGGCGCCGGCGGTGAACCGTCAACCTGGTCACCGCCGGGAACCTCGTAGAGCTCCTTTCACGCGTAAGAGTGCTCAGAGTCGAAAGAGAGAGCTTCTGGAAGCATTTCTCGAAAACGGGAAAAATTATTTTTTTTGGTGTCACATGAAGATGGTTGCGCCAAGTGTTTTGATAGTGAAAGTGCGCCTAGAGAGCTCATATCAAGAGAGAGAGACTCTCATGGTCGTTTACAGGTGCGAAAAATCTGATTTCTCAAAATGAATTGTCAAATATCTTTCAAAAAATTGCAAAACCACCCAAAAGTTGTCACATTGTCCGCCTCGGCCGGCTGGGCCAACTAGCTCCACCCCGCGCCGGAATTCCTCTAGCTCAACGATGCCGAAGAGCTCTACGAGGTACTGGACGCTGGCGGTAAACCGTCAACCTTGGTTACCGCCGGGAGACTCGTAGAGCTTCCAGCTCGACTGAAGTTGAGAACACCGAGCACCTACCAACATTCCGACTCATAGTAAATATTTTGTGACCTCTCAATGCGACAGGCGGACGCGTATGATGTCTGTGAGTCGACTCATGTCATTACCAGCCCTGCAGCCCCCCTACAGCCCGAGTTGAGTGCAGAAAACTGACAGCACCTCTCAGGATGACTCCAACAATACAGTAGTTGCGCAGACCTAATTCGGGCAGCAGACCGAGTTCCGAGCTCTCGATTCGACAGGCGGACGCGTCTGATGTCTTCAAATCGATTCCTGTGATCACCAGCACTGTAGCTCCCCTCAGCGCGAGTTGAATGGAGGAAACCGAGAGCACTTCTCAAGATGGTTCGACCAATACGAATAGTTTCGCGATTCTAGATCACGCAGCAGACCGAGTTCAGAGCTCTGAATTCGACAGACAAACGCAACTGATGATTCTGAATCGGTTTCTGTAAATATCAGCTCTGTAGCTGTCCTACAGCTCGAGTTAAGTACAAAAAACCGAGAGTTCCTGTCAAGATGACTTGAATAATACGAATAGGTTTGCAGACCTAGCTCGGCTAGCAGACCGAGTTCAGACCTCTGAATTCGACAGACGAACGCGCCTGATGATTCTGAATGCGATAGGTGTGCTTACCAGCTCTGTAGGTTCCCTGAAGCTCGAGTTATGTTCAGAAAACCGTCAGCGCGTATCAAGATGACTCAAAACGGCCGATCCCGCCACAGTGCTTTTTGACAGTAATATTCACCCGATCGAGCTGAGATCAAGATGGCGAGCGGGAATAAGATCGAATATCACGGGGAAAAATACTAGAGCTCTAACGAATGATCAAATTTCGAGAACAAAATTTTCAACCGACCAAAAGTCACCAAACTGGCGCCAGCGGTGAACCGTCAACCTGGTCACCGCCGGCAACCTCGTAGAGCTCCTAGCACGCGTAAGAGTGCTTGGCATGAAAAGAGAGGGCTTCTAAGCATTTCTCGAAAAAGAGGAAACATCATTTTTTTCCATGTCAGCATAAAGATGGTTCCTCCAAGTGTTTTGATGGTAAAAGTGCATCTAGAGTGCTCATATTAAGACGCAGAGGCCCTCGAAGTCGTTTACAGGTGCGAAAAATCTGCTTTCTCAAAATAAATGGTCAAATATCTTTCAAGTATTTGCAAAATCACCCAAAAGTTGCCACATTGTCCGCCTCGGCCGGGTCGGCCAACTGGGCGCCGGCGCTAAACCGTCAACCTTGGTTACCGCCGGGGGACTCGTAGAGCTTCCTAACTCGACTTAAGTTGAGAAAACAGACAGCACTTACCAACAATCTGACTTATAGTGAATAGTTTTTAACCTCTAAATGCGACAGACGGACGCGTCTGATGTCTGCAAATCGACTCTGTCATTACCAGCCCTGCAGCCCCCCTACAGCCCGAGTTAAGTGCAGAAACCCGACAACACCTCTCAGGATGACTCGAACAATAGAAATAGTTTCGCGGACCTAGTTCGGGCAGCAGACAGAGTTCTGAGCTCTGTATTCGACATGCGGACGCGCCTGATGTCTTCAAATCGATCCCAGTGATTACCAGCCATGCAGCCCCCTCTACAGCCCGAGTTAAGTCCAGATAACCGAGATTATCTCGCAAGCGACTCGGACGATACGAATAGGTTCGCGATTCTAGATCGGACAGCAGGCCGAGTTCAGAGCTCTGGAGTCGACAGACAAACGCAACACATGATTCTGAATTGATGCCTCTGAATATCAGCTCTGTAGCTGTCCTACAGCTCGAGTTAAGTGCAGAAAACCGAGCGTTTAAAATGACTCGAATGATACGAACAGGTTTGTGGCCGTAGCTGGCTAGCAGACCGAGTTCAGACCTCTGGATTCAACAGGCGAACGCGTCTGATCATTCTGCATGCATTAGCTGTCTTAGCAGCTCTGTAGCTGCCCTAGAGCTCGAGTTATGTTCAGAAAACCGTCAGCGCATATCAAGATGACTCAAAACGGCCGATCCCGCCACAGTGCTTTTCGATAGTAATATTGACCCGATCGAGTTGAGATCAAGATGGCGAGCGGGAATAAGATCGAATATCACGGGAAAAAATACTAGAGCTCTAACGAATTGTCAAATTTTGAGAACAAAATTTTCAACCGAGCAAAAGTTGTCAAAAGTTCAGTCGAGATTTTTCGAGCCAACTAGCTGTGGGGCGCGCCGGAATTACTCTTAGCTTCCAGCAATAACTTGCTAAGGGAAGCTCTACGAGTCACTAGCTCCACCCCGCGCCGGAATTCCTCTAGCTCAGAGCTCTACGAGGTACTAGCTCCCCCCCGCGCCGGAATTCCTCTAGCCCATCGATGCCGAAGAGCTCTACGAGGTACTCTCAAGCTTCCAGCAATAACTTGCTAAGGGGAGCTCTACGAGTTAAGCTCGCCTGACGCGCTCCTGACAGGCAGAGTGCACCGCTTCCACGCGTGCCTGCACGCGTGGGCGAGGGCTGCCCGGGAAGCTTCGCGAGGCCTCTGGGGCACGTCCGCGAGGCCTCTGGACCACGTTTTTCGGGAACGTATTGGAACAGACGCCCCGGGACACTGGGCGCTGGCGGTAAACCGTCAACCTTGGTTACCGCCGGGGAACTCGTAGAGCTTCCAAGCTCGACTTAAGTTCAGAAAACCGAGAGCATCTACCAACATGCAGAAATTGAGAGCACTTTTCACGAATTGTTCGCGAACCTAGCTCGGGCAGCAGGCCGAGTTCAGAGCTCTCGATACAACAGACAAACGCGCCCGATAATTCTCAATCGATTTCTGTCTGTAGGCTCTGTAGCTGCCAACAGCTCGAGTTTAGTAGAGAAAATACAGAGAGCGTCTGTCAAGATGACTCGAGTAATACGAATAGGTTTGCGGACCTAGCTCGGCTAGCAGACCGAGTGCAGACCTATGGATTCAACAGGCGAACGCGCCTGATGATTCTGAGTACGGTAGGTGTGCTTACCAGCACTGTAGCTGCTCTACAGCTCGAGTTGAGTACAAAATGCCGACAACGCGTATCAAGTTGACTCGAATAATACGAATAGGTTTGCGGACCTAGCTCGGCTATGGATTCAATAGGCGAACGCGCCTCATGATTCTGAGTTCGATAGCTGTGCTTACCAGCTCTGTAAGCTGTCCTGAAGCTCGAGTTAAGTACAAAATACCGACAGCGCGTATCAAGATGACTCAAAACGGCCGATCCCGCCAGTGTGCTTTTTGGCCTTCAAAGTTACCCGATCGAGCTGAGATCAAGATGGCGAGCGCGAAAATGATCGAATATCACGGGAAAAAATACTAGAGCTCTAACGAATTGTCAAATTTCGAGAACATAGTTTTCAACCGACCAAAAGTTGTGAAAAGTTCAGTTATTTTTTTTCGAGTCAACTGGCGCCGGCGGTGAACCGTCAAACTGGACGCCGGCGGTAAACCGTCAACCTTGGTTACCGCCGGGAGACTCGTAGAGCTTCCAGCTCGACTGAAATTGAGAACACCGAGGACCTACCAACATTCCGATGCATAGTAAATATTTTGTGCCCTCTCAATGCGAGAGGCGGACGCGTCTGATGTCTGCGAGTCGACTTCTATCATTACCAGCCCTGCAGCCCCCCCTACAGCCCGAGTTGAGTGCAGAAAACTGACAGCAGCTCTGAGGATGACTCCAACAATACAGTAGTTTCGCAGACCTAATTCGGGCAGCAGACGAGTTTCGAGCTCTGGTCTCCGCAGGCGGATGCGCCTGATGTCTCTGAATCGATTGCTGCCCCCAGCAGCACTGTAGCCTCCCCCCAGCACGGAATACCGACAGCACTTCTCAGGATGACTCGAAGAATACGAATAGTTTTGCGAACCTAGCTCGGGCAGCAGGCCAAGTTCAGTGCTCTCGAGTCAACGAACAAAGGCGCCTGGTGATTTCCAATAGATTTCTGTCACTACGAGCTCTGTAGCTGCCCTACGGCTCGAGTTAAGTACAGAAAACCGAGGGCGCCTATCAAGACCCAAATAATACGAATAGGTTTGCGGACCTAGCTCGGCTAGCAGACCGAGTTCAGACCTCTAGATTTAACAGGCGAACGCGCCTAATGATTCTGACTGCAATAGGTTTGCCAGCTCTGTAGCTGTCTTACAGCTCGAGTTAAGACCAGAAAACCGAGAGTTCCTGTCAAGATGACTCGAATAATACGAACAGGTTTCCGGACCTAGCTCGGCTCACAGACCGAGTTCAGACCTCTGGATTCAACAGGCGAACGCGTCTGATCATTCTGCATGCATTAGCTGTCTTAGCAGCTCTGTAGCTGCCCTAGAGCTCGAGTTATGTTCAGAAAACCGACAGCGCGTATCAAGATGACTCGAAACGGGCGTTCCCGCCACAGTGCTGTTTGGCCTTCAAAGTTACCCGATTGAGCTGAGATCAAGATGGCGAGCGGGAATAAGATCGAATATCACGAGAAAAAAAAAACTAGCTCTGACGAATGGTCAAATTTCGAGAACAAAATTTTCAACCGAGCAAAAGTCATCAAAAGTTCCGTCGAGATTTTTCGAGCCAACTAGCTGTGGGGTGCGCCGGAATTACTCTTAGCTTCCAGCAATAACTTGCTAAGGGAAGCTCTACGAGTTACTGGTCACCGCCGGGAACCTCGTAGAGCTCCTTGCATCTGTAAAAGCTGAGGGCGAAACGCTTCGGGGAGCTTTACTACAAAAACTTCAAGTTAAGATGTTTTGGAGTCAACATGAGTCGGTTGCTCCAAGTGAACTGGTACTGAAAATGGCTCTAGAGGGCTGAGCTGCTCAGGGAACAAAGTTTATATGTCAATGCTCGGAGTAAAAATCTGCTTTCTCAAAATCAATTGTCAAAGATCTTTCAAATCTTAGGGAAACCACCCAAAAGTTACCACTTTGTCCTTTCTGGCCGGGGCGACCAACTGGCTCCGGCGGTGAACCGTCAACCTAGTCACCGCCGGGAACCTCGTAGAGCTCATTTCACACGTAAGAGTGCTCGGAGTCGAAAGAGAGAGCTTCTCGAAGTATTTCTCGAAAAAGAGAAAAATTGATTTTTTCATGTCGACATCAAGATGGTTGCGCCAAGTGTTTTGATAGTAAAAGTGCGCCTACAGAGCTCTTACTAAGACAGAGAGACCCTCATAGTCGTTTACAGGTGCGAAAAATCTGCTTTCTCAAAATGAATTGTCAAATATCTTTCAAACTGGGCGCCGGCGGTAAACCGTCAACCTTTCTTACCGCCGGGGGACTCGTAGAGCTTCCTGACAATATATACTGTGGAAAAAAACTCCAAAGAACAACTATTTTTTTAAGCCCAAGCGATTTCAGACCTCTCAAGATAACGCTGACAAAAAACAAAGAGTTTCGCAACCCAGTTCGAGTATCAAACCGAGTTCACACCTCTGAATGCGACAGGCGGGCGCGTCTGATGTCTGCGAATCCACTCATGTGATTCCCAGCCCTGAAGCCCCCCCTACTGCCCGAGTTAAGTGCAGAAAACCGACAGCATCGACTCCAATAATATAATAGTTTTGCGAACCTAGTTCGAGCAGCAGACCGAGTCCCGAGCTCTGGAATCGACTGAAAGACGCGCCTGATGTGTGCAAATCGATATATGTGACCTGCAGCACTGTAGCCCTCGAGTTCAGTGCAGAAAATTGAGAGCACGTCTCAAGATCATTCGGACAATACGAACAGTTTCGCGAACCTAGCTCGGGCAGCAGGCCGAGTTCAGAGCTCTCGGTTCAATGGGCGAACGCGTCTGATGATTCCCCATCGATCTATGTCACAATGAGCCCTTTAGCTGCCCTGCAGCTCGAGTTAAGTACAGAAAACCGAGAGCGTCTATCAAGATGACTCGAATAATACGAATATGTTTGCGGACCTAGCTCGGCTAGCAGACCGATTCCAGACTGGATTCAACAGCCGAACGCGCCTGATGATTCCGAGTGCGATAGATTGCTTACAAGCACTTTAGATGCCCTAAGGCTCGAGTTAAGCACAGAAAACCGTGTCTATCAAGATGACTTGAATAATACGAATAGGTTTTCGGGCCTAGCTCGGCTAGCAGACCGAGTTCAGACCTCTGGATTCAACAGGCGAACGCGCGTGGTGATTCTGAGTATAGGCGTGCTTACCAGCACTGTAGCTGCCCTGAAACTCGAGTTAAGTACAGAAAACCGAGAGTGTCTATCAAGATGACTCGAATAATACGAATAGGTGTACGGACCTAGCTCGGCTGGCAGACCGAGTTCAGACCTCTGGATTCAACAGGCGAACGCGCGTGATGATTCTGGGTGCGATAGCTGTGTTTACCAGTTCTGTAGCTGACCTACAGCTCGAGTTAAGTACAAAAAACCGACAGCGTGTATCAAGAGGACTCGAAACGGTCGTTCCCGCCGGGACGCTTTTTGGCCTTCAAAGTTACCCGATCGAGCTGAGATCAAGATGGCGAGCGGTAATAAGATCGACTATCACGGGAAAAATACTAGAGCTCTAACGAAAGGTCAAATTTCGAGAACAGAATTTTCAACCGACCAAAAGTCAGCAAAAGGTCCGTCGAGATTTTTCTTGCCAACTAGCTCTCCAGCGCTCCGGAACTGGCGCCGACGGTGAACCGTTAACCTGTCACCGCCGGGGACCTCGTAGAGCTCCTTGCATCCGTGAGAAAGTGTAGCATCAAAGCGGAAGCTTCTGGGAGCTTTTCTACAAAAACTTCAAGTTGAGATTTTTCGGAGAGAACATGAAGTCGGTTCCTCCAAGTGAACTGGTACTGAAAATGGGAGGGCTGAGCTACTCAGGGAACGAAGTTTATATCTCAATGCTCGGAGTAAAGATCTGGTTTCTCAAAATAAATTGTCAAATATCTTTCGAAAAATCGCAAAAGCACCCAAAAGTTGTCACATTGTCCGCCTCGGCCGGGTGGGCCAACTGGGCGCCGGCGGTAAACCGTCAACCTTTCTTACCGCCGGGGATCTCGTAGAGCTTCCTGACAATATATAATGTGTAAATCAATTTCAGAGAACGACTAGTGTTTCAGCCCAAGCGATTATAGACCTCTCAAGATGACTCTAACAAAACAAACAAACAGTTTTCCAATCGAGCTCGAGTATGAAACCGAGTTCAGACCTCTGAATGCGACAGGCGGACGCGTCCGATGTCTGCGGACCGATTCCTGTGATTGCCAGCTCTGCAGCCCCCCATACAGCCTGAGTTAAGTGCAGAAAACCGAGAGTACCTCTCAAGATGACTCGAAAAATACAACAGTTTCGGGATCTCGTTCGAGCAGCAGACCGAGTTCCGAGCTCTCGGTTCGACGGACGGACGCGCCTGATGTCTCGAAATCGATTCCTGTGACCAGCAGCACTGTAGCCCTCCCCCAGCACGATTTGAATACAGAAAATCGAGAGCACTTCTCAAGATGACTCGAACAATACCAATAGGTTCGCGAATCTAGCTCGGGGAGCAGGCCGAGTTCGGAGCTCTTGATTCAACAGACGAACGCGCCTGATTATTCTCAATCGATTCCTGTGATTATCAGCTCTGTGGCTTCCCTACAGATCGAGTTAAGTTCGAAAAACTCAGAGCGTCTGCTACAATGACTCGAATAATACGAATAGACTTGCGACCCTAGCTCGGCTAGCAGGCCGAGTTCAGACCTCTGGATTCAACAGTCGAACGCGCCTGATCATTCTGAATGCATAAGCTGTGCTGACCAGCTCTGTAGTTGTCTTGAAGCTCGAGTTATCTCGAGAAACTCGACAGCGTGTATCAAGATGACTCGAAACGGCCGTTCCCGTCTGCCTGCTTTTTGGCCTTCAAAGTTACCCGATCGAGCTGAGATCAAGATGGCGAGAGGGAATAAGGTCGAATATCATAGGAAAAAATACTAGAGCTCTAACGAATTGTCAAATTTTGAGGACAGGAACCGGCGGTAAACCGTTAACCAGGTTACCGCCGGGAAGTTACTTGTAAGCGTCTAAAACCGGACAGCGAAGCCCAGCGCGGAACGCCGCACTGGGCGCCGGCGGTAAACCGTCAACCTTTGTTACCGCCGGGGGACTCGTAGAGCTTCCTGACAACATATACTGTCGGAAAAAATTGCAGAGAACGAATAGTTTTTGAACCCAACTCGAGTATCAGACCGAGTTCAGACCTCTGAATGCGACAGACGGACGCGTCTGATGTCTCCGAATCGATTCCTGTGATTACCCGCCCTGCAGCCTCCTGCAGCTCGAATTAAGTGCAGAACGCCGACAGTAGCTCTCAAGATGACTGGAAGAATGCGAACAGTTTCGTGATTCTGGATCGCGCAACAGACTCAGTTCAGAGCTCTGAATTCAACAGGCGAACGCGCCTAATGATTCTGAGTGCGATAGGTGTGCTCACCAGCACTGTAGCTGCCCTACAGCTCGAGTTAAGTAGAAAATACCGACAACGCGCATCAAGTGGACTCGAATAATACGAATAGGTTTGCGGACCTAGCTCGGCTAGCAGACCGAGTTTAGACCTATGGATTCAACAGGCGAACGCGTCTGATCATTCTGAGTGCGATACGAGTGCTTACCAGCACTGTAGCTGCCCTACAGCTCGGGTTAAGTAGAAAATACCGACAACGCGTACCAAGTTGACTCGAATAATACAAACAGGTTTGCGGACCTAGCTCGGCTGACAGACCGAGTTCAGACCTCTGGGTTCAACAGGCGAACGCGCCTGATCATTCTGCATGCATTAGCTGTGCTTACCAGCTCTGTAGCTGCCCTAGAGCTCGAGTTATGCTCAGCAAACTGACAGCGCGTATCAAGATGACTCGAAACGGGCGTTCCCGCCAGAGTGCTTTTTGGCCTTCAAAGTTACCCGATCGAGCTGAGATCAAGATGGAGAGCGGGAATAAGATCGAATATCACGGAAAAAAATACTAGAGCTCTAACGAATTGTCAAACTGGGCGCCGGCGGTAAACCGTCAACCTTGGTTACCGCCGGGGGACTCGTAGAGCTTCCTGACAACATATTCTGTCGGAAAAAAATTGCAGAGAACGAATAGTTTTTCAGCCGATTTCGAGTATCAGACCGAGTTCAGACATCTGAATGCGACAGACAGACGCGTCTGATCTCGCCGAATCGATTCCTGTGATTACCCGCCCTGCAGCCTCCCTACAGCCCGAATTAAATGCAGAACGCCGACAGTAGCTCTCCAGATGACTGAAGAATACGAACAGTTTCGTGATTCTGGATCGCGCAACAGACCGAGTTCAGAGCTCTGGATTCAACAGGCGAACGCGCCTGATGATTCTGAGTGCGGTAGGTGTGCTTACCAGCACAGTATCTGCCCTACAGCTCGAGCTAAGTAGAAAATACCGACAACGCGTATCAAGTTGACTCGAATAATACGAACAGATTTGCGGATCTAGCTCGACTAGCAGACCGAGTTTCGACCTATGAATTCAACGGGCGAACGCGTCTGATCATTCTGAGTGCGACAGGAGTGCTAACCAGCACTGTGGCTGCCCTACAGCTCGAGTTAAGTAGAAAATACCGACAACGCGTATCAAGTTGACTCGAATAATACAAACAGGTTTGCAGACCTAGCTCGGCTGACAGACCGAGTTCAGACCTCTGGATTCAACAGGCGAACGCGCCTGATCATTCTGCATGCGTTAGCTGTGCTTACCAGCTCTGTAGCTGCCCCAGAGCTCGAGTTATGGCCATATAACCGTCAGCACATATCAAGATGACTCGAAACGGCCGATCCCGCCAGAGTGCTTTTTGGCCTTCAAAATTACCCGATCGAGCTGAGATCAAGATGGCGAGCGGGAATAAGATCGAATATCACGGGAAAAAATACTAGAGCTCTAACGAATGGTCAAATTTCGAGAACGAAATTTTCAACCGAGCAAAAGTTGTCAAAAGTTCCGTCGAGATTTTTCTTGCCAACTAGCTCTGGGGCGCGCCGGAATTACTGGGCGCCGGCGGTAAACCGTCAACCTTTGTTACCGCCGGGGGACTCGTAGAGCTTCCTGACAACACATAATGTCAAAAAAAATTGCAGAGAACGAATAATTTTTCAGCCCAACTCAAGTATCAGACCGAGTTCGGACCTCTGAATGCGACAGACAGACGCGTTTCATGTCTCCGAATCGATTCATGTGATTAACCGCCCTGCAGCCCCCCTGCAGCCCGAGTTAGGTGCAGAACGGCGACAGTAGCTGTCAAGATGACTGGAAGAATACGAACAGTTTCGTGAGTCTGGATCGCGCAGCAGACCGAGTTCAGAGCTCTGGATTCAACAGGCGAACGCGCCTGATTATTCTGAGTGTGATAGGTGTGCTCACCAGCACTGTAGCTGGCCTGCAGCTCGAGTTAAGTAGAAAATACCGACAACGCGTATCAAGTTGACTCGAATAATACGAATAGGTTTGCGGACCTAGCTCGGCTTGCAGACCGAGTTCAGACCTATGGATTCAACAGGCGAGCGCGCCAGATGATTCTGCATGCGATGGGTGTGCCCACCAGCACTGTAGCTGCCCTACAGCTCGAGTTAAGTTGAAAATAACGACAACGCGTTCAAGTTGACTCGAATAATACGAATAGGTTTGCGGACCTAGCTCGGCTAGCAGACCGAGTTCAGGCCTCTGGGTTCAACAGGCGAACGCGCCTGATCATTCTGCATGCATTAGCTGTGCTTACCAGCTCTGTAGCTGCCCTAGAGCTCGAGTTATGTTCGAAAAACCGACAGCGCGTATCAAGATGACTCGAAACGGCCGTTCCCGCCACCGTGCTTTTTGGCCTTCAAAGTTACCCGATCGAGCTGAGATCAAGATGGCGAGCGGGAATAAGATCGAATATCACGGGAAAAAATACTAGAGCTCTAACGAATGGTCAAATTTCGAGAACAAAATTTTCAACCGAGCAAACGTCGTCAAAAGTTCCGTCGAGATTTTTCGAGCCAACTGGGCGCCGGCGGTAAACCGTCAACCTTTCTTACCGCCGGGGGACTCGTAGAGCTTCCTGAAAATATAAAGTGTGGGAAAAAACTCCAAAGAACGACTAGTTTTTCAGCCCAAGCGATTCCAGACCTATCAAGATAACGTTAACAAAAAACAAACAGTTTCGCAACCGAGTTCGGGTATCAAACCGAGTTCAGACCTCTGAATGCGACAGGCGGCCGCGTCTGATGTCTGCCAATCCACTCATGTGATTCCCAGCCGTGCAGCCCCCCTACAGCCCGAGTTAAGTGCAGAAAACCGACAGTATCGACTCGAATAATAGAATAGTTTTCCCGATCTAGTTCGAGCAGCAGACCGAGTTCCGAGCTCTGGAATCGATCGACAAACACGCCTGATGTGTGCAAATCGATATATGTGACCCGCAGCACTGTAGCCGGCCCAAACACGAGTTAAGTGCAGAAGACAGAGAGCACTTCTCAAGATCATTCAACAATACGAATAGTTTCGCAAATCTAGCTCGGGCAGCAGGCCGAGTTCAGAGCTCTCGGTTCAGTAGACGAACGCGACTGATGATTCCCCATCGATGTCTGTGACAATGAGCCCTCTAGCTGCCCTACAGCTCGAGTTAAGTACAGAAAACCGAGAGCGTCTGTCAAGATGACTCGAATAATACGAATAGGTTTGCGGACCTAGCTCGGATAGCAGACCGAGTTCAGACCTCTGGATTGAACAGGCGAACGCGCCTGATGATTCTGAGTGCGATAGCTGTGCTTACCAGCACTGTAGCTGCCCTAGACCTCGAGTTAAGCAGAAAATACCGACAACACGTATCAAGTTGACTCGAATAATACGAATAGGTTTGCGGACCTAGCTCGGCTAGCAGACCGAGTTCAGACCTCTGGATTCGACAGGCGAACGCGCCTGATGATTCTGGGTGCGATAGGCGTGCTTACCAGCACTGTAGCTGCCCTACACCTCGAGTTAAGTAGGAAATACCGACAACGCGTATCAAGTTGACTCGAATAATACGAATAGGTTTGCGGACCTAGCTCGAGTAGCAGACCGAGTTCAGACCTCTGGATTGAACAGGCGAACGCGCCTGATGATTCTGAGTGCGATAGCTGTGCTTACCAGCACTGTAGCTGCCCTAGACCTCGAGTTAGCAGAAAATACCGACAACGCTATCAAGTTGACTGGAATAACACGAATAGGTTTGCGACCCTAGCTCGGGTAGCAGACCGAGTTCGGACCTCTGGATTGAATAGGCGGACGCGCCTGATGATTCTGAGTGCGATAGGTGTGCTTACAGACACTGTGGCTGCCCTACAGCTCGGGTTAAGTACAAAATACCGACAGCGCATATCAAGTTGACTCGAATAATACGAATAGGTTTGCGGACCTAGCTCGGGTAGCAGACCGAGTTCAGACCTCTGGATTGAACAGGCGAACGCGCCTAATGATTCTGAGTGCGATAGCTGTGCTTACCAGCACTGTAGCTGCCCTACAGCTCGACTTAAGTACAAAATACCGACAGCACGTATCAAGATGACTCGAAATGGCCGTTCCCGCCTGCCTGCTTTTTGGCCTTCAAAGTTACCCGATCGAGCTGAGATCAAGATGGCGAGCGGGAATAAGATCGAATATCATGAGAAAAAATACTAGAGCTCTAACGAATGGTCAAACTGGGCGCCGGCGGTAAACCGTCAACCTTTCTTACCGCCGGGGGACTCGTAGAGCTTCCTGAAAATATAAAGTGTGGGAAAAAACTCCAAAGAACGACTAGTTTTTCAGCCCAAGCGATTCCAGACCTATCAAGATAACGTTAACAAAAAACAAACAGTTTCGCAACCGAGTTCGGGTATCAAACCGAGTTCAGACCTCTGAATGCGACAGGCGGCCGCGTCTGATGTCTGCCAATCCACTCATGTGATTCCCAGCCGTGCAGCCCCCCTACAGCCCGAGTTAAGTGCAGAAAACCGACAGTATCGACTCGAATAATAGAATAGTTTTCCCGATCTAGTTCGAGCAGCAGACCGAGTTCCGAGCTCTGGAATCGATCGACAAACACGCCTGATGTGTGCAAATCGATATATGTGACCCGCAGCACTGTAGCCGGCCCAAACACGAGTTAAGTGCAGAAGACAGAGAGCACTTCTCAAGATCATTCAACAATACGAATAGTTTCGCAAATCTAGCTCGGGCAGCAGGCCGAGTTCAGAGCTCTCGGTTCAGTAGACGAACGCGACTGATGATTCCCCATCGATGTCTGTGACAATGAGCCCTCTAGCTGCCCTACAGCTCGAGTTAAGTACAGAAAACCGAGAGCGTCTGTCAAGATGACTCGAATAATACGAATAGGTTTGCGGACCTAGCTCGGATAGCAGACCGAGTTCAGACCTCTGGATTGAACAGGCGAACGCGCCTGATGATTCTGAGTGCGATAGCTGTGCTTACCAGCACTGTAGCTGCCCTAGACCTCGAGTTAAGCAGAAAATACCGACAACACGTATCAAGTTGACTCGAATAATACGAATAGGTTTGCGGACCTAGCTCGGCTAGCAGACCGAGTTCAGACCTCTGGATTCGACAGGCGAACGCGCCTGATGATTCTGGGTGCGATAGGCGTGCTTACCAGCACTGTAGCTGCCCTACACCTCGAGTTAAGTAGGAAATACCGACAACGCGTATCAAGTTGACTCGAATAATACGAATAGGTTTGCGGACCTAGCTCGAGTAGCAGACCGAGTTCAGACCTCTGGAGTAAACAGGCGAACGCGCCTGATGATTCTGAGTGCGATAGCTGTGCTTACCAGCACTGTAGCTGCCCTAGACCTCGAGTTAGCAGAAAATACCGACAACGCTATCAAGTTGACTGGAATAACACGAATAGGTTTGCGACCCTAGCTCGGGTAGCAGACCGAGTTCGGACCTCTGGATTGAATAGGCGGACGCGCCTGATGATTCTGAGTGCGATAGGTGTGCTTACAGACACTGTGGCTGCCCTACAGCTCGGGTTAAGTACAAAATACCGACAGCGCATATCAAGTTGACTCGAATAATACGAATAGGTTTGCGGACCTAGCTCGGGTAGCAGACCGAGTTCAGACCTCTGGATTGAACAGGCGAACGCGCCTAATGATTCTGAGTGCGATAGCTGTGCTTACCAGCACTGTAGCTGCCCTACAGCTCGACTTAAGTACAAAATACCGACAGCACGTATCAAGATGACTCGAAATGGCCGTTCCCGCCTGCCTGCTTTTTGGCCTTCAAAGTTACCCGATCGAGCTGAGATCAAGATGGCGAGCGGGAATAAGATCGAATATCATGAGAAAAAATACTAGAGCTCTAACGAATGGTCAAATTTCGAGAACAAATTTTCAACCGACCAAAAGTCAGCAAAAGGTCCGTCGAGATTTTTCTTGCCAACTAGCTCTCCAGCTCCCCGGAACTGGCGCCGGCGGTGAACCGTCAACCTGGTCACCGCCGGGAACCTCGTAGAGCTCCTCTTACAAGTAAGAGTGCAGAGAATCGGCACATCATCAAACAAGTGAAGATTTTTCGAAAATCTTGAAATTCGATTTTTTCGATGTTCATATTCGCTCAGTTCCCGGAAGTCAGCTCATGCAAAAATGCATCGAGAGAGCTGAGCTGCTGTCAGAGAGGAGTTCATATGCCAATGCTCGGCGTAAAAATCTGCTTTCTCAAAATAAATGGTCAAATATCTTTCAAAAAATCGCAAAACCACCTAAAAGTTATCATGGCGCCAGCGGTGAACCGTCAACCTGGTCACCGCCGGAAACCTCGTAGAGCTCCTCTCACTAGTAAGATTGCAGAGAATCGACACATAGTCAAAAAAATGAAGATTTTTCGAAAATCTTGAAATTCGATTTTTTCGATGTTCATGTTCGCTCAGTTCCCGGAAGTCAGCTCATGCAAAAATGCATCGAGAGAGCTGAGCTGCTGTCAGAGTGAAGTTTATATGCCAATGCTCGGCGTAAAAATCTGCTTTTTCAAAATAAATGGTCAAATATCTTTCAAATATTCGTAGAACCACCCAAAAGTTATCACTGGGCGCCGGCGGTAAACCGTCAACCTTTCTTACCGCCGGGGGAGTCGTAGAGCTTCCTGACAATATATAATGTGGAACGAATTTCAGAGAACGACCAGTTTTTCAGCCGAAGCGATTATGAACCTCCAAAGATGACTCTAAGAAAACAAACAAACAGTTTTCCAATCGAGCTCGAGTATGAAACCGAGTTCAGACCTCTGAATGCGACAGGCGGACGTGTCTCATGTCTGCGGATCGATTTCTGTGATTACCAGCTCTGCAGCCCATACAGTATGAGTTAAGTGCAGAAAACCGAGAGTACCTCTCAGGATGACTCGAATAATAAAACAGTTTCGCAGATTTCGTTCGAGCAGCAGACCGAGTTTCGAGCGATCGGTTCGACGAACGAACGCGCCTGATTTCTCGAAATCGATTCCTGTGACCAGCAGAGCTATAGCCCTCCCCCAGCACGATTTATGTACAGAAAACCGAGAGCACTTCTCAAGATGACTCGAACAATACAAATGGGTTCACGAACCTAGCTCGGGAAGAAGGCCGATTTCAGAGCTCTTGATGCAACAGACGAACGCGCCTGATAATTCTCAATCGATTTCTGTTAGTATGAGCTCTGTGGCTGCCTATAGATCGAGTTAAGTACGAAAAACCGAGAGCGTCTGCTACAATGACTCAAATAATTCGAATAGGTTTGCGACCCTAGCTCGGCTAGCAGACCGAGTTCAGACCTCTAGATTCAACAGGCAAACGCGCCTGATGATTCTGAACGCATTAGCTGTGCTGACCAGCTCTGTAGGTGTCCTCAAGCTCGAGTTATCTTGAGAAAACCGACAGCGCCTATCAAGATGACTCGAAACGGCCGTTCCCGCCCGTGTGCTTTTTGGCCTTCAAAGTTACCCGATCGAGCTGAGATCAAGATGGCGAGCGGGAATAAGATCGAATATCATGGAAAAAAATACTAGAGCTCAAACGAATTGTTGAATTTCGAGAACAAAATTTTCAACCGACCAAAAGTCACCAAAAGGTCCGTCGAGATTTTTCTTGCCAACTAGCTCTGGGACGCGCCGGAATTACTCTTAGCTTCAGCTATAACTAGCTAAGGGAAGCTCTACGAGTTATTTCCCCCCCGCGGCAACAAAATTTGCCAACCGACCAAAAGGTCACCCAAAGGTCCGGGCGAGATTTTTCTGCCAACAGCTCTCCAGCTCCCCGGAAATTTACTCTTAAGCTCCAGCTATAAGACTAGCTAAGGAAGATCTACGAGTTAATGGCCGCGGCGGTAAACCGTCAACCTTTGTTACCGCCGGGGGACTCGTAGAGCTTCCTGACAACATATACTGTCAGAAAAAAATTGCAGAGGACGAATAGTTTTTCAGCCGATTTCGAGTATCAGATCGAGTTCAGACATCTGAGTGCGACAGACGGACGCGTCTGATCTCGCCGAATCGATTCCTGTGAATACCCGCCCTGCAGCCTCCCTACAGCCCGAATTAAGTGCAGAACGCCGACAGTAGCTCTCATGATGACTGAAGAATACGAACAGTTTCGTGATTCTGGATTACGCAACAGACCGGGTTGAGGGTTCTAGATTCAACAGGCGAACGCGCCTGATGATTCTGAGTGCGGTAGGTGTGCTTACCAGCACAGTATCTGCCCTACAGCTCGAGTTAGTAGGAAATACCGACAACGTGTATCAAGTTGACTCGAATAATACGAATAGGTTTGCGGACCTAGCTCGACTAGCAGACCGAGTTTCGATCTATGGATTCAACGGGCGAACGCGTCTGATCATTCTGAGTGCGATAGGAGTGCTTACCAGCACTCTAGCTGCCCTAGAGCTCGAGTTAAGTTGGAAATACCGACAACGCATATCAAGTTGACTCGAATAATACGAATAGGTTTGCGGACCTAGCTCGAGTAGCAGACCGAGTTCAGACCTCTGGATTGAACAGGCGAACGCGCCTGAATGATCTGAGTGCGACGAAGCTGTCTTAACAGCATTTAGCGCCCTAGACTCGAGTTAGCCTGTGTCAAAAAATACCGACAACGCTATTCAAGTTGACTCGAAAATAACACGAATAGGTTGCGACCCTAGCTTCGGTAGCAGACCGAGTTCGCGACCTCTGCGATCAATAGGCGAGTGCGCCCTGATGATATGAGTGGATTAGATGTGCATACAGACACGTGGCGCCATTACAGATATGGTGGATTTATAAGTACAAATACAGACAGCGCAATCAAGTGACTCGAATAATACGAATAGGTTTGCGGACCTAGCTCGAGTAGCAGACCGAGTTCAGACCTCTGGATTGAACAGGCGAACGCGCCTAATGATTCTGAACGCGATAGCTGTGCTTACCAGCACTGTAGCTGCCCTACAGCTCGACTTAAGTACAAAATACCGACATCACGCATCAAGATGTCGAAATGGCCGTTCCCGTCTGCCTGCTTTTTGGCCTTCAAAGTTACCCGATCGAGCTGAAGTATCAAGATGGCGAGGCGGGAATAAGATCGAATATCATGAGAAAAAATACTAGAGCTCTAACGGAATGGGTGCAAAATTCGAGCACAAAATTTTCAAAGCCGACAAAAAGTGGAGATTTTCTTGCACAACTAGCTCTCCAGCTTCCCGGAATTACTCTTAAGCTTCCAGCTATAACTGGGAGCCGGCGTAAACCGTCAAACTTGTTACCGCCGGGGAACTGTAGAGCTTCCTGACAACATTATACTGTTTCGAAAAAATTGCAGAGAACGAATAGTTTTTTGAGCCCGAACTCGAGTATCAGACTGAGTTCAGACCTTCATGAAGCGACAGACGGACGCGTCTGATCTCGCCGAATCGATTCCTGTGATTACCCGCCCTGCAGCCTCCCTACAGCCCGAATTAAGTGCAGAACGCCGACAGTAGCTCTCAAGATGACAGAAGAATACGAACAGTTTCGTGGTTCTGGATCGCGCAACAGACCGAGTTCAGAGCTTTGGATTCAACAGGCGAACGCGCCTGATGATTCTGAGTGCGGTAGGTGTGCTTACCAGCACAGTATCTGCCCTACAGCTCGAGTTAAGTAGAAAATACCGACAACGCGTATTAAGGTGACTCGAATAAATACACGAATGATAGGTTGTTGCGGACCTAGCTCGGCTTGCAGACCGAGTTCAGACCTATGGATTCAACAGGCGAGTGCGCCAGATGATTCTGCATGCGATGGGTGTGCCCACCAGCACTGTAGCTGCCCTACAGCTCGAGTTAAGTAGAAAATACCGACAACGTGAATCAAGTTGACTCGAATAATACAAACAGGTTTGCGGACCTAGCTCGGCTTAGGCAGACCGAGTTTTAGACATAGGAATTCGAGAGGCTAACGGTCTCATCATCCTGAGTGAAATACGAGGATTCTACCAGCACTGTAGCTGAACTACAGTTCGAGTTAAGAGAAAATACCGACAACGTGATATCAACTTGACTCGAATAATACGAATAGGTTTGCGGACCTAGCTCGGCTAGCGGACCGAGTTCAGACCTCTAGATTCAACAGGCGAACGCGCCTGATCATTCTGAATCGATTAGCTGTGCTTACCAGCTCTGTAGCTGTCCTGAAGCTCGAGTTATGTTCAGAAAACTGACAGCGCCTCTCAAGATGACTCGAAACGGCCGATCCCGCCCGTGTGCTTTTCGGCAGTAAAGGTACCCGATCGAGCTGAAATCAAGATGGCGAGCGGGAATAAGATCGAATATCACGGGGAAAAAATACTAGAGCTCTAACAAATGTTCAAATTTTGAGAACAAAATTTCACCGAGCAAAAAGTCACAAAAGTTCCAGTCGGAGATTCTTTCTTGCCAGCTAGCTCGGGGCCGCGCCGGAATACTCTTAGCTTACGCTATAAATGGCGCCGGCGGTGGACCCGTCAACTGGTCACCAGGGAAACCTCGTAGAGCTCCTCTCACTAGTAAGATGCAAGAATCGACAACATATTCAAAAAAATGAAGATTTTTTCGGAAAATCTGAAATTCGATTTTTTTCACACGATAACTTCTGTTCATGCTCGCTCAGTTCCCGGAAGTCAACTCATGCAAACATGCATCGAGAGAGCTGAGCTGCTGTCAGAGAGGAGTTCATATGCCGATGCTCGGCGTAAAAATCTGCTTTTTCAAAATCAATGGTCAAATATCTTTCAAATTTTCGCAAAACCACCCAAAAGTTGCCACATTGTCCGCCTCGGCCGGCTGGGCCAACTGGCGCCGGCGGTGAACCGTCAACCTGGTCACCGCCGGGAACCTCGTAGAGCTCCTCTCACATTGCAGAGAATCGACACACAGTCAAAAAAATGAAGATTTTTCGAAAATCTTGAAATTTGATTTTTTCGATGTTGATGTTCGCTCAGTTCCCGGAAGTCAGCTCATGCAAAAATGCATCGAGAGAGCTGAGCTGCTGTCAGAGTGAAGTTCATATGCCAATGCTCGGCGTAAAAATCTGCTTTTTCAAAATGAATTGTCAAATATCTTTCAAAAAATCGCAAAACCACTCAAAAGTTACCACTTTGTCGTTTCTGGCCGGGTGGGCCAACTGGGCGCCGGCGGTAAACCGTCAACCTTGGTTACCGCCGGGGGACTCGTAGAGCTTCCTGACAACATATACTGTCGGAAAAAAATTGCAGAGGACGAATAGTTTTTCAGCCGATTTCGAGTATCAGATCGAGTTCAGACATCTGAGTGCGACAGACGGACGCGTCTGATCTCGCCGAATCGATTCCTGTGATTACCCGCCCTGCAGCCTTCCTACCGAATTAAGTGCAGAACGCCGACAGTAGCTCTCATGATGACTGAAGAATACGAACAGTTTCGTGATTCTGGATTACGCAACAGACCGGGTGAAGAGCTCTAGATTCAACAGGCGAACGCGCCTGATGATTCTGAGTGCGGTAGGTGTGCTTACCAGCACTGTAGCTGCCCTAAAGCTCGAGTTAAATAGAAAATACCGACAACGTGTATCAAGTTGACTCGAATAATACGAATAGGTTTACGGACCTAGCTCGACTAGCAGACCGTTTCGACCTATGGATTCAACGGGCGAACGCGTCTGATCATTCTGAGTGCAATAGGAGTGCTCACTAGCACTCTAGCTGCCCTAGAGCTCGAGTTAAGTTGAAAATACCGACAACGTGTATCAAGTTGACTGGAATAATAGAAACAGGTTTGCGAATCTAGCTCGGCTGAGAGACCGAGTTCAGACCTCTGGATTCAACAGGCGAACGCGCCTGATCATTCTGAGAGCGATACGTGTACTTACCAACACTGTAGCTGCCCTACAGCTCGAGTTAAGTTGAAAATACCAACAGCGCGTATCAAGATGACTCGAAACGGCCGTTCCCGCCCCCCTGCTTTTTGGCCTTCAAAGTTACCCGATCGAGCTGAGATCAAGATGGCGAGCGGGAATAAGATCGAATATCATGGGAAAAAATACTAGAGCTCTAACGAATGGTCAAATTTCGAGAACAAAACTGGGCGCCGGCGGTATTCCGTCAACCTTGGTTACCGCCGGGGGACTCGTAGAGCTTCCTGACAACATATACTGTCGGAAAAAAATTGCAGTGGACGAATAGTTTTTCAGCCGATTTCGAGTATCAGATCGAGTTCAGACATCTGAGTGCGACAGACGGACGCGTCTGATCTCGCCGAATCGATTCCTGTGATTACCCGCCCTGCAGCCTCCCTACAGCCCGAACTAAGTGCAGAACGCCGACAGTAGCTCTCATGATGACTGAAGAATACGAACAGTTTCGTGATTCTGGATTACGCAACAGACCGGGTTGAGAGCTCTAGATTCAACAGGCGAACGCGCCTGATGATTCTGAGTGCAGTAGGTGTGCTTACCAGCACAGTATCTGCCCTACAGCTCGAGTTAAGTAGAAAATACCGACAACGCGTATTAAGTTGACTCATATAATACGAATAGGTTTGCGGACCTAGCTCGCAGACCGAGTTTCGACCTATGGATTCAACAGGCGAACGCGTCTGATCATTCTGAGTGCGATAGGAGTGCTTACCAGCACTCTAGCTGCCCTAGAGCTCGAGTTAAGTAGAAAATACCGACAACGCGTATCAAGTTGACTCGAATAATAGAAACAGGTTTGCGAACCTAGCTCGGCTGAGAGACCGAGTTCAGACCTCTGGGTTCAACAGGCGAACGCGCCTGATCATTCTGCATGCATTAGCTGTGCTTACCAGCTCTGTAGCTGCCCTAGAGCTCGAGTTATGTTCGAAAAACCGACAGCGCGTATCAAGATGACTCGAAACGGCCGTTCCCGCCCCCCTGCTTTTTGGCCTTCAAAGTTACCCGATCGAGCTGAGATCAAGATGGCGAGCGGGAATAAGATCGAATATCATGGGAAAAAATACTAGAGCTCTAACGAATGGTCAAATTTCGAGAACAAAATTTTCAACCGAAAAAGTCAGCAAAAGGTCCGTCGAGATTTTCGTTGCCAACTAGCTCTCCAGCTCCCCGGAATTACTCTTAAGCTTCCAGCAGTTACTTGCTAAGGGAAGCTCTACGAGTTATTTTCAACCGACCAAAAGTCAGCAAAAGGTCCGTCGAGATTTTCGTTGCCAACTAGCTCTCCAGCTCCCCGGAATTACTGGGCGCCGGCGGTAAACCGTCAACCTTGGTTACCGCCGGGGGACTCGTAGAGCTTCCTGACAACATATACTGTCGGAAAAAAATTGCAGAGAACGAATAGTTTTTGAGCTGATTTCGAGTATCAGACCGAGTTCAGACATCTGAATGCGACAGACGGACGCGTCTGATCTCGCCGAATCGATTCCTGTGATTACCCGCACTGCAGCCTCCCTACAGCCCGAATTAAATGGAGAACGCCGACAGTAGCTCTCCAGATGACTGAAGAACACGAACAGTTTCGTGATTCTGGATCGCGCAACAGACCGAGTTCAGAGCTCTGGAT